>VWZU01004603.1:248639-272291 GCA_013397095.1 Sterrhoptilus dennistouni
ATAAAAACAACTCCCCAAATTCCAGTTTTATCCACTGCTTCCCCCCGGAAAAATAGAGAGTCTTGTATAAGATAGGGGAAAAAAATAAGAAATTTGGCTTCAAGCATTCCAGCGTTTAAAATGTACCAGGAACATGGTGAGTTTTGTTTAATTGCTGTGATGTGTAATAAATAAACCGTACGCTTTGAATTTAAGTGTGTTTAAATGTGCCCGAACATCCGTCTGCCTTCTATGTGAAAATTAATTTATTCTCTCAAAAAGCAAAGCAAGATTTAAATTTATTTTTTAAAAAATCAAAAGAAACTGTAATTTTTCCAGTTTTCAGCTTCCCGTTTGCAGACTTACCTCCTGATACATTTGAAATACAATTTTCAGAGTGTCTTTAAAAAAATTACTTTAAGGCTCAAGGCGAACTCAATACATTGGATTTGTTAATGAGGAATAATTGAAATTTTCTTCTAAAACTTAATGCGATTGGGGATGACTTTATGATTCCCTGGGCTGTGGACTGGTGACTTTGCAGTGCTGTGGGACACTTGAGAAAATCTTTTTTTTTTCCCTCTCCTGTGACACATAATTAATGTATACTCCTATAAATCCCATCTCATTGGGCAATTTACTTTGATTCACAGAATTCCAGTGTTTCACCTATGTTTTAGCCGGGGCTGAGTCCAAGCAATAATCACTATTTTTAGTCCGTCTTTCCCAATCCAGCCTCTCCTGCGGAGCACCTTCCTCGGAAGATCCCAACCTCAGTGCGTGACTGAGGCTGGGAAGGGATTTGTGGGATGCTCGGAGTTTTGGAGGTAGGAATGGGAACAAGAACCCCTTTTTTCTGCTCCCTGTCCTCAGCTCCAAAGATTTCTGCAAAAGAAGCCCCCAAGGACAGGAGGAATTACAGACCTCAGTTTTCTTCCCTGCGCGCTGCTGCCTTCCAGGGCTCCCCAGCCCTGCCTGAGGCAGGGAATTGCATTTCCCAGCCCACAGGCTTGAATTCCTCTTTGTCCAGCACAGGTAGAAGGAGGAAGATGACTTTGGGTAGTTGTTTCCTCTTGTTCCAGAGACGGGCACAGGGATGAGGCTCTGTCTGGGAGTGGGGCAGGGAACGTGTCCTGCTGCACGTCCGGCTCTGTGATCCCACACCAACCATCCCGTGTCACTCCTCAGGGGATGCAGCACAGTTCCCTGGCCTCACACACCCAGAACATAGGGAAAGGAGGGAGCTGGAGCACCTGGAGCTGCTCAGGAGCTCTGGTTTCCTGAGAGGTTTACTCATCCATGAAATAGAATGAGATAATGCTCAGGGAACAAGTGGGTTCAAGTGGGGCTGTTTGTCCTGTGGGGTCTCTTGGCTGGATTTTGTATGACAAAGGATGGGGGATGTTTGCCCAGGGCTGGGCACGGGCTGGGGCTGCAGGGCAGGATCCCACAGGATGTGTCATCCTGGTCTGACACAGCTGGCCCTGACATCAGCATTCCCAGGAAAAGGGCACAGACCCAGGAGGGAACAACCGAGGTTCCTGTGGCCCAGTGGAGCCTTTAGGAGTGCACCCAGTTTGGAGAGGATTTGGGGGAACAGATCCAGCTCTTCCTGACAGAGTGGGCACAGCAGAGGCTGATATTTGGAACATTGCTTCATTTTCTGACATGGCCTCCAGTAAAGTTCCTGGCCAGCTCAGTCAGTGTTTCTGAGAATCAGGCAGTAAATCCAAGGTCTGTGTGCCTGGCTCCATCACATTCCCACTTGGGAATCCTCAGCATCCCTGTGGGATGGAGGCTGCTGGATCTCCCATCCCGGTTCCTCTGTTCCACAGCCCTTCCTCCTGCAGGAATAAGAGTGTGTGTGCATTGGCTCCAGAGCACGCAGAGCTCTGCTCGTGCCAGGAAGGAAAAATTTCCTTTCCAGTGGCAGCCAGGGAAGGCATTTTTAGAGGATGAGAGCACGTGGCACCTCTGGAGCCCACGGATGTGCTCTGGGATGCACACACAGACCTGTGTTCCTCCCAAAGGTGGGCTCCATCTTTCATCTGATCAAGAGGAAAAGTTCTCATTTATCCCAAGCTGGCCCCCTTTGACCTGCCAGCAGATTGCACATGGGAATTCCATGGAGCAAAGAGAAAGAGCCTTACAGGGAATTGAAAACAAACCCTGATCAGATACAGAGGAATCTGCGGTGTTAAAATCAGCCTCTGACACCTGCAGCATTAATGCTCAGCCCAGAGGGTGTGGCAGCTCTGAGGCTGCTGTGAAACAATGTTCAAGCCTTTCCAGAAAAAATCCTGACATCTGAAAAGAAGGAATAAAAAAGACAGTGGGTAACTTCAATTAATTTCAATTAAAACAAGCTTTGCTCTCAAGCTGGACAATAGTGGTGGGTGCCATCCCACACTGGGTGCTCAGGAAGGCTCTGCTGCCTGCTCAGACAATTTTAAAGCTAAGTGGATCCATTCCTTGCAGGGCACTTCAGGTCCAAAATTTGCCTTTTGTTCACACAAAATGGGCCTTGCCTCACCCAAAGCTCATGTGGCTGTGGCACTTGGGGACATGGGTTAAGGGTGGCCTTGGCACTGGATGGTCCAAGGGGGCTTTTCCATCCTAATCCCACAATTCTGTGCCCTGCAGCAGCTCTTTTCCAACATGAATATTTACCTGATGTGGATAAAAAAACTCTGCACACCTGCACTGGACAGGACTCCACCAAATTCTCTCTTTCCTGGTTGGAATGCAAGTGGACCTAAATCCTTTTCTAGGTTTGACCAGTGGATACCAAAGAAGAAGGACATCTGAGGTCAATATTTCTATTTGAAAGTTATTGAATAAAGTTTATTTGTTTTCTAATCACGTATTCAAAGATTCCAGCGAGAAAACAAAAATGTTTTTGCAGGATCAAAACCCATCCATGTATGAATTACACATTAAATGTCAGGTGAGGTGTTGGCAAAGGATCTCTTCTTTCCTCCTGCACAGCACAGCCTGGATGGCATCTTTTCAAAATAATGGGGATTCTTGTGATTAATTATGATTGCTGTGATTATTAACTGCTTGTCCTGCGGTACCACTTAAGGATCCCTCTTCTGAACCAGCCCCTCCTCACTAACCTGCACAAATACACGAAAAAAAAAGGGGTTTCTACCTCTAAAAATCCTTTCCAGCCTTAATCCTGGAGTTAAAGAGCAGACTTTCACAGGGAAAATTGTGGGTTTTAAAGTGAAGAATTATTACTGCTGGATAAAAAAAATGGATCAGCAGAAAGAAGCTCCCGAATTCTTTGTGACGTGCCCATCTCCCCCTTCAGCAAACGCAACTGAGTGCTCGGTGTGTGCCTGCATTATTCCCAACTGAATGTCTGCTCTCTTCAGAGAAGCCCCCGTGCTCATGCTGCCTCCCAAGCTCCTGATTTCGGCTTTTCTCTGCTCCCTTTCAACCCAAATCCTGGCAGTCAGAGGGGCGAAAGGGCAGAGCTGAATGAACACAGGGCGATTTCGGGCGCCAGGGCCAGCCAGCGGGGTTGGGGTACTGCTGGGGACAGCTGCTGGCTGCTGTGACAGTGAAGGCTTGTTCCCTTAGCACTCCTGCAGCTGGTTTGGAACACAGCAAAATAGGGGACGTGGCCTTGGTGAATGAAGATGAGCACCAGCGATGCCCCTGCCCGCCTGGCATTCATGAATTGCCTGTCCCTGGAGGCTGGAAAGGCTCAAAAATCCATTCTGAAGTGCCTTGTCTGAGTTATTTTGCTCGGGGTTTGCGTTGCTTTCTTTCTTTCCCGAAGTCGCCAGGTGAAAATAAAAGAAGTGAGCAGAAAAGCCAGCACAGGTGATGGTCCCCACAAAGGGATTCGTGGATTCACAGAATATTCTGAGTTGGGAGGGACACACAAAGATCTTCGAGTCACATTTGGGACAGAAAAGACGTCACTTGGTGTCCCAATCAACCGCTTTATCACATGTTTTTCTTTGTAGCCTGAATCATCTTCCAGGAAAGGCTTCCACTGCCTGTTATGTGAATTGAGTCCTTGTTAGTAACAACATATTTCTGTTGGTTTAGGCTTCAAACGATTTATTTTTAACTTAAATAATTAAAAAATATTTGAAATTGTCCTGTTGGAAGGTGCTCCTGACACACGATGTGGTGCCACCACCGCACCCCGTGTATCTGGCACATCTCAGAGCGACCCTCGGCAATGAAAACCGACCCAGCTCAGCATTCCCTTCCCAGCCCAAATGATTCCTCTCTTTTTTTGCTAAATCTTTAGCCGAATCCCTCCACTTTCCCGCAGTAATTTCCTCAATTATCCAGTTTGTTTTACGGACATCCCTGTTTAACGTGGAATTTGCTGCAAAAGACCCCCACAAAGGAAACCATTAGCTCTCCCATCTATTTAGATTTTCCTCTCCAAACCTCGTGGCCCGAGCAGAACTGCAGTATTCCAGTGGCCTTTAACAAACAGCTGATTTTTCCTTCCCTATACAACGCACCATTATGTGGGATTTTTTTTTCTATTTTTTCCCCCTAAGAAGAACAATGCGAGCAGCAGTGATGGGAAACTGGAAAAACAAAAGGGGCATTTAGAAGGGACCGGTTTAGAGGCTGAGAAGTGTTGAATAATGTTACACCTGATAGCAGATGCTTTCTCAGCGATCAGCACAGTGGTGTTTACTAAGGTGTTTACGCTCAAAAATATTTATGACCTCCACAAGTGTTTCATGTCTGTAATTTATTTAGAGTAAAAATCATGGCAGCATCACCAGTAGTGAATTCAGATGGGATTTCAGGAGGAAATGCTTCCCTGTGAGGGAGGGAAGAGGCTGGGATGGAATTCTCAGAGAACCCTGGATCCCTGGAAGTGTCCAAGGCCAGCTTGGACGGGGCTTGGAGCAGCCTGGGATAGTGGAAGGTGCCAAAAACTGGAACTGGATGACCTTTAAGGTCATCAACCCAAACCATTCGGTGATTCTATGAGGAAAACTTGAGGAATTTAACTTAAAATGATCCCCCAGTCCAGGCAGGGTCACCTGGAGCAGGAACGTGCCCCAGGTGGGTTTGGGATGTCTCCAGAGAGGGAGATCCACACCCTCCCTGGGCAGCTGTTCCACGGCTCTCCCATCTCCACAGAAATAAGTTTTCCCCCTAAATTGAGGTGGAATTTGTTGTGTTAATCTGTTCTGAGCTCAGCCGGTCTGACCATCACAACTCCAAGGCTGACGATTCAATCTCTGTGTGAGCCATTCACTGAAGGGACTCCATCATCCTTGGGAGTCCCTTCCAAACCAGAATATTCAAGCGCGATTTGGATTCTGGTTTAGGTCAGGGTTATCACTCCTCATCCTGTCACTGAACACCACCGAACAGAGCCCGGCATCATCCTCCAAACCCCCTCGGAAATATTTGGATGCGTGGGATCCTCTCTGAGCTTCCCTTCTCCAGCTCCTGCAGCCTCATCACAGAGACACCCCAGGCCTCCCACTGCCCCCGCAGCCGCCCTGACCATATTTTATTTTATTTTATNNNCACATGCTCGCTGTGCCCGACATGGCGGCGCCCATTGCGGGGCTGCGCCAGCGCCTCCCCGGCCGGGCCCGAGCCCCCGATGGAGCTCCCGGAGCTGCTTCCCCCGGTTCCCCCGAGCCCGGGCTGGCTACCGCGGCATCGCCGCTTTCCCCGGGCACCTTCTGGCTGACCCGCATCGTGCTGCTGCGCTCCATTGCCTTCCTGTACTGTGAGTGCCGGGCCGGCGCCGCCCCCGCCGTGGCCCCCTGTGGGGACCGGGGACGGCTGGAGCTGTGCCAGGGAGGGTTGGGGAAGAGCAGGGAAAGGATTTCCCCCCCCGCCCCCTCCTCTAGGGTGGTGGGGCTCTGAGCAGGTTCCCCAGGGAATGAGCACATTTCCGAGGCTGCCAGAGCTCCAGGAGCCCGTGGTGACATCCTTGGGGATGTACAGGAACAGCGGCTGGATGATCCTTGCGAGTCCCTCCCACTTCATTATATTTTATGATCATTGTGGGTCTCCTCCAGCTCTGCGTATTCCATGATTCTCCTTTTTTATCCTGGTGGATTGGGGACCCTGTGGCTGATGCCTAGATGGGGTTGGTGATGCTGCAAGCTGAAGGAGAAGTTTGCTCCCACCACAAGGACCTCTCAGCAGAGCTGCCTGGAACTGCTCATCCTTTCCCTTGGAGTTGTGAGCTCACAGTGCAAGAGAGGAACTCTTTGTCTTATGCAGCAGCAGGACTGGAGGGACAGATGCCATCCCCGGGTGCCAACACCACCGACAGCCAGGACTTAGAGTCAACATGACCTTAAAATATCCCACAGTAAAAGCACTTTCCAGCCTCTGCCCCGCTGCTCTGCCTCTTGCTCTGGCAGAGAGCTGTGCTCAGAGCCCGCTGGTGCGCCGCTTAAAAATATTTACAGAGAAACCAAAACTGACAAGTAACACACTACGGTACAAATTCTAAACTTGCCCCAGATTTGTCCGCAGAATCGTTAGAATTTGTAGCCTGCCAGCCTGCTTAGATTATTTTGCATCAAAACCATGCAGAAGTTGTAGTTTCGTATGGTTTTGACACGTGCTCTGGTTCTAGTTTGGTTTCAGCTCTCGGTGAAATGCGAGGTTATGACTCTTTCAGTCAAAATGAAAGCGATTCCGATATTCCCCCGTGTGTAAATCCAGGCTGCTGAGTTTCCCGTGGCTCAGTTTGCAGTTTCCTTACGAAAAACTGATTAGCGCTCTCTGCTGTGCCTTCGGTGCTTCCCGGTGGTGGATTTGGGGTGATAAATGTGCCAAACCTGGGAGCAGAGGGGGTTGGAAGGGAGCAGGGGCTGGCTGGAGGGCTGGAATCGGTGGAAATCAAAGGTGTGGGACCTTGTGGCGGGTGAAACACCGAGGTGGGGAACAAGTGAGTTACAGGTGGAAGTGATTGAAACTGATGGGCTGCAGGAGAAAAGGAGGCTGGGTGGGGCTGAGCTTGCAGGTTGATGAGTAAATGTGGGATGCTAAAAAAGAGGGAGAATTCTTTGTGGTGCTTTTTCAAGCAGGAGAGAGGATACCAAAGAATAGCTGAATGGTGGGCAGACCCTAAAATAGTGGAGTGGAGTAGGGAAATCTTTTGGAGAGTGGGGTGGCAGAGGGAGAGTTTGAGGTACTGGAGCAGGGCAGGAGAATGTTTGTGTGTCTTATTAAGAGAAGAGGTGGAGGAGAGGGAAAAGTTCACCTGCTTGTTGTGCAACTTGTGCACAGGCCCTAGGGGAGTTCTGCTGCTGGTTTGGGGTGAGCCAAAGCCAGGAACCTGGGCCTGGTTTGAGCCAGGTCAGATTCCTCTCCTAGAAATACAGGAGAGGTGCCCCACAAGAATTCGAGAGGTGGAAAGTGCTTGTTGTATGTGAGCTGGAGAGGTTGAGAGCAGGCAGATTCCCTCTGACACAGCCCTGGGATGCTCCAGAGGGAAGGAAGGTTGTTGCCCTTTGATCTCTTTGGAGAGCCTGGGTTTAGAAACAGCAGAAAACAATTCTGTGCCTCTGTGCCAAGCTGCTCTTGCAGGGCTTTTTTTTTTATTTCTGGAGATGGAAGCATTTGCTGTGACAGCTGATTTTTCTCCCAGACGCGGTGATTCTGTGCGCCGAGGCTCAGACTCGCTGAGGAGACGGTTGATGCCATTGTGACAGTTTGACATTCCTCAGCCCTCAGCCGTGGGATGTTTTCCCCCCTTCTTTCATTTCACCCTTTTGTGTGTAACCCTTTCCTTCCTGCTGGGCTGAGCAGTAAATCCTTTTGGGGGGGATTTGTGTTCAGGTGTCGGGGAATGTGGTCGGAGCTCCTCTGGGAGCTGAGCGATTGTTCCCCTCCAGGGTGGAAAGGGAGGGATGGGGAAGTGAAGAACCTTGAGGATGGGGGAGAAGCATGATTTAGGGTGTACAGTGACCCCAAAGTGTGCTCTGAGGGCTTGTCACCTCCTTCCTGCCCCCACCCCATTCCTAAGGGGATGTTCATTGCCTGCTGCAGGCACGGGAGATGTTTTCCCTGTGGATGTTCCCGTGTGGAAGGAGGACAGGCAGAGCAGGCAGGTGTGGAGTGTCCTTCTGTGTGCCCTCCCTTCTCCCTCTCCCCCTTTGCTTGTAACAACTCTCCCCTTTTTTTTTTTTTTTTTTTGTGTCTTTTGAAGGGGTTTTCCAGAAGCAGCCCGAGCCTGGGAAGTCCCTGGCAAAGCAGCTGCTGTGTGAGAGGCAGGTTGGAGATGGGAGAGGGTCTGAGGATTTGGAGAGGTCAGAGACCAACCCCACCTGCTGCTGGCAGGAGTGGGAGGGCAGGGAAGGCGGATCCAGCTGAAAGGGTTCTGTGAGGTTTGGTCCTTACAGCATTGTGCTGTCACTTCATCCTTTTGGAAATTGTCTCTCTCTGTGTTTCCTCATGGCTCCTTCAGGTCCTGCAAGACCACAGTAAGGTCACCCTAAAGCTTTTCCTCTCCAGGCTGAGCTGTCCCGGCCTTTCCTCCCCGCAGAGCTGCTCCATCCCTCTCCTCATCCTGGTGCCTCCTCTGGACTCTCTCCAACAGCTCCAGGTCCTTCCTGTGCTGGAAGTCTGGAGCTGGAGGCAACTCTGCAGGTGGAGCCTCACCTGAGCAGGGCAGAGGTTTGGCCAAATGCCATTTTGAGATTTGCAGCTTTTCCATCCTGGTCTGGCCCTGTGTGTCTGTTCCATGTGACAGGGATCGGAGTTCTGGCAATCCAGAAATACTTTGAGGTCTTGTTGGAAGTGCTCTTACAGGTAAATAGCTGGTCTCAAAGCTCTAGACAATAAATGTGCATTATTTGCTCCTTTTACCCTCCTCCTAAATAATTTTTAAGTACCCTTTTTGGGTGATTACTGAAATTTCTACAGCTGGAATCTGATGATAGTAATTAGATACCACCCTCCCCAATCTCAGCCAGGCTCTGTGGAGAGCTTTGAAATAAAAGCCATTATTTTAATCCAGTTTATCTTCCTTCTCCTTATGTATTGTTTAATAGTATTTTCTTTCCTCAGTGCCAGAGCTACGGGAGGTTCAAGCTCCTTCTTCCTAGATCTGAAATCCAAAGCTCTCTCAGAGGGTTTGGCTTCCTGTAGGCTC
Source organism: Sterrhoptilus dennistouni (assembly GCA_013397095.1). Classification (NCBI taxonomy): domain Eukaryota; kingdom Metazoa; phylum Chordata; class Aves; order Passeriformes; family Zosteropidae; genus Sterrhoptilus; species Sterrhoptilus dennistouni. The sequence continues at coordinate 257,743 of VWZU01004603.1, forward strand.
CTGGCTCTCCCCGGTGTCCTTCCTCCTCTCTTTCTCTGCCATCTCCCCTGCTTGCCCTTCCCTCGGTTTTATTAAAAGACTCCCAGTAACTTTCAGCCTGCCTGGTCAGGATTAGAAGACATCTTCAGGCACTTTTGCTGCCCTGAAAGGTTTTGTTTCAGCTCAGTGCTCCTTAGCAGGGCTGTGCAGCACCAGCTCTGGGTCCTCTGAGCAGCTGCATCCCCCTGGAATGGGAGAAAAAAAATAACGAAAGTGGAGAAAAGAATCTCTCTCCCAGTCTTCTCCTTGTCCAGAGTCCCTCTGGAGCCAGAGCTACGGGAGGTTCAAGCTCCTTCTTCCTAGATCTGAAATCCAAAGCTCTCTCAGAGGGTTTGGCTTCCTGTAGGCTCCTGGCTCTCCCCGGTGTCCTTCCTCCTCTCCACTCTGCTTGCCCTCGGTTTTATTAAAAGGCTCCCAGTAGCTTTCAGCCTGTCTGGTCAGGATTAGAGAACGTCTTTGGGCACTTTTGCTGCCCTGAAAGGTTTTGTTTCAGCTCAGTGCTCCTTAGCAGGGCTGTGCAGCACCAGCAGCTGTATCCCCCTGAAATGGGGGAAAAAAACTCCAAAGGTGGAGAAGGGAATCTCTCTCCCAGGCTTCTCCTTGCCCAAAGCCTCTCTGGAGCAGAGCGATCTTCCCAGGGCGTCCTCCAGCTGCGGGCTTGGGGTGGTTTTGAACAGCCTGAGACCCAAAGGGAAGCTTTTTCTATTTCCACACCTTTTCAAGCAAGGAGGCAGCGAGGAGATAAGCACTTCAAAACCCCCCGAGCAACCAGCCCGAAGTGTTCAGCTTGGCCGTGAAAGGCAAGAAAACAAAAAAGGTGTTAAGAGCAGAGCACTTTGTTGTGTGTTTTTTGTGAGTGCTTCGTTTCACCCTTTGCTCAGTGCTCTGGCGGTGTTGCTTCTGTGTTGCAGAACTTTGCAGGGAAATTTATCAATTGAAAATTTATTTGATTCCCTTCTCTGATAATAAAATACCAGGAATAGTCTACTCTTTCTTCTTTGCAGCAGTACAACCTCATCTTGCAGCATCCAGCTCGGGGCATGTTCAGATGCCTCCTTGGGTCAAAGGGGCACTTGATAAACTGCTCCAGGCAGAATTTTTGTGTGTGTGCACAAAACGTAGTTTTGGCTTTTCAGGCAAAGCTCTGTGCTCTTGGTTCAGTTCTTCTTGTGGTTTGGGCATTAAGGAAAAGTTAAAACTTCTTTTAACAAGAGTGGGGGGGAAGGCAGAAAAACCCATATGACCGGAAAGTTTTGGATTTCACATCTTTAAATCTTTCCTGAGCATGAAGAATGGGATTCTCTCATTCTCCTACCATGACAGGACTGGGGGGAAAGGAGCTGAGGTGCCAGGGAAATCCAGATGGAGCAAATCCCTTTGGATGGGGACGCTTGGCTGGTGGTTATTGGCACCATGTGGGATTGAAGAAGGAACACGCTGGGTTTGGAGGAAGAGGGGGGAGTGAATGGAAAAGTACAGTGAAGCACCTTGCGAGGTGAGGATAAGTAGGGAAGGTCTATTAGCAGCCCCGGTAATTTGCATGTATTATGTAAAGCTCAGCTGGCAGCAGGGAGAGCTCCCATGTGAGCTGTCAAAGGCTCTGCAGTGGGAGGCAGACCTGGAGCTGCTCTGCTCCCTTCCTGCCACCTGCACAGCCTGAGGAGCGGCAAATCCAGGTGGAACAGAGGGCTGAGCGCTCCCAAATCCTGGAATTGTCCGTGAGAAGTGCAGGCAGTGAGCCCAGGGGTGATGGAAGTCTAGAGGAGTTTGTACCAGGTCTGGAGGGGTGCAGAATCCCAGGGAGAAGCTCTAGGAGCAAGGGGAAGTGGGTCATCGTGCTCCAAGCCCAACAGGGTGCTGATGGTGCCGGTCAGTGCCCAAAGTGGAAGCAAAGTTGTTTGAGCTGGAGGGAGTGGAAGGTGCAGCGTGGAAAATCCCCAAACACAAGGCCACGGGGAGAGAGGCTCCAGAATAAGGGCCAAGGAAGAGGAAGAAGCACAGGCTTTGGGCAAAAGGGACTTTTTTACCCCCTGACCAAGCCAAGGTCAGAGGGAAGGATCCTGGAGAAGGCAGCAAGGTCTGTTACATTGAATTTAAGGCTCCAGTTTCCCTGGGGTTCCGGGAGAGGAAGCAATGACAAGCTGATAAATATCTTCCCTTTTTCCCCTCCTGGATCTGGGCATCTCCTAAAACATAACTTCCCTTTTTCTTTTCCTGGATTGGGCATCTCCTGATGAATAATTTACCTTTTTTCCCTCCTGGATCTGGGCATCTCCTAAAACATAACTTCCCTTTTTCTTTTCCTGGATTGGGCATCTCCTGATGAATAATTTACCTTTTTTCCCTCCTGGATCTGGGCATCTCCTGTATCACTGCAGTCCTTTGCAGTCTCTGTCTTTGGTTTCAGCTCTTCCCCGTGTCCAACAGCACAGTAGGAGGGGGAAACCTCAGGAGATGGAGCAGGGATGGGTGGAAGTGGGAGCTGAATGAGGGGTGGGACCTTCAGAGATGCTCCAGAAGATGCTGGAGATGGGTGGAGAGGGAGACTGGAGCGAGGCAGAGACTGAGCACGGGGAGTGTCCAGGAGAGGGAGCTGGATCCGGGATGGAGCTCTGCGAACGTGAGCAGCATCACCTGAGAGGGGATGGATCAAGCACAGGTGGGCTTTGCTTTGGTGGAGGTGAATCCTCCCGAAATTAGGGCTGGTGCTGCTGGGTTTTAATTGTGAATTGTGCTGTGGGAAATGGATGTGCTGGGAGAAAACCCCTTTGGAACCCAAGCTGGGCCATCCTAAGATCTGCATTTCATGGCAGCTCCAACCCAAGTCTTTGCTGCCTGCAGGTCTGGAGAGGCTGAGCAGGATTTTATCCATCCAATGTGCACTCTGCTGGAATTGCTGTTTGTTTTTTCCTAATTTACCCTTTCCTTGTTTGTCTCACATATGGCACAGGGGTCTAATTTGGACTTTTTTTAGGCAAAAACCTGCTCAGCATTTATGGGTTGGGGCAGCAATTCTGGAGCATTTAGAGGTGAATTTGATTAGCACTTTTGGAAGACTGTGCAGCAAATTGCAGTGTTAATCACGGGAAATCAAGCCACGGAGTTTTTAAGGCAGAACTGGCTTTCAGTTGGCCTTTTGAAAGCCAAAAATGAAGATATTAAGCTGTCTAAATCTCAGAAGAATTTTATTTCTGCTGGTTTCATGTCAGGCATTCTGATTACACAGTGGTGCTGAGTTGGTAGAAAAAGATGGATAAAATAGAAAACATTAATTTATGTTCCAGAACTGGTCCTGCAGTGTTGGAAATAGCCTTTCTCATGTCTCTCCCTGTCCATAATTGAGTAACATAATTGAAGAAAAATATCTTTTATTTGTAAAATCATTCACTGTATATAAAAGATGGATGGGAAAAGACACAACCAATTAACTCCCAACTTCATTGTGCCATCCCTGGGGTTCAAGATCTGCTGGAATCAAAGGGAACCCTCCCAGTGACCTCTGCTGTGTGCTGGATGATGACTTTGAGTGGTTTTTAAATGAGAATAAAACCCGTGGCTGTGTGCAGAGAGCTGGGGGAGTGTTAAGTGGATTAAGTGGAACCCACTGGAGACCTTTGTCTGGGGAATGGAACTTTCAGTTGGATTCCCTGGGGCTGCAGACTTTTGGGGTTGCTGCTCCAGACTTCAAAGCAATGGGAATTTGGGCTCTGATTTCACACAGCCTCTCTCCCCTGGTGCTCCCAGTGAGAGACACCAGATGAACACCAAGGATTGTTGTTTGCAGAATGCCAGCATTGAGATAAGGGAGGAAACAGATTTGATCATTAACCGAGGAGGATTGGGGAGGGGAACAAATTGGCTTTTCCCAAGAGCTCTGGTGCTGCTGCCTGTGACGTGGCTGCTGTTTGGGTAATGTTTGAAGGATGGGTAAATTAGTGGATGCAGCCCTAATTCAGGAAATGTTGGCTTTCCTCATTTATTTTTTTTTCCTTCCCTGAGACATGGAGATTACTGGAGTTACAAACTGCAAATTGGTGACTGCAGGAGATGCCTAAAATATGAGATAATGGCTAAAAACTGCCTTTCTCTGTAGGACATCAAATGCTAGGTCTATGATGTGTAATTAAATTGCTGATGTGCTGTTAAAAAAAGCAGCTGGCTGCTCCAAAATTGGCCAGGGCAGGGGTAGAAACACATGGGACAGCTGTAGGGACATGGAAAAGTGGGAATTGAAGGGATGGGGAAAATGCTAAGATCTTGGATTTCCAACCTTTCAGGGTGTGAGAGGATGCAGAGGGTCAAAGCTGCTGTTTTGGGCAGTGGTGTTGAACCACGAAATCAAAGAATTGTATGTGCTTTGAGCAGCTCTGGGGTCCTCAGCACAGGAGGGAATTGTTGGAACGATTCCAGAGCTGCTCCAAGGGCTGGAGCCAGGCTGGGAGAGCTGGGAGTGCTCACCTGGAGAAGGGAAAGATCCAGGGACACCCAGAGTCCCTTCCAGGGTCTAAAGGGGCTCCAGGAGAGCTGGAGAGGGACTGGGGACAAGGGATGGAGGAACAGGACACAAGGAATGGCTTCATATTAACAGAGAGCAGGGCTGGATGGGATTTGGGGCAGGAATTCCTCCCTGTGTGGGTGGGGAGCCCTGGCACAGGTTCGCAGAGAAGCTGTGGCTGCTCCTGGATCCCTGGAAGTGTCCAAAACCAGCTTGGACAGAGCTTGGAGCAGCCTGGGAATGTGGAAATTGTCCCTGCCATGGCAGGAGTGGGATGAGAGGATTTCTGAGGTCCCTTCCAACCCAAACCACTCTGGGGTTCTATGAACACCTCGTTAATGGTGCAGATGAGTTTAAGCTGTCTCATTAGCAATACTTTGAGATACAAAATGTTTTCAAAATAAGGAGAAGATTCTGGTACCTGGTAGATGCTCAGGTAATGTTATATAAAGGTGGAGACCTTTTCTCCAAAGCCAAGACAGGATTGATAGAATTCCCTGTGGTTCGTAGAAACCGTGGAATCCTGGCATGGTTTGGGTTGGAAAGGACCTTAAAGCTCATCCAGGTGCAGCCCAGGGAACCTTTTGTTGGGCACTGTGTTGGATTTTAATAGGGATAAGGACTTGGGGATAAATTCTTTCCAAGAACTGCTCTCCAGCTCAGTTCAGATCATCTCCCTTGTCCTGGGTGATTTCCTCACACAGTTTTTTCCCCTCTCCTTGTTTTCCTGCAGCCGTGGCCTTCCTTGTGGCCTTTCAGCAGAACAAGCAGCTGATAGGAGAGAAGGGGCTGCTCCCCTGCAAGCTCTACCTGCAGGACATCAAGAAATACTTCAAGGGCAAGGTGGGCCTGGATGCCCTGAGCTATGCACCCACCCTCATCTGGTTCCTGGACTGGTCTGCCATGGACAGCACCTTGGATTGCCTGTCCCTGGCTGGCCTGGCCCTGGCAGCTTTTGTGCTGCTGACTGGCTGTGCCAACATGGTCCTCATGTTCCTGCTGTGGCTCCTCTACCTGTCCTTGGTCAACGTTGGACAGATCTGGTGAGTTCTCAGTCCCTCTGCTCTGCTTTTCCCTCGTTTTGTTTGTGGTGCACGCTGATTTTCCTGTTGTAATTTGCATTTCCGATCCCAATTTGTGATTGCTCCTCAGGAGACTATCCACGGGGGGATGTAGGATAAGGACAGCACCTGGCAGAAATTATTTATGGGCACAAATGACTTATGGGAATGTCCCAGCTATGCCTTACCTGGGATCTCTGCCCTGAGTTCTCCTCTGTTCATTGGTGCAGGGTTGGGTTTGATGATCCTGGTTGCTCCCTTCTCACTGAGGTTATTCCAGGCTGCATTTCCCCAGCTGTGCAGTGCTTCCCCTCATGGCTGTTACAAGGGAATTCCCTCAATAATTGCTTTTAGGGTGTTTTCTCAGAGCTGGAATTCTCTATTTCGGAATAAGCACAGAAAGCCTGTGAGGAGGGAAAAGGAGAAACCCTGACTCTGGAAATCACCCTGCTGCAGGGAAGGGCTGTGGTGCAAAAACAAAGACTTTAGGTTGTCCTTGCCCTTGTTAAGGCCCCAAATTGTTTATAAGAACGTGTGCCCTGAAAACCCCAAATTTCATTGGGTCACCTCCTGAGGTGCCTCTCTGCCTGCAGCTGAGGTGGTGTGGAGGGAAAAGGTTCTGCCACCAAGGGGTGCCCAGGGATGTTCTTCCCAAATTTTCTGGCTTTACAACAGGATATCTTTTCCACAGATGGGCTCAGTGGATTTAATTTTAAGGATTTGCATGTGCTGCCCCATTCATTCCCATCCTACTCCAGCTGGAATGTAAGTGGGTGAAGGAGAACAGCCTGTGAAAAGCTCCTTTCTCTGAGCTTTTAACTCAGCATGAACCTAAAGCTGTGAAACCAAGCCACAGAGCTGGAAAAATAACTCGGTGGATGGTTTTTCCATTGCCTGTTTCCAAATTATTCCAGAATTTCTTGTCCGTTTTCTAGATGTTTGAATGTGAAAGGGCAGGAATTCAAGCATCTTCCTGCTCTGTCTTTCAGGGATACAGGAGCAAAACCTGGATGTGAAGCTTGACTTCTTCCTCTTTGTGTTTGTTTGGAGGGGAGAAAGGGGGGAAAAAAAAATCCCAACAGCCTCCCCCTGAAGCTGCTAAGGTTTTGGGGTGAATCCAAGGCTGGAGGTTTGATCTGTTAGTTCCTGGAGCAGTGGGATAATTAAGACAGGCTCTCTTCATTGGTTCCCACAGCCCTCTGGAGTGTGCTGGTGGTGTAGAGCACTTACAGTTTTTTTGTTTTAAATCCACCTGGAATGTGTTTTTTTTCCATGTCTTGGAGCAGTGTGTGTTGTGCTGCTCCCACTTTTGTTGGGCTCCTCTGCCAGTCCTGCAGGACCCTTGAGGTTTTCCCCCAATAATCCCAGTTGTGCCTGGTGACCTCTGAGTGGCTTTTTTGGTGCTTTTTAAAGGAAGAAGCAAAGGCTGTGGGATACAGAGAGGAACCTTTTCTTCTCCTGCATCAGCCCATATCCAAACTCTGTTCCTGAGCAGAGAGAGAAGCTCAAGGATCAGTGTTGAGGTCCCTTCCCAGCTCCAGTACAATGATCTGGCAGGAATGCATGTGGATCCTGGAGTTTGCTTGTTGTGGTTGAAAGGAATTGACTCTTGGTGGTTGAGATCATCAGGCTGGATTTTTGGTTTTTTTCCCCTTCCTTCGCTCCTTGAAATTTGGGGGAGGTGAAATTTAGCCTGGTGTTCAACAGAAACACACCAAGGGGAAAGGGGTAAGAGAAAAGAGGGGATTAGAGATGTTCCCTCATGTTTTGTTCCTCTGGATATTCCTTCTTAAACAGGAAATGAGATGGTTCTTGTGAAGGGCTGAGGAAAAAGAGTCAAAGCAGCCCAGCTCCTTCAGCTGTGGCCTCATTTTTCACCAGATCTGGGATGAGTCAGTGCGTGGTATTATTCCTGCAGTGGGACGTGGAATTCTCTGGACAAATCCTGGCTGCTTCCAGTGCAAGGAAACACAGGAAAGAGCAAAGCAGGATTCCCTCAATTCTCTCTATCCTTCAAGAGTTGTGGTGGAAAAGGAGCAGCTCAGAATGCCCAAAATCTGCAGTGTTGGCCTTAAAATTTAGGCTGGCCTTAAAACCAAGGCTGGCTTTAAAACTCCCTTCTCACACTGGTTTGTAAGTGGGGTTGGCTGGTGCACTGATTGTCTTGCTCCCAGTTTGGGGCAGGTTGAGAGGTTTTGATGAGTTCTGTTGCTTCCCCGAAGCACCTGCTGTCCTAAAGTAGGGAGGACAATGTCGAGCATTCCTGGCTGGAGAGATGAGGCAGCTCAGCAGAGAGGTGGCTGAAATGAGGAGGAAATTCGTCCTGTGGCAAAAAAAAAAAATAAATCTGTGGCTCAGAATAAAACCATTATTTTGAGTTTTTGTACAATCCTTCTGTCCTTGTTCACTGACCAACCTGGGCTCCTGTGAGCCACTACCTCCAAAATCCTCTGCTGAGCTTCCCTGGGAATCCACTCCAAGGAAAATTCCAGTGTGATCAGTAGGAATAGAGCTCTCTTCTTCAGGCCAGTGAGGGACAATTTATTCCTTTTATCACTGCCTTTTTTTTTTTTTTTTTTTTTTTTTTTTTTTTTTTTTTTTTTGTCCATTTTAATTTCAAATGTCCCTATTTGTTTTGGGCTGCTGGAGGAGCAGCTCTTTCAACTGCTGCCCAGCTGGCTTGGGCTGCGCCAAGGGGAAGCTTTAGAAGAGCAAAGTGTGGCCTTTGAAGGGCAGGACACATGCCCTGCCTGCCCTGGCCCCACTTGGGGAATATCCACCAGCCTGGGGACAGCTGAGGGCTTGGAGGGTCTTCAAACCCTCCAAAAAAACCCCGTTCCTCTGAGCTGTTTGTGGGATAAAGGAGTATTTTGGCAGCCTAAAATCCCAAGAACCGAGCCCAGTTCGTGTCCCTTGACTCTGCCAGTTTGTTGTCCCTGACTCTGAAATAAGATGTGCTTTGGTGGTTCTCAAAATGGAGTGACCCTTGAGGGAAATTTATTGATTTTTTTTNGAAGTGGGGAATTTTTTTTTTTTTTTTTTTTTTTTTTTTTATGCCTGGGAAATGCAGGGTGGGAGATTTGGGGCTTTGCACTTTGGAATGTGGCAGTTTTTTGGTCATTCTGGGGAGGTTTTTTGGTCGTGCAGACTAAACCTGGCTGTGTTTGGGGTCAAGGCCACCCATGTGATGGTGTTATGCTTCCATCAGGAGCTCAGTGTGTCTGCCTTCAAGTACTGGATTTTTAACTTTTTTTTCCTTCTTTTTTCCCCCATCTGCCACTTTGAACTTTTTTTTCCTTTTGAAGTAGGAGACTGTCAAGAAGCTCAAAATCTGCTGCCAGGGCGGAGGAATATTTAATATCTGACCCCGTTGGGTGAAGTGCTGAATCATTGTGTTCATTTTAACCTTGATTATTCCTGTCATTTCTGCAGTGGTAAAATAGGAGTAAAATGAGAGTAGCCAGTTTGAGTGGAAGCTGTGTAAAGACGTTTTTAAAAGATTTTTATGGGAATTCCTCATAGCCCAACATCCATTTTTTTTTTTTTGCAGCCTGCAAATCCAGCTTGTCTAGAGTGCAGCTCCACAGGTCCCACACAAATGGCTTTGCCTTTCTCCCCATTCCTCTCTCCTGAATATTCTTGTCATGGATTTTCACCCATTTCTACAAGAATATGGGAAAAGCTCATTGGTTTAATCCAAATCCTTGTTGCAGGTGAACCCACAAAGCCTCTGTTTGTGGGATTGGTGTTTGTGGGGACAAGCAGGGAGAGGCTTCCAGCAGGAATTCAGTCAGTTTTGGGGCCAGAATCACTCCTGCACTTCTAAAGTGACTGGGTAATTCTGGGAGAAATTAACTTTCATCCCCCAGTAAAGGTGTCTCCAGAGAGCTCTTACATTTTCTTAGAGAAACAAACTTTTCAGTTGCTCTGCCACAGATCTCCTTTTTTCTTCTCCTGTTGTTTCCTCCCTTCCAGCATTTCTAACTGGCAGCTGAAAACCCTGAAAACCTTTCCCTTCCCCTGGGTTATTGTGTTCCCAGAGCTCACTGCCCACTGTCAGCCAGCTCAGATTAAAAAAAAAACAAAAAACAAAAAAACCAAAAAAACAAACAAACAAAGAAAAAACAAAAAACCAACAACAACAACAAAACCCCAAAAAAACCCCCCAAAAACACCCAACAAAGCAAGCAAACAAAACACAAAAAAACAAACAAACAAAACCAAACACACAAAAAAAACCACCCCAAAGCTGGAATTGTGGGATTTTAAATCCTGTTGACTTTATTTTCTTTTGAGATTCTGGTGGAGTTACAGGAGCTCAAGGGAATCAGTTAAACAAGCCAAAAAAATAAAATGTTAGAGCACGAGGTGGCTGCAAGGTTCTTTTCAGTGGGTTCTTCCCATGTGGAAAAGGGTGGTGCAGCTGCTGCCAGCAGGGATTGGGGGTGGAAAAGAGGACCAGAGAGGGATTTAGGGTGGAGAAAGAAGACCCAGGAGGTATTTGGGGTGGAAAAAAAAACCCAGCAGGTATTTGGGGTGGAAAAAGGAGACCCAGCAGGGATTTGGGTTGGGGTGAAAAAGAAGACCAGGGAGGTATCTTTGGTGGAAAATAGACTAAGCAGGGATTTGGGGTGCAAAAAAAGATCCAGCAGGGATTTGGGGGTGGAAAAAAAGACCAGGGAGGTATTTTGGGGTGGGAAAAAAAAAGACCGGGGAGGAGATGCTTCAGTTTCTGCCCCTGAGTTCCCCGGTGGCTTTTTATCTTCAGCTGCTGGAACAGAGCAGCTGGGAAGTTTCATATTAAAGGAGATTTTGGGGGGGCAAAGTATGCAGAGGGTCAGGAAGGCTTGGCTCTGAGGCAGGTGATTTAATTGCAATTAAATGAGTATCCTCAGGAGTTCATCTGTGACGGAGGAAGAGGAAGGGCTGGTGTGTGGTGGAGGGTTTGGGGGGGTTTGGTCTCATTAAAAAGCAGTTGGAGCACACAGGGTTCAATCAGGATGAGCTTCAGTGGCTGCTGCAGCTCAGGAGATGCTATGGGAGTGTTTTCCCTCTCCAGGAGGGTGTTAGTGACCATTAAAGGAACCCCTTCCCATGGTTTTTCCTCTGATTTTCTCCACCTTTGGGTTTGTCCTGAGTGATCCTGCCCAGTAAAGGTTGGAGACAGATCTCTGAGTTTCCTGTTCCAGGTTGGAAAGCAGCCAGGGTGTGAATCAGGGCTGGGTTTGGCAGAACATTCCCATTTTTCAGCAGGTTGGTCTGTGATGGTGAGGGCACAAGGGTGTGGATAGAATCACCCTGGAGTGGTTTGGGTTGGAAGGGGGTTCAAGGAATGGGAAGGAATTTAAGAAGGGAATTTAAGGATGATCCCATCCCACCCCTGGCGTGGGCAGGGACATTTCCCACAATCCCAGGTTGTTCCATACTCTTTCCAGCCTGGCCTTGGACTCTTCCAGGGATCCAGGGACAACCAGAGCTTCACTATCCTCACATTCCTTCCCAGTGTCCCACCTAACCCTGCCCTGGGGCAGTTTGAAGGTGTCCCTCCTTTTCCTGTCACTCCATTCCTCCTAAATCCTCTCTCCATCTTCCCTGCAGGCTCCCCTCAGGTCCTGGCAGGTCACAGTTACCTCACCCTGAAGCTTCTTCAGGCTGAACAATCCCACTATCCCAGCTCCATCCCCCTGCCCATCCTGGGAGCTTCCTCTGGGTCTGTCTTGATGGGGACAAATGAAAAATTCCCCTGTGAGCTCCCAGCTGCAGCAGGAATCAGTGAATCAGGTTTTTTGGGGTTTTTTTTAAGCAGTTTGGATAATTCAGGAGGACTTTTTTTTTTTTTTTTCCCTCAGACCCTGAAAACTCAGGAGCTCTGTGAGGGAAGGAATGGCAACCTGGGTGTGCTGGGTTTTATCAGGACACGTGGGAAGTTCTCAGGGATCACTGCACAGGCAGGAATGGATGTGGCAGCTGTGCTTGACAGAGTGACCTTGGCGAGGGCTTCCTATCAGTCTCTGTCCTGCTTTATCATGTCTGGAAGTGATACAGCCTTGTACTCAGGGGCTGGAATTCCTGACTGAGAGCAGCTTTCCATTTGAGCTGGAAGTGGAAGCAGAAATTCTCATCGTGCCTGATTCCAATCTCCAGTTCTGTGTATTAAAAAGAAAGATCTCTAAAAAGAAGTATCTCTAAAAAGAAATATCTTTATCAAAAAGAAATATCTTTATCTAAGGAAGAAATATCTTTAAAAATAAATACCTTTATCTAAAAGAAATATGAGAGATCTTATTACCCAGTATCACCTTGGTGCCTTTGCTAAATTGGAGGTTTTTAGGGCCTTGTAAACAGAACCTGGCTTTATTCTCCCAGCTCTCCAAAATACCTCCCAAAACAACAACACCAGCAGGCAGAAATTCCCATTGTGCCTGATTCCAGTGTCCAGTTCTGTGTATTAAAAAGAAATATCTGTATATTAAAAAGAAATATCTCTAAAATATGAGATAAGCCTCATTACCCAATATCACTTTGGTGCCTTCATTAAATTGGATGTTTTTAGGTCCTTGTAAACAGAACCTGACTTTATTCTCCCAGCTCTCCAAAATACCTCCCCAAACAACAACAACAACGAGAAAAAATGAGAATATCTCATTCCTCTCTCAAGCCTTGGCAGGGGAGCTCAAGACTCTCTTTGCTATCGCAGCCTCACATCCCTTTAGCTTCGCGCTGCCCTCGCCGCATCCCCAGCAAGAGAAGAGGATCCCTGCAAGCATAAAGGCAGAGCTGCAGCATCTCGGGGGGTCATCCTTCCTGCCCAGGAAGCTGCTTTTTGGCACTTCCTCCCCTGCCCAGAAGAGAGGAGGGAACGAATCGGTTTTCAAAGCGCGCTGCCAGCAGCCCTGAGCGCTTGGAGATGACACGTTAATGAAAACACGGATTAATTCCATGTGACACCGCTGTATGACTGGGAGCTAATGAAGCTAATGAGAACCAGCTTTGGGGTGAGGGATTCGAGCTGAGCTGTGGCTGATGGCAGGAGTGAGTCACCGAGTGTGTTTTTCCTCCCCACTCCTGGCATGGGGAAGGTTTTCCCCTCCTTGCTCTGGGTTGGGGTTGGGGTAGGAGCAGTCCTGGAGTGATCCTGGTGGGATCTGCTCAGCTGGAATTGGGAACTGGGGAATTGGAATTGGGAGAGGATGGGCAGGAGGAGCTGATCTGTGGCTGGAGACCTGGAAATGAGGGAGATTTCTCATCCTGGCTGAAGTGATTGCAGGTGGCACAGGGTAGTCGCAGTCTGCAGAGTGCTGGGAAGCACCAGGGACCAACCTCAGAGTGATTCATTAATGCAATTAAAGGGTTCCTTTTTTAATCAAGCAATTACTGACTGGGCTTTTACCTGCAGGACCTTTCTGCTGGTAGCAGCAGGGTCACAGCAGTACTCAAGAGGTGATTCCCCACTTGTTCCAGGTCCTGGATCCCAAGGTTTTCCATCACTGTGCACCTGCTGCTGGAGCTCATCCCAGCCCAGGGATGCTCAGGCTGGGTCTGTTCTGGGTCTGTTCCCGTTTTTCCCCTTTCCCTGGACTCTGTCCAGCCTAAGGAACACCTCTCAGAGGGATTCCCATGGCTGCCACCTCAGCATCTCCTTTTGGCACGGGCAGGATTTGACCAGAGCAAACCCCACTGGAGTCTGACAGATTGTGGAGCTGCCTGAGGCAGGCTTTGGGATCATTTTTGGCTTTGGAAGGCAAAAAGCCTGACAAATTGTGCAGCCACCTCAGGCAGGCTTTGGGATCATTTTTGGCTTTGGAAAGGAGCACGGGCAGTGCTGGTGCGTGCTGGGGCTCAGCTGCCATAATTCACATTTTCTCTCCTGAGCAGACCTTGCACAGTGTGATGTCTTGGGAAGAGCCAGGTCCCACAGGGTGGGACATCCCATTCCTCACCCCCTGCCTGGCTCCAGCCCTGCCCAGGCACCTTTCCCAGCATGGAGGAGCAATCCTCCTCTTCATCTTTTATTTTTAATGTTAGCCCCGTTCCTCCCATTTAAACATGAATGTTGTAATTACAGAGCACAGAATCCCAGATTTTTGAGCTGTGTGACCGCAAGAAAGTGAATCCTGAAACCAGACTGGTTTCATTTGCTGCCCTTCCAGCTGATTTCCTCCCCCCACCGTGGCTGTGCAGTGCTGAAGGCTTGGCAGGGACCAAAACCAGCTGTCAAAAAGGTTTCTTACCCCCCCCCACATCGAAGTTAATGATGTTCTGAAATTAATGGTGCACCAGACTAATCCTGGATCTTGTTTGGATGGATTTTGCCAGCAATGTTTCCCAACTGGGCTGAGGAAGTGAATCCCCAGGTCCCAGGGAAAAAAAAAAAAAAAGGTGTTTTTTTCATCCTGAGCGTTTACAGCTTTAATTTGGTTGGTACATTGTGGTTTTCCAGCAAGCTTTCAGTAACTTCTGGAGACTGTGGATGAGCTTTTCCACTGCTCAGAGCCAGGGAAGTGGCAGTGCCTGTGTGTCACTTTGCTCTGGAAGTGGCTGCGGGCACAGGAGAGGCTCAAACCTTGGCACAGGGAGGGGGAAAAGCTGAAGGAGCTGAGTTGGATTAGCTGAGGGAAAATGAAAAAAAAAAGCTAATTAAATTAATTAGCTGAGGGAAAGGAGACAGAGGTAAGGTGTGTGGAAGAAGCAGAGAGGTTGTGGAGTGTCCCAGGCCAGGTTGGATGGGGTTTGGGGCACCTGGGACAGTAGGAGGTGTCCCTGCCCATGGCGGGGGTGGCTCTGGATGAGCTTTGAGCTCTTTCCAACCCAAACCATCCCAGGATTCTGTCCTCTGTCCTGTCTCCCTGGGCACAGCACAAGAAGCTTCTACTTTGTGTGGTGGGAAGGAAGATCCAGGTCAGACTTAAGGAAAAGCCTCCTCAATGTCCATGTGGAATGATTCCAGGGTGGGG
>VWZU01004603.1:289455-317999 GCA_013397095.1 Sterrhoptilus dennistouni
TTTTTTTGTGTTTTTGGGTTTTTTTCTGGATCCTTCTGTTCTGGAGCATGTACATGATGATCTTGATGGCCCCTCCCACCCCAAAGCAGCGTAGGATTTTCAGCCTGATTTAATAAGTGCAGAGTGAGGACTGAAATCATTCATCTGGTTCATTTTAGGCACTGAAGTCATTTGGATCCTTTACAGGGCGAACAAGTTTTGTGGTGCTGGGACATCTGTGAGGAGCTGTTTAATATCACTTGTCACTGCCCTGGCTGATTGTTGTTTTCATGTGGTCGATTCCAGCGGTTTCCAGAGAAATGTTTAAAAGCTGCTCCTTCAAACGAGAAGCAAAAAAAACCCAAAAAATATCCTTCATTATCTGGCGGGGAATGTGTTCACAAGTGGCCGTGATGTCACTGCCATGGCAAAGCCAGCACCCAGGTAGCTCGGGGAAATCTTGCAGGGGTTTTTTTGTTACCACGGAACTGCTGGGCCCTTCCAGCTGGCAGCAGGGCTCAGGGAATGGGAATATTTTGGGGAAAAAATGCTGATTTCCTGCTCCTCTGCTCTCTCTACCAGGAAGGCTCTGTGGTGTTTGCAGCAGGGTCTGAGCAGGGGAGCTTTAGAGCTGCCCTGGGTGGGGTTTTGCTGGGTGATCCAACCTGGTGACTTTCTCCAGGAGCTGTGGAAATGAGGCCGGAGAGGCCCTGGCACAGATTCCCAGAGAAGCTGTGGCTGCCCCTGGATCCCTGGGAGTGTCCAAGGCCAGGCTGGACAAGGCTTGGAGCAGCCTGGGATGGTGGAAGTTGTCTCTGCCCATGTCAGGGGTGGAATGACAGGATCTCCAAGGTCCCTTCCAACCCAAACTATTGTGGGTTTCTATGAACACCTAATTTATGGTTGAGATGAGTTAAAGATGTCTCTGGAGCACCCTGGGATGGTGAAAGGAGGTGGAATGAGCTGATCCTGAAAGTCCCTTCCCCCCCAAACCATCCCAGGATTCTCTGACTTAGAATTCTCACTGCACTCTGTGTTAGTTTATGAAATGATTGCTGAGCTGGTTCTTTTTTTGTTTGGGGTTTCGTTTTGGTTTTGGGGGGGGTTTGTTTGGTTGGTTTTTGATTTTCAGCATGTTTTTTGGTGGGTTTTGTTGCATTTTTTTGTTTGTTTGTTTGTTGGTGTTTTTTTTTTTTTTTTNTGTTTGTGGTTTTTTTTTTTTTTTTTTTTTTTTTTTGTTTTGTTTTGTTTTGTTTTGTTTTGTTTTTTTTTTGATCACTGGGAAGATTTTTTAGCCTTGACCTGTAATTCAGGTGTCTGCCCATCAGCATTTCTGCCTCTCTGTGTGTGTTTACTCCTCTCTGCACTGTGCAGGGAGAGAACAACTTCTTAACCCAGCTGACTTTTTGCCATTTGACCCATAATCACCAACAAGCTGCTGCTTCCTCCTCCATCTCCTCAGATCTCTTTAAAAACAGCTTTTGAAAGCAGGTTCTTTGATTTCCTGAGATCCACATTTGGTCTCCTCCCTCTTGCTCCCCCTTCCTTTGTTCCTGGAGGTTCCTGGAGGTTCAGGCTGTGGGTGTTGGGGTCACTTTGGTCACTTCTGAGCTCATGGTGTTCCAAAAGGTCTGGATGAAAGCAGCCATGAATGGCAGCAGATTTCCAGCCCCAGAACTGGTCGGGTTCCATGAGGGATGGGGCTGAATGGAGACCCTTGTTTGCTTTTGTTGGGATGGAGGGATGTCCCAAAGGACCTGGCAATACCCATTTTCTTCTTTAACCGCAATTCTAGAAAAACAGCCTTGAGTGTGGACAGAGCAAATCCCTTTTTAGAATCAGAAAAATCATATTTATAGGTACTGGAGTGGTTTTGTGATGGTCTCGTGTTTAAATAGGAGCCTTTTTTGTTGTTTTTTGGGTTTTTTTTTTAAGGTTTTGGGTGTAAAAGATAGTGCAGGAATCCAGGAATCATTCAGATTGGAAAAGACCTCCAAGACTATTAAATCCTCACCTTGTCCCCAGAGCACTGAGTGCCACTTCCAGGGATGGGGACTTCCTGGAGCCTGAAACCTTTTCCATGAAAAAATCCCTTCAGCACTGAAGGGATTCCATCAGAATTCCATCAGAATTCCATCAGAAGCCACTCATTGTCTTTCCTTTAGAATTTAGGAAAAAAAAAAATCTTTGTGGAAAGAGCTGTCAAGCCCTGGGAGAGGCTGCCCAGGAATTCCAGTGGTGGAATCACCATCCCTGGAATTGTTCAGGAACCACGTGGATGTGGCATTGGGGGCTCTGGATTGATCTTTGGACTCGATTATTTAATTTTTAAGAACTTTTCCAACCTTAAAAAGTCTGCAATTCTCACACAGACCTTTAAGATCCCACCTTTGGTGTCCCTCGTGTGTCTGTTGGGTGCTGGACAGGGATATCTGCCTTGAGGTTAATCAATTATCCAACAATTTTCACCCTACTCCATGTACAAGCTGTGCTTTAAAAGCACCATTCAGGAAAAAAAAAACAGGATCAGGGAGGCAGAGAGATGATATTCCATGAGAGATTCACTTCAGATCCATGAGGAAAACCATCCCCTGGCCTGGATTTATCTCCTGCAAACAGTGAGGGTGAAACTTGTGCTCACATGAGGCTAAAACTGGATCTCTGCAGGGCAGTGGGGGCCTCACTTGACACGGCAGGAGAAATTTGTTTAATTTGCTTTTTATTTCGAGGCTCACTGTCTGTCTGCTGGCAGAAACCCTCACCAGGTGCCTTCATGGTGTTGGGTTTAATTTGGAGTGTGCGAGGGGGGAACAGCAGTTTGGGATGGGGAGGAGAGAGAGTGGGATCGGGGTGGTGCCTAAAGAGGCTGCCTGGAACAGAAGCTAGACAGAGTTAAAGGAAAAAAAGTGGGAATTTATTAAAAAGGCCTTCAAAGGATCCACCTTGGGCAGTACAAGAGCCTGGCCAAGGCTACACCCAAGATGGACAATGGGTCATGTATTGGTTTCATGTCTTTCACACTTTTCTAAGTTTTGGTCCATTTCCATATTGGGGTTAATTGTCCAATTGCAGCCTCAGGTGATGAAGTCCCATCCTCCCAGTTTGCTCTCCTCAATTTATACTTTCCAGGCCTGAAGCTGCAATGTGTCCTTGGATTGTTTTGCCTGACTGAGCTGGGAGGAGACCTTGCTGACACTTTATATAAAAAGTTCAGAGTTACACACTAAGGCAGTGCAGAATCTGGAAAACACAAAAGTTAAAACTTGAGGCATCAGGGGGAACAGCTGCTGGTGGGTTCTGAAGCTGCCAGAGCAGAAGGAAGATTTAACACCCAGCAAACACCTGCTTGGAGCGGTTCAGCTCCTTGGGCACATGGCAGGGAGGGACAGATGGAATGAGTTTGGCAGGTTGTGCAAAAAAGCTGGGAATCACTATGGGATGAGCAGGAACGTGCTGCCCTGTCCTCATGTGGTGCTGGAGCCATGCCGTAGGATTTCAGCTTTTCTATTTTTGATATATTTGTAGGAGATTTGTAGCTATGATCACCTGCTGGTGGTGGTGTCACTCATTGGGGGCCTCTCCTCTCCTCTGGCTGTTCCCATTTCTCAGACAGGCCCTTCCAGCCCTTCCCATTTCATTTATTCCCTGTGGGACACATGGGCTGTGTGTCCCACAAGCTCTGCTTTTCTTCTGGTTGGACATCAGGAGGAATTTCTCCATGGAAGGAGTGGTCAGGCACTGGGAAGGTTTGGAGTGCCCATCCCTGGAGGTGTCCAAGGAATTCCTGGAGGTGGCACTCAGAGCTCTGGGCTGGGGACAAGATGAGGATTTAGTAGTCTTGGAGGTCTTTTCCAATTTGAATGATTCAGGATTCCTGTGCCATCTTTTACACCCTAAACCTTAAAAAAATACCCCAAAACCAACGAAAAAACAACAAAGGATCCTATACTCAGAGCTCTGGGCTGGGGACAAGGTGGGCATTGGGCACAGCTGGGGCTGGATGATCCTGGAGGGCTTTTCCAACCTCAGGGGTTCTGGGATTTTGTGATCTTGCTCTTAAAATGGACTTGGTGATCCTGGAGGTCTTTCCCAATGTTCATGATCCTGGCATTGCATGATTTCCATCAGAAAAGGTGAACTGGTCTGTGTGACTGTCAGGGGTGGGGATCTCTTTTGTTAGGGCTTTGAGATTGAGGCACTGCCAGGTTAATTGGAATTGTCTCCAACATGAGTTTCAAAGCAGAGAGTTGGATCCTGGTCTCCCATAATTTGGGCCTGCAGTTTGATGGGAAGTATCTGGTGTGGGACTTGATGACCTTGGAGGGCTTTTCCAGCTTAAATCATGCTGGGATTCTGCCCCTTTCTTTGTGGCAGCCTCACCTCTGCTGTCTCTGTGTGACCTGGGGGGAGCCCTGGGAATGTTCTGCCCTCTCTGGGCTCTGAGCCATTCCTGGGGCGTGTTCCCCTCACTCCCTGGGGTTTGAGGCACAGGCTGTGTGAGGATTTTCAAGGACGGTCGAGATGTTGAGAATCCTGGAGTGGTTTGGGTTGGGAAGGACCTTCAAGCCCATCCAGTTCCAACCCCAACATCTTCCACCATCCCAAGTTGCTCCAACCCCATCCAACCTGGCCTGGGACACATCCAGGGATGGAGCAGCCACGAATTCTCTGGCCAAGAGGATTTCAGGGAATGTTGTTTCCCATTTCCAGGGACATCTCACCCTCCTTGACCAGTGTGGGCACCTTCTCCTAGCCTTGAGGCCAAGCTGGAGCGCTCCTGGTGCCCCTGGAGTTCATAGGAACAGGCCTGAACTTATTTTCTTGAAGAGAGTAATTAAATCCAGTATGTACAGATCCCTCAAATTGACAGCCGCCCACAGAGGTAAAAACAGGAAATCCATTAACTTCATTATTTAAAAAATAAAATAAAAATCCTCCCAACTGATTCCTCTGTCACTTAAAGTTCTGCATGGAAGGAGGGCTAATTTAACGCTGCATTAACTCCCTGTTATCACCCTCCTGTTACCTAAGTAGTTCCTAATGACTACCCTGGAGAGCACTTGGAAGCTTTTAAAAGTTTTTATGCTAATTTTTTTTTTCCTCTGGGTAGTTTATACTTTAAGAACAAAAGTTCCTGCTAACGTTCTCCCAAATCTTCCAACAGCAGCCAGAACTTTTCTGGTGGTTGCAGAATGTGAAGTGTCCCCAGGCTGAGGTGATTTTGAGGAACAAGAAATGGGAAGTATTTAATGGTGGTGGTTGAGGATGGGTTTGGCTGTGGGAAGCTGGGTCAGGCCTTGGGTTTGTCGTGTCCTGGAGTGGGCTGCCCAGGATCCTTTCCAAAGGGGATTCTGAGCTTCTGCAAAGAGTTTTGGCTCTCAGAACCCTGAAAAGCCTTGAGACCCCATCTGTGAGAGGTGTTCTGGGCTCTGGGAGTGAGGGGCACTGCTGAAGGAGAAGCAATAAATCACAGCCTCTTCTTGTTGTCTCCTCCTCACTGATCTGATGGGCAATTTCCTCCTGTTTTAATCATTTATCTTTTCTCATTTATCCTTTCTCAGGCTTGGCCCAGCTCCACTTCTCAGAGCAGCACCTCAGAATTTTGGGGGAATTTTTTTTGGGAGTGACCTCAGAATGAATTATTTGTGCTGCTCTGCAGTGTTTTTAAGTCATAAAGCTGAAACTCTGTGCTTTATTCATGTAAAAGGGAGCTTTGCTGTGCAAGTGCCTGGGCTTGGCTTTCCCACTGACTGGAAAACATGAATTATTTCAGTATTAATCCTCACACATGTTCTCTGTTGAGGGAGGAGATTCAGAGCTGCTCTTTGAGGTTGTTAACGGGAGTTTGATGTTTGCAGGTTGTGATTGTTGGTCTCTCCATTGGGAATCACCACAAATCCTGTCCAGGTAGAGGGAATCTTGAAAATCTCAAAATGAACAGGAACATTTCTTGTCTTTGTGCCTCTGTTTTTAGTGATATTGGAAAGCTGGGGAGTGAAGGGAGAGAGTCTGGGAGGGTTGTTGTCCTTGTGGAAAAGGAAAAATGACTGGGAAAACCAGCTCATTCCAGCAGGTGATGACTGGGACCTGTGAGAACCAAACCCAGCTGGAACTGGTGGTTCTGGTTTGGGTGGGACTGATAATCCACACTGAAGGTAAATGAGGTGTTTGTGGTGAGCTGGCAGGAGCAGGATTTGGGGCATTTTTGGGTTTTTGACTGGCAGGGGGGATGTGTTGTCCAGGCAGCTCTTTTAGGGATGGTTTGGAGCTTTGCTTTGCTTCGAGGAAATTGTTGGAGGATGGAAGGATCCACAGGGATCACCCTGGAGCACTGTCCAAACTCTTCTGGAGCTCTGGCAGCCTCGGGATTGTGCCTTTTTCCCAATATCCCAGCAAAACTTCCCTGCCCCAGCTCCAGCCACTGCCCAGAGAGAGGAGGAGAACACTTTAAAGTCAAGTTTTTATGGTTTAGAATCATCCCTTTAAGTGTGGGCTGCAGGAAATACAGCTCTGGGATTGATGTTCCCATGGAATGACCCCGATGTGAGCTGGTTGTGCCCGAGGCTGGCCCTGAGGCCATTCCCAGCCTCCTGCAGCTCCCTGGGCACAGCACAGGCAGCTTTGGCCCAAAAGGCTCCAGCATTTCCAGGGCTTTTGGCTGTCAGAGCCTGGGGATGGGAGCTGGAAGCTGTGGGTGCTGAGAGCCTGGAGAGGTTCCATCCCAAAATGTCCCAAATTTGGGATTTAAAGTCACCTCCCCAAATCAGGAGAGATCCAGACCCTGGAGCAGGGATAAATCCCCGGTCCTCAGCACAACTCAGATGTTTCCAACAGGTGCCTTAAGGCTCAAACTGAAACCAAAGCACTCTGGGTTTCAGGGAGGTGGGCTCGGGAGCAGGTTTAATTCCAGGGAAAGTCAGTGTGGGTTGGATCTCCCTCCCCTTGGCTGCTGGGCTGTCTGACACACAATATGCAGAGGGAGACAGCTGCGCTGGGAGCTGCAAAATCTGCATCTGGTGCAGCAGCATTTGTCTGTGCCCTGCAAACGTGCTCTGTGGAAATTGGATGTGTGGGTGTTTCTGTACAGAGAGAAACAATTGGCTGCTTTCACCTCGTCCCCTGGTTTAGGAGGGGAAATGAATAAGAATTAATTACCTGAACTCTTTCTAGCATAGCCAGGTATGAGGGTTGATTTTGCCCAGGTGATTTTTTTCGAGTCAGAAAAAGAGAAAATAAGAAAATTTGCTATCTCTGGACCTAATTTTTTATCTTCTAAAGGCTTTCAGCTCTTCCCTCCCTCACTGCTTTCTCCCTAATTGTCCAAAAAACTGGTTTGAGATGTGGAGGCTGGGGGAAAGGACTGTGCTGAATGCTCTGCAGCCATGGCCAGGCTTGGGATGGTGAATTTATTCACGGTAGATAATAAAGGTGAAAATTGGACATCACCTGACGTTGAATATAAACCCTACCTGACATGAGGGGTTTGAGCATTTGGAGGAGGCAAAACACTCGAAAACCTGAAAAGGAAGAGGGAAAAATGCATTTAGGTTTGGAGTTTGCTTCTTCCCTTCCCTCCTCCCCTTGGGCACATCCTCCCCTGCTCCTCCTCCTCCCCTACCCCAGCAGAGACCTCTGGAAAATCCCAGCTTGTGGATTTTGCCACCCCGAGCACGTCCCAAACTCTGGGAGCACGCGTGGGGCGGGCGCAGCCGCCATTGGCAGTTGATTTTTATTCCCCTTTTTTTTTCTCCCCCCAAAAAAAACCCCAGCCCGTGGCTCCCTCTCCGGCTGCGCCAGAGATAACAATGGGGGGCTTTGTGCTGCCCTGCAGCTGCTGAAATTTGACGAGATCCAAGTGAGGAAAACAGGAGCAGGTGGGTCAACAACGTGACCCTTTCGTTCCCAGCAGTATCAGTGAGGCCAGGGATGGAGCCCAGGAATAAGGAGGTGTTGGTTGGGGCTTGGAGGATGGGATTTGTCTCTTGGAGAGAGCCCTGAGGGGGTTTGCTGCTGCTTATGGGATGGGTTTCACCCCCAAAACTCCAGGAGTGAGGAATGTTATTGGAGGAGGTTATTGCTCCCTTCAATCCCAGATTGTTCATTGGTTTTTTGGATGCTCCATGGCTTCCGTGTGGATGCTCCTGAAGCTCCCAATGGCCGATACCTGCCTTCCCACCCCACAGCCCTAAAGTGGGGCTGTCCCAAATGCAGCTGCTCCATCCTTAGAAGTGTCCAAGGCCAGGTTGGACAGGGCTTGGAGCAGCCTGGGACAGTGGAATTGTCCCTGTCCATGGCAAGGGTGGCACTGGATGGGCTTTAAGATCCCTTCTGACCTAAACCATTCCATGATTCTATTCCAGTTTCTTCTCTGAGTCCCCTCAGGTCATGGAGATGACCCCTGTCCTACCAAATGTCAAGGGTGGGGATTGCTGCAGTTGGAGGAGGGTTTGGGATGTGCTTCCCAAAGTGTTTGATGCACATGGAGGACATGGCTATGTTTGCCTCCTGGCACTGCTACATCAGCAAATGCATCTCATTGTAGGATTCTGGAATGGCTCAGGTTGGGAGGGACCTTAAACATCACCTTCCTCACCTCCATCACTGCTCCTATTTGACAGCAGCAAGAGGAGGGCGAAAACCAGGAGAGAAATCTTGGGGTTAAGGAGCTGGGAGGCTCAATGAGGAACCCTGGAGAAATCTTGAAGTTCAGAAGCTGGGAGGGGCAGTGAGGAACCCTGGAGAAATTCTGGAATTAAGGATCTGGGAGGAACCAGCTGCTCCTCAGAACTCCTCTGCCAAGTGTGGTGACCTGGCTGATCCCTTCAGGTGTCAGGGAGTGTTTGTGAAGCCCTGAATGGTGTTCAGAGGTGACAACACTCAAACCTCAGGAGGGCCGTGCCTCCAGCCCCTCAGACCTGTCGAAGAATCCAAAGGATTTGGAGTCTGAGGCTTATGGGGGAAATGTGAACAGCTGTGTGTGAGTCAGCGGGGAGGAACGGGAGGTTCTGCTGATGGATTTGCTAATCTTGGGCCTGGTGTCATTTTACAACCCAGTGAGGGTGAGCTGGAGCCCAGCTCCCCCCTCATCTGCTGAGCCATGGATTCGCTTGTGGTATTCAACATGTTCATATCCTCAAATCTTCCCGACTGAGCTGGAATTTTTATAGAAACAACGGCACAGGAGCATCTGGGATAATCCCAGAGCTTCCACTGGCCACAGAGCAGCACCCAGCAGCACTTTGTTTGCACGAGATGAAGCCTGAAAGAGGAGTGGGCTTGGGGGTCTTGGAGGTCTTCTCCAAGGTTAACGTTTCGCTAGGAATGACAGATTATGGTCAGGATGAGTCTGTGCTGAGTGGAGAAGGGTTTGGGGACACAGCTTTGGGGAGATGGAAGGTTTTGGGCAAGAGACGTTATGGGTGAGGATGGGATGGATGGATGGGTGGGTGGGTGGATGGATGGATGAGTGGATGCTCAGAAGAAGCACAGTGGGTGATACTGTATCCCAGAAAAATGATCCCACATGGGCAGCTGTGGAGACTCCATCCCTGAGGAAGGGGTTTGGGAATAAATCAGAGCCTTTCCCAGCGTATCTTCCCCTAAAACTGGTTTTAGCCCTTGTGATGTGCCCAAGGCAGGATCACAACCCCACAAACCATGCGTGTCCTCACCAGGGAACGACCAGACCTGGGCAGGATTTAACCCCAAACTGGGGGATTTTTGGGGCTCAAACTCCTGCCCCAGCCCTTGAACCGAGTTTATCCTTGGCTGCACTTGCAGTTAAGCCCGGCTTGGGGGCCGGCTTAGCCGCAGAGCAGCCGGGAATAGCAGAGCCCTGTCCCGGCAGCTGGCAGCGCTGCTTACTCCGTGCTCCCGCCGTGCCGGCCGGTGCCAGGATTCCATCCCTTTGGGATAAAAGCACAGGTGCAAGGCTGAACTCGTCATCCCGGGGAGGCCAAGGCCATGGCCAGGAAAAGCTTGGCTCGCCTCGGCCCCAGGCGGGTGCTGGGAGCATCCTCCCGGAGCCACGGGATGTGCGGGAATTGTCATCCTTGTGTGCCCCTTCCCGGGAATGGGGGTTCAAAATAAAGCAGGAAAAAGAAATAGAAATAAAGCAGGAGAAGCTGCTGGTGTGTGCCCCGCTGGGTGAGGGGATGGATGCACAGGCAGGGATGCAGGGGTTTGGATCGCCAGCAGGGCAGGGTGGCTGATTACCATATGAAAACAGGGGTAACAGTGGGATTCTTGTGCTGGCAGGGATGAGGGAGATCTACGACCCTTTTGGTGCCAGTCAGCCCCGGAGCTGGGTTCAGGCACAATTAACCTTTCAGTTTTGGGATGAGCCGGTGCTTTCCTGCTGCAGCTGCTTTTTTGGGGGGACAATATTCCTTATTTCTCCTCCCAGAAACGTTAATTTTGGGCATCTCGGGTGGTGGGGGGGAGCTGTGCTGGGAACCAAAGGATGTGTGGAGGGGAGGAAGGGGGAGTTTTTAATGGCTTTGATGTGTAATAATCTGAGTTTTAAAAATTCCATTTTGATTTAAGGGCGTTTTGCACATTAAGATTAAAAAAAAAAGCGGTTTCACAACTAGTATTGGAAATATTTTAAAGCAAAATCAAAGTGGTTTTTCTTGTGTGACAACATCAAATCAGGAGCCTGGAAAATCTCAGGGTGGGGGATCAGGGGGCTCAGGCTGAAGCTGGAAGGGATGGATGGATTTGGAATAGGTTTGGAATGTTTCCCTGCCTGTTTGGGCTGGATAAAGGGAATTGTTAAGGATCAAACTGGTGAAATGCCTGGAGAAACCTCAGGAAGGAGCAGGATCTATGGACACTGCCTGGTTTAATGTACATAACTAAGAATATTAGTGCCTTAACTTGGCTCCACCAAGGAATTTTCAGGAATTCTCACCAATGTGCCATTTAATGCCTTTTTTTGGGGGTTTTTTTTAATGATTTCACAGTACGACTCTATCACACAAATATTTGAGAATCAGAACAATTGGAGGTGGGACAAAGCTGGAGCAATTTCATTTTTGGCAGGGATAAATTGGTGCCTGCAGACGTGGTGGGGGTTGGACTTCACCTGTCAAAACAGAGCTGTGTGTTCTGCCTCTCTTGGAATGATCATCCCAATATTTCTTTATAGGCTGGGATGGAGGAGAAAATGCAAGGCTCAAATTTGCATGGAGTAGGTGGAGTCTGTCTGCTCCAGAGGATCCAGGGAATGGATTCATGGTGGGATCTCTGCTTTGAGCTCAGCCCAGGGTAATTTGGTTAAATCCAGGATTGTGGCAAATCCAGCAGTTGGTAAAAGTGACCTAAAGGACAATTTTGGTGGCATTTTGCTTTTTTTGGTGATTAAAATCCCAAGCTTCTCATTGCACTGAATGTCAATTCAGGATCTTAATCACTATTTTTTAAAGCTAAAACTGCCCCATTTTGGCCAAAAATCCAGCCCAGTCCATGGCACTGCTGGATCCATCCATGACTGAAGGCTTGGTGGTTCAGTGCCTCTTCCCTGAGTACTTAAATCTCTTTTTTTTTCTGCTTCACAGAAGTTTTTAATTTTTATAAAATCCTCCCTTTTATGCAGTTTGTGCTTGGAGAAGAACAGCACAACCCCAAAGCTTCAAACCCCTGAATCCCCCTGGTGTGGGATGTCTGATTTCATCCAAATTACCCTTAAAAAGCATTTAAGATGTTCGTGTTTTTTAATCCTTCCACTTCAATTTAATTCCAGGATAACTTCCAGTGCTCGCACCATAATTATTTCCTTCTTCACTTCTCATTGGCCCTGCAGGATGGGAATCCCAGCTGCTGGAGACAGGATTCCTGGGAATATTCCTGTGCCCCCTCTGGACCCTGTCCCGCCTGCCCCAGGGCTCTCCTCCTTCCAAAATTGTCATCTGGAGCTTCCGATGGCTGATTTTCAGGATCATGCTGGGAGCGGTGAGTGGGAATTCATTTTTGGGTTCTGGGAGGTGACAGCAGCAGGGAATTGTCCCATCCCAGCAGGGAATTGTCCCATCCCAGCAGAGAATTGTCCCAATCCAGCACTGTTGGTTTGGGACTTTCCCTGGTTCCAAGGAAAATCTTCCTGCTCTGGTCCTCAGGATCCTTCAGCTGGCTCCTGGTTTTGTTTTGAGGAGGAAATCAGCAGGGAATGATCCATGTGGATGTGTTGGTGCTACATTTAGTGGCTCTTCCCAAGGAATGAAAGGGAAGTTGGGCACTGTGGCTTTTCCACAGGACTGTTGGAATGTGGTGGGTAATTCCCAGCTTTCCCCGGATTTCTTCTCCCTTTGCATTGGCTTTTCTCTGTCACTCTCTGCTCTGCTCAGTGGTTGCAAATGGATCAATTCCTGCAGAGCTGCCCCGGGGCCACAGGGAATTTCCAAGCAGCTTGTGAGGGAATCCATGAGGAACTGACACATCCCTGTTAAAATCAAGGCATGGCAGGAATGTTTTCCCCATCAGCTCCATCTGCTTGGACCTTCCAGAGCATCCCAAAACTTTAAAGCTGATGATCATCACTGTAGGAGGAGTGGTTGGTGTTTTTTTGGGAATTTTGGCTCAGAATCTTTTCAGGGATCTTGGGGTGAAGGTTTTATTTGAGGTGTTTTTCACCAACAGGACCTTAACCAAATGTCAGCACTGGCACTTCATCCCTGAGGGATTCAGGCTGAATCCCAGGATCTTCATCTTTGGATTCAGGGAATGCCTGGATGTGGCTCCCAGGGCTCTGCTCTGGTTGACAGTGTGGGGATTGGTCATGGCATGATGATCCTGGATGATCTTTTCCAGTCTCAGTGATCCCAGGATTCTCTGCTTCTCTGTGATGTCGATTTTTGAGTGAATTGACACCAAGAGCAGCAAAACATCCCTAATTTCCTTCAAAAATGACCTGATCACTAATTTGCATCCTGCTTTCCTTCTAAACTGGGATCTGCCTAAGCTTTTTTTTTTCTTGCTGATGTGTCTCATATATTCTGAATTATGGGACGGGCTGGATATGAAGGAAAACTCTGCTTCCCAAACATCTCTGTTCCCGTTCTCTCTGCAATAACTCCTGATATTTTTGGGGAGAGATGTGTCCCTGTGTGCCTGGGATGCTGATACATCACTGACAGGCACGGGAGAGGAAAACATAGAAAGGTCATTAAATGGGGACCCCCACAAGGCAGTGATTGATGGGATCTTTAATGCTTTGAGGCCCAAACTCGTGTAGGATTTCTCCTGGCAGGCAGCAGGAAGGGGAAAGATCCTCCTGGAATCCAGGTGCACCTGCTCCCAGGGCATCTTTGGTTTCCTCCTGGCCTGGCCAGGAGCTGAGCACATCCACCAGGGTGTCTGAGGGGATTTTTCCCAGGGGTGGGATCAGCTATGATTGTGTTTTCTGCAGTTTTCCCACGTGGTTCTCCTGGGCTGGCTGGGGAGAGGCTTTCCTTGGGAAATCCTCCAAGGCAGCAGCATTCCCTGAGGGCAGCTGGGCTTTTCTCACCTCGTGCTGGGAGCATTTTGAGAATGTTTTTTGGGTGGGCAAGATGCTGTCTCCTCTCCAGGTTCTCATCCCTGTGCTCTGCTCTTTTCCATGGTCGGGGCTGATTTCACTTTCCAGCCCCTTTTCCCTCCACTCAGTCTCTCATATTTGGGATCTTTCTCCACGTGGAGCTCTGACAGTCTGGGACTTTGCACTGAGCAGACCTGGTGTGGTTTGGAGGAGGATGTTGGAGGAAAAGATGGAATGAGATGATCTTTAAAGTCTCTTCCAACACAAACCATTTCATGACTGGAGAGTTTTGCTGTTTCCTGCCTAAACCTCCTCCAAAAAATCACGTCCGGACCTTGTTTTATTGTGCACAGGAGCTGGCTGGGCCTGTTTAGGGGTGACACAGTACGGGAGGAGTGGGATAATCCTGGCTTGGTGGGAGGCTCAGGAGGAGCTCAGGCAGGCTCTGCTGCCGGGGTTTGATTGGCAGCCAGTGCTGGGCTGAGCTCAAATATTGCTGCCTTTTTAAAAGGCATAATTATGTGATTCAATCTATATGTTTGATGTTCCTGATCATCCATTAGAGCGGGATGTAAAGATGGGATGATGCTTCCCAGGAACACACTGAGGCAACAGAAGAGGGGCTCTTTGTGTGAGGCAGCAGTGAGTGATGCAAACACACATTTGCAGGGCTGCTTTCTCTCACCAGAGCCGGGTGGTTTGATGGCACAGTCGTTTTGTTTGTGACTCTCTCTGTCACTCAGATTCCTCGAGGCTTGGGAGGTGCAAAGTAAGGGTTTGTGATCCCATCAGAGACACGAGGTGTGTGCTGAGATTTCTGCCACTCCTCAGGTGAAGGGATGAGAGGACACAGCCTCAACTTGCACCAGGAGGGTCAGATTAAATATTAGAATTTATTTATTTTTTCTCTGAGGAATGATCGGGTCCATTTTGAAGGAATTTAGGGATGTTTTGCTACTCTCGGTGTCAATTCGCCCAAAAATCCACATCATAGAGAAGCAGAGAATCCTGGGATCACTGAGACTGGAAAAGATCATCCAGGATCATCATGCCATGACCAATCCCCACACTGTCAACCAGAGCAGAGCCCTGGGAGCCACATCCAGGCATTCCCTGAATCCAAAGATGAAGATCCTGGGATTCAGCCTGAATCCCTCAGGGATGAAGTGCCAGTGCTGACATTTGGTTAAGGTCCTGTTGGTGAAAAAGCTTTGGGATGGGTTGCCCAGAGAAGTGGTGAAGTCACCATGGAAGTGTTTGAGACCTTGGGAATGTGGTTTAGGGGTGCTGCTTGCACTGGATGCTCCTGGAGGTCTCTTCCAATCCGGATGAATTCCATGTTAACCAAGCCACAGGGACTTCACAAGAGGAGCAAGCCCCACTGCCAGCAGGGTCCTTGGCTTGGTGGCACTGAGGGGTTTTGTCACCTGTAGCTGCCTGAGGACTCTGCTGTGCTCTCCAAGCCTTGTCCCCTCTCCAGTGAACACAAATATTTGGTTTTCCAGCTGCTCCATTCCCTCGGTGCTGGGTGGGTTTGGGGTGGTGTCAGCCCCTCACTGCAGGCTGGGGGTCCTGGGGGGGCTCCTGGCAGCCCTTTTCCCCAAGTACAGAGTTTAACAACCCCTGATTCTCGAAACAGGGGTTGGTTTGAGCTGTGCTTCCCATCTCCCTGAATCTTGTGGATTCCCAAAGCCCAGTCCCATTGGTGCCAACTCTGCCTGGAGCTTCTGATGGAATCCCCAACCTGTGCCTCCAAGGTGAGGCTTTCCCTCCCAGGTGGAAGAGTTTCTGCTTCATTTTTGAATTGTTTTGGGGCTTTTTTGGGGCAGCAGCCTTGCTCAGGGGCTCTCCATCAAATAAAACTCGTGGCTAAAACCCCACTCAGCAAATCTTAGTGCTGGGCTTTTCCTGCAAGACCCAAGAGTAGATGACAACTTCATGGAGTCCATGGAGTCACATTCTGGGGAATTCCCTGCTGCAGATGACACCCACGTGCTCGGGGAGCCCCAGATTCCTGCCCAGGGCTGGACTGGAGCTGATGAATTGCCAACAGCATCCCGGGGAAAGCTCCTTGTGCCCTGAAAGTCATCAGGGATTCTTAAAGTAAAACCATAAAACATAATTTCTGTTTCTTCATCAGTGCAGGGGCTGAGGGGAGTTTGTTGAGAGCATGAGCTCAGAAATGTGAGAATTTGGCTCTCATCAACACCTGCCTGCAACTGCAGCAGCTCTGAGCACACCTGGGAACTGCAGGAGCACAGGGAATGGGGCAGGAGCACAGGGAATGGGGCAGGAGCACAGGGAATGAGACAGGAGCACAGGAATGGGATCTCAGAGGGGTTTGGGAAGACTCCTGGAGCAGCAGGTTCATCCTCCAGCCCTGCAGTGATGAGGGCTTCCTGATGTCCCTGCCCTGGGCTTTTCCTGGGTTGTGGGAGGAACATTCTGTGGCTGATCCTTGGGAATCCTGGGGTGCTTGGTTGGTGTCCATCAGCACTTCCCTGGGTCTCCCAGCACTGCTGGGATGTGTCCAGCAGATCATCCAGCGGACTCCTGGCTCACATGTTGAGCATCACTTGATGATGTTCTGTACAAGGAATATTATCCTGGAATGGTTTGGCTTGGAAAGGATCTTAAAACTCATCCAGTTACAACCTTCCACTATCATGAGTGATCCTTGGACACTTCCAGGGATGAGGCAACCACATTCTGTGGGAAACAGGGAATGATTATCCCTGCTGAGGGATGCACGGAGGAGATGGGGGAGCTTTGAGCACCGAGGGTGGAAAACTGGGAATAAACAGGGAGTGAAGGTGGAGCTGCCAAGGATCCCAGACATATGGAATGAGTTACCAGGGAAGGTGGCTGGAGCAGTGAGTGTGACTCTGAGACATCTTGATTAGTTTCTACAGGAAAGGATTGACGAGCGGAGTGAAAAACCAGGGAAAGGGGATTTAAAGCACATTACCACTTTAATTTAAAAGTGCCCAAAGCAAGGAAATTCAGATTTCAAACTGCCAATCTCTGCCTGGCTGCTGCAGGTGTTGGGGCTGGGAAGACTCCGGGGTCTGTGTCCAGATGGGTCCTGGGGCCATGAGCCCAATCCCAAACTTTGGGTTTGTCCCAGGAATGAGATCCTTTAATAGCTGTGCTCTGTAATAATTTTATTCTTTATAACAGAAATGTATTTTTCTTTAATAATCTGCTCTGTGTGCAGTGCCCTCAACACACTCTCTGTGTGATGATGGCCTTAAAACTTGCAGGATCAGGGCTGGACTCCCTCAGGAAGGGTTTTCTTCCCCCTTTTATCTTCCCAATTTGGAGAGCCCTTCCCAGGAGGTGCACCCTCTGCTCCTCCTCACATCATACACGAGGTTCTGAGGAGGAATTTAGAGGAAATTTAGGGAAGCCCAAGAGCATCTTTTGCACTTGGGATTTATGACTTGGCCGTGCCTCCCCTTGCTTTGCTTCCTGTAAACAAAATTTCTATTTATTTTTTTTTCCCACTTCCCAGATTTCCCTCGCTGTCAGAATGCCCCCCCCCCTCCTCCTTCCCAAATCTTCCCAAATCTCTGAGCTGTTCAGGAACATGCTCAGAAGTGGCTGCAGAACAGGGGAGTTGGGAGCAGTTTTTGGCAGGCAGAGACTTAGAAAATAATTTTAATCCTTTGGTGTTTCAAATCTACACAAGAGATATTTTTCCTCTTTTGCAGGAGGATAAAATATCATTTAAAATGACAGTTTTGGGGGGAAAAATTAGAAAGAATTATAATAATCAGGGTTTTTTTCCCCTTAAATTATCACAGTTTTCTTCCTGTGCATTTGTCCATCTTTCTCCGAGATATGTTTTCACAAAGAAAAGGATCAATTCCTTCCAGATTATTTATATACATCACTTGATATTTAATACGTTTTTAAACGGTTTTGAATTTTTTTCTTTGCTGCTAAAAAACCCACTTCTTTTAACCCACTGCAGCAAATCCTCCCAGAACCTTGCGGTTGGTGCAAAACTCTTGGTGTTCCTTGTTTTGTTTTTGTGCTTGGATCCTGTTAAAAAGTGTCAGGACGTGGGTGGCATTTGAAAGGTTACTGGAAAGGGTGGGGCTGTGATTAGCTAAGAAGGGAGAGATGAACTTTTCTGGCAAAAATAAGGAAGACTTTGAAGCAAACAGGATCTGGATGCCTGCAGTCAAATGGAATCAAATAAAAGTCGGAATTTCGGATCCTGAAATATGAAAAGAAGGGGGGAGAGCAGCAGCAGAAGCCAGCGGATGTAGATGTCAGCTCCCTGACAGGCGTGCCCTGATCCTGGGCATTATGGCCCTGAAATGGAGAATAATTATTCTAATTTGTTTTATTACATTAGCGTGGGTAGGAGGGGAAGAAAGGGAGCTTTCTTCGCTGCCTTTGCCTCATTATTCCTCGGCGAGCACGGCGGGGCCGGCTCCCGGCTCCCGCGCCGGGCCTTGGATGGGAATTTTTGGAAAATGATGTCTGCAGTGTTCTGACCTTTGCCGTCCCAGCTGCAGCCTCCTCCTCTCTGCAGGGATCCCACACTTGACTCCTTAGCAACCTCCTTTGTGCCTCTGATCTCTCCCTCTCTCTTCGTTTGTCTGGTAATAGCCCTTGGCAGCGGGACTTGTTGTTCCTTGGTGGCTGGAAAAGGCAGGAGCTGCCGGTGCCAAGGGTTTTGCAGGATCCCTTTTGCAGGATGCCTTCAGAGCCCCCCCGAGATGCTGCTGGTGGCTCCTCAAAGGGGCTTTTTTTTTAGGGGTGGGGGAGTGGAACAAATTGAAGGAAGCGAAGTGAACAGCAGGGAGAGTTCTGCGGGGATGTGGTTTGGGATCTGTGGTTGCTCCGTGCTGGATGTGAAGGTTCACCTTGAGCTCCTGAGACCTGTCCTGGGGTCAGCTCAGAGCCCCCCTGTGCAGGAGGGACCAGGCAGGTGGGGTTTGCTCACCTGGATGGTGGCAGGATCCTGGAATGGTTTGGGTTGGAAGGCACCCTCACGGGCAGGGGCAGCTCCTGCCAGCCCAGGGTTGGGAATATTAATCCACAAACGCCAGAGGTTTATGTCCAATAAGGAGACAGAGGAATCCTTTGACTTTACTGGAATAAAGGGAGAGGCCATGGGGCATTTCCCCTGGCATGTCTCCAATATTTGGAGGATGCAGTCTCCTATTTATTCCAGTTTCCCATCCACATTTCCCTCTCTCTTTCCCCACTGGCTGAGGTACTCAAGAGTTCCAGACTTCCCAAAGTGCCCAATACCTAAAATTCTCCTTTAATATATAACCCCCCTTTTATTTTTTAATTCTTATGGAATTTATGGGTTTCCCCCATTGTTTCTGTCATCTTTCAATATCCAATTTCATTTACCAGCAAACCCACAGTTTGTTTGTAAAGGCAAATATCTTCTTTTTCCATTCATCGACCCGTGGAATTGTTTCTTTAGTCTCTCAGTGCTGGTTTTATCCACCAGCAGACCCAGAGTTTGTGTCATTCCTCTCACCAAGCTCCATCCAGGCTGGCCTTGGACACCTGCTCAGGGTGTGCTCAGGGTGATGTGGAAGTGCCACGCTTGGAGCTGGGAAGGTGCAGAGCAAAGCAGAGTCAGCTGAGGAGCACACAGCTGTCCTTCCCTGCCTGAGGAATTGTGAGCCATGGAATGGTTTGGGTTGGAACAGACCTTAAATCCCATCCAGTGCCACCCCAGGGACACCTCCCACCATTCCAGAATGCTCCAAGCCTGGCCTCAAACCCTTCCAAGGATGGAGCATCCTCTTCCTCCTCTCTTTCCATGGAAGAAGCAGCAGGAATCTGACTGCAGCGAGAACATCAGGGGCAGCTCTGGTTCACCCCTTTGTGTCACAGCTGTGGCAGGAGCTGTGTCGCCTGTTTTCCCTGGTGGGACATTCTCTAAAGAACAGAAAACTTGGGATCCAGCTCGTCCTTCCTGCACCACAGACCTTGATCCATCAGCAGGGAGGGAGGTGTGCAAGGTCCCGAGTCCTGGAGCTCTGAGGGAGTTTCAGACCCTCAGCTGAAGTTGGTATCGTTGGATTCCTCAGATTTAGGTTCTCCAGGAGCTTCCTCCAGCCCTGCCCTTAAATGATTTTATTTTTAGCTTTCACCTTGGGAAGCTCCTTCCTCTCCCACGAACTGGGGTCTAAATTTGTCTCAGAATACCCTGGCGAGGGTTTGGCTTTCACAGAGATGGTGAAACCGCTTTTCCTGTGGGTAGCAGAGGTGGGAAGTGCACGGAGCTGGGATTTTCTCTGGAAAACGTTCCTTATTTATAGCAGGAGCAAAACGAAAAATCTCCATTTTAGCTGGGAATTTTTGGGGTGGGGTTTAGCCCATTTTTTATACACCAAAGACACAGAAAGATCTTTAAATTGACTATAAATTTAAAGGGTAATTTAAATTTAATGGGTGCCCCATTCCCCACCCTTCCCTCTGGAGCTGGGATCAATAGGGAATTTTGCAGACATAGCTTGAGTCACCAGGCTTTTGCTCAGCTTCCCGTGCTATTGGCCTGTCTGTACCATTTCTTTTTTTTTTTTTTTCAGAATTAATTTTGGGCTGAAAAAGTCTCAAAGAAGTGCTTTGTTCCTCCTTGACACTCACCCCAGGGAAAAAAGGAGAAAAAAAAAAAAAAAGGAGAAAAAGGAAAAAAAAAAAAACCAAAAACAAAAAACCCCTGGAAAATCTGACATCTGCATTGTAGAGAAAAATCAATAGATAGGGAGGAATATAATTATCCCCCACTCCTGAAGGAATTTTTCAGATATTTTTTGGAACAGTGACTCATATGGGCTTAGGGCTTGAATGACATTTTAATTATTCTGGCTTTTTTTTTTTTTTTTTTTTTTTTTTTTTTTATTCTCTTCTTTTTGGTGTTAGGCTAGCTGACATANTTTTGCTTTGAATCACCCAAGTACAGCCTGGAAGGGGCACAGTTGGGCACAGGCAACACGGGAAGATGAAAGGGCAGGAGCTGGGGCTGGAGCTGAGCTCTTCCCTCCCTTCAGATGGGGGCTGGATCCATGAGGGATCCTCTTGGATTCCGTTTTCTGGCATCTTGTAAATAAGGGAACGTTTCCTCTGCTTTGGGAATGTTTTATTCCATAATTCCAGAGCAGGGCTGGTGGATGGAGACAGTGTGGGGGAATTTTGTTATCCACCATTAAAATAAATCTAAAAACAACAACAAAATAAATCCTAAGTGAAACCCTAAATGTCATTTTCCTCACCCTGTGAGAAATGCTGCTGGATTTAATTCCCTTTAATTTGGGGAATTTGGAGTTTTCCAAGTCCAGGCAGGTGCTGCATCCCCATCCTGCCCTGAGCTCCTTGGCCCTGCCCTGGAGGGGGCAAACCTGGCAGGGGAGGAGGAATTGAGCCCATATTTCATTCTGGAGCTTAATTCAATCCAGGGCCAACGTTTTCTCCTCCTCCTGCGGTAAATTCCTGTGACAAGGACCTCAAGCTCCCCCTTTCCCAGGCCAGGGGTGCTCATTATCCCCAGTGCCCGACCCCAGTGTCCCCACAGCCACCAGCCCAGCAGTGGGAATTTAATAATCCCAGATTCAGAGCGAGGCCACGGAAGTGAAAGGGCCTCTGCTGGTTCACTTGGCCACCTGGTTTGCTTGCCTGGAGCTCCGATTTAGTTTGTGTCCCTGAAAACTTCCCGATTTCCGGGAGTGCCCTTGGATGTGCCGAGCTGCCGTGGGGTGGTCGGGGGTCTTCTCCAGGATTCTGTGATTCCTCCTCTTTCTCCTTTCCTGCCTTTCCCCAGCAGAGGTGAAGCCTCAGAACACGGAGATTCTGCTCTGTGCACGTTTTGCTCTCGTTCCTGGGTCCAAATCCTTGAGAAAATGGGAAAATTCAGGTGCCAGCGTGGGAGTGAAGAGGCCTCGAAGCCAGCTCAGGATGAAGCTGACTTGAAAAACCTTTAATTATGAGAGTAGGAGATTTTTATGGTGCAAAACATTAAAAAACCCCATCTTTGATATGAAGACTTTCCTGTCTGAAAGCTTTCTAGTAAACAAAAAGGGATGAACTGCCTGAGTGAGTCATTGCAGGGAAAATCGGGATTTTTTTTCTTTTCCCCCATCCTTGTTTTAATTGGAGTTTTAATTATCCCTGCTGAATAACAGAGCTTGATAACAGCCCGGGGAAGGGAGGAGGGAAGGTCATCAAGATAACTGTCCTGTTTTAATATTCCAGCATTCCTGCACAGAGCTTCCTCA
The DNA here is from genome assembly GCA_013397095.1 of Sterrhoptilus dennistouni. Taxonomy (NCBI): domain Eukaryota; kingdom Metazoa; phylum Chordata; class Aves; order Passeriformes; family Zosteropidae; genus Sterrhoptilus; species Sterrhoptilus dennistouni. The sequence goes on from VWZU01004603.1 coordinate 311,203, forward strand.
GTGTGTCCTGGCCTTGCCAGGGCTGGAGCTGCAGCACATCCTGGGAGATGCTATCAGAGCCGGATCCTGTAATTTCAGAAAAGCTTGGAGGGCAGGACAGGGGAGGATGGAGTGGCTGATGACAGTGAGGGTGTCTCGTCCCTGCTCCAGAGGGATGGCGGGGAGAGAGCTGGGATGTGCTGGGTAAATCCCTGGAGATAAAACTGCTTTGCCGTCCCAGGAATCCTGGGTGAGATCACTTTGCATCCCTTTTTCTGCCAGGCAGGAGTTCATAAACTCGGCTCTGCCCTGTGCTGGCAGCTGTCAGACAGACAAACAGACAGATATACAACCCTGGGAGCTGGATATTACTGGATATTGCCGAGGTCTGGACAGTTTTGGAGGGCCTTTAATTGGAATTTTGAATTTCTTTTGAGCTCCAAACGTGTTAAACTTTACTTAATGCTGCGAGTGAAGATTTGTTTTAGTGTGAGTCGGGAGGTTGGAGCAGAGGAGCTGCTGTGGTCCCTTCCAGCCTGTTCCAGTTCTGGGAATTTACATGGAATTCATAAATGCTGGAATCTCCTCTCTGAGCTCAGATTTTAGCCCTGGAAGGTCGCTGGTCCCTTCCCTGCTGCAGATGTCAGGAAACCTCAGGATGCTCCCGCTGGACCTTCCTGAAACTCCCAGAACCTCGCAGGGATTTTTCTCCTGGGGAAGGCAGGACCGTGACAATCAGGGCAATGTCAGAGGCAGGCAAATACCCCCTAATAGTATGCAGATGACAGAGCTGCTTCAACCTTTTGACTAGCGAAGCTTTCCTCAATTTGGGATATTGTGATCCTAATCAGGGACCTCTCCTGGACATCAAAGCCGGCCTTGATTGCTCGGCTTCCTGCTCCAGCCCATCCCTGCCCAGGTGTCTTTCCTGCTCTGGCCGACTGATTCCTTTCTGCTCTTCATCTCTGAGGCAAAGAAATTCAATCCCAGCATCGCTGCCAGCCCTGGAATGGACGCGGTGATTTGGAAACGTCCCCTCTTGTTGTTGTGAAGTCTCTCAGGGCAGGGGATGCCTGCTGAACCTGAGCTGGGGCAGAGCTGTCAGCAGTGCAGCCAGCTGTGTTTGGGGCTGGCAGCTTCCTTCCCCTGCTCCTCTTTTGTCTCTCTAATTATTTTAATTGCAGCTCTGTGTCCCCACCCCTGCTCCGTGTCCCCACCCCTGCTCCGTGTCCCCATCCCAGCTCTGTGTCCCCCATCCCTCCTCTGTGTCCCCATCCCTGCTCCGTGTCCCCATCCCCAGCTCCATGGCACTGCTCCCTTTTCCACAGGCAGCAGAGAGAACCAGTTGGGTTTGGATGTTAAAATCGTGAATCTTGCTGGGTTTTCTCTGTTATCCTGGGGCAGAGCCTGTTTTTTTCCTCTTTCTTTTTCCCCAGGGATGCTGGAAGTGATGCCAGGAGCCCTGGGCTGCTCAGATCTGAGCAAAGGCTCAGGTGTGGCTGAGGCTTCTTCCTGGAAGGAGAATTTGGCAGATTCCACAAGGATTTCTGTCAAATTTTCGGTAACCAGGCAATGGGATGAATCAGATCCATTATGTTCCCTTGGGAACAGCAACTGGACCCGGGCTGTGGATGTGCCGTGGGGCTCATTCAGCCTCTTCAGTTTAACCACAGAATTTGGTACCTTGAGAATCAAAACAAAGTAAAATTAAACATCTGTGACCGTATTTTTGCTCTTTTCCCCCTCCAGGGGCTGATTAAAATCCGAGGAGATCGCTGCTGGAGAGAGTTAACCTGCATGGATTACCACTACGAGGTGAGGGACATGCACACAAAACTTCATTTCTCTCGTCTGCTTTTCTTCTGTAAAACAATTTCCCCCAACCTTTCCTCTCCTGCCAGGCAACTCTCCATGTTTTCCCTCTTTATCCCAGCCTCTGGCAGCCAGGCCATGTCCATGTGCCAGCTGGGTGATGCTGTTTTTCCCAACCACAGTCCTAAAAGACCAATTTCTCTGCTTCCCTCCTCTCCCCACAATGGATCCAGGAGCAAACCTGAGCCTCACTGAGAACTTCCACTGTAAATCTGCTGCAGGGCAGGGGCAGGAAGGAGTTTTTCGTGGTGTTGTTCCTTCTTACACTCCCAAAAAGTGGTTATTAGACAGGAACAGAGCATCCCTTTGCTCTCCAGCACACAGAGCAGATCCTTGGCAGGGCAGAGTTCCGTGTGTTTATCTTTTTGACATCTGTTGCAGTGATTATGTTGCATTCTGATTATAAATTGGGGTTGGTTTGCTGGCTCTGGGTTTGTCTCCTCTCTGGTTACAGAGGCAGACTCAGCTCCCCTCCTCTCCTCACCTCTAGTTTTGCATTTGAGTTTTATAGGAATGGTGGGAAAAAAAGGAAAATGCTGCATCCAGTGATGTTCCCAGGGTGAGGAGCTCTGGGCTGTTGAAGGGAATGGTCCTGAAGGAATATTCCTTTCCCTGGGCTGACCTCACAGCCACCATAAGTGGCCCAGGGTGTTGTGATGTCTCTGCTCTGGAATCCATGGCCATCAAATATTTGGGAACACAAATCTGATGAGGAGGAGCTGGGGAAGGGGCTCAGCCTGGAGAAAATGGGGATCAGGAGGAATTTCTGGCTCTGCACAACTCCAACAGGGAAAGCTTTGCAGCAGAGCCCTCCCCAAACTTCCCTCTTTTTTCCCATCACATTTTCTCCCACTTTTTGATTTTCCTCTCGTGACAAGAGGGGCATGGAGGGACTGGAGCGTGTCCAGGGAAGGGAACAGAGCTGGGAAAGAGCTGGAGAATTCCTGAGGGAGCTGGGAAAGGGGCTCAGCCTGGAGAAAATGGGGATCAGGAGGAATTTCTGGCTCTGCACAAGTCCCTGACAGGAGGGGACAGCCGGGGGGGTCGGGCTCTGCTCCCAGGGAACAGAGACAGGAGGAGAGGGAACAGCCTCAGGCTGGGCCGGGGGAGCTTTAGATTAGAAATTTGGGAAAATCCCTTCCCTGAAGGGTTGTTCAGGCATTGGAAGGGGCTGCCCAGTGGTGGAATCCCCATCCTTGGGGGTGACCAAAAACCACATGGATGAACATGAACATGGTTGGCGTTGCTGTTGTTGATGATCTTAAAGGTCTCTCCCAACTTGAACAATTCCATGGCTTTATGAAATAAGATTTTGCAGGTCCAAAAAGCTGTTTGCCTTGTCAGCTTTAAATCTCCTTTCCTGTGTCACTCTCAGTTACTTTCACTGGGCTTTCCCCACTCAGTGTGAGGCTGGGCCTGTCCAGAAGCAGCTCCCTTGGCTCTCCAAAACCCCAAGGATCCAACTTCATCCCGAGCAAAACTTGGGATGAAAAAACCCTTTAGTGCTGTCCTTCCTAATCCTGAACATGAGGGTGGCTGCAGTAAATTATCCACTTTTCCAGGCACCTGGCAGCACTGGGGGAAAATCCAGCTCTGAGGCAGCCCCTGGCTGGCTCCAGCACTGACCCCAGCCCACAACAATCAGCTCTAATAATCCCAGAATCAATCTCAGAATCAATCCTGGAGCCCAGAGGGATAATTGAGACCATTCTTGTCCCATCCATAAGGCAGGATCCCCAGCCTGTGCAAGTAATTGGGACCAGGGACAGAGGGCAGATCTCGTTATCAGTATCAATTATTTTAATCCCCACCAAAGAGGCTGCAAGAAAAAGGAAAATGAGAGAGGCCAAGCTTTGTCCATCAGCAATAATGGAAGAAAAATACCTAAAGGCTGGCATTCACCTGCTGGTTTCAGCCAGAGGGAGGGAGAAAAGGGGGCAGCTGAAGGACCTCTGGGAAAGGAGGGAGGGAGCTGGGAATCTGCTCATAATTAGGATGATAAAAGTGCGGATAGGATCAGGTCAGGGATGGATTTGGGCCAGATGGGTTGTGCTGGGATGTATGTTGGCCACTCCAGCTCTCCTGCTCCAGCACGAGCTGCATCCAAGATCTACATGGGCTCCAGTGCCAAGAGAATGAATGGAAACACATGGCCTCCATCCCTGCCTGGACTATTTATTTGGAGTAGGAGCTGCAGCTCTGCCCGTGGAAAAGAACATTTCCACTTTTGTCAGGAGTTGTGGATGGAATAGTCCAGTGGTGTTATGGTTAAATGGGACATTTTCCCTCCCACTTTCCTTTCAGGGCCTTCCTCCCAGCCTTGCTGGGGCTCTGCTCCTCACTGAGGGCTCTCTGTGTGATTTGGAGAGGGGAATGGAGTGGTTGGCATAGGAGAAGGATTTTCCTAACAGCCTGACCCTCCTGGAGCCCTCAGGAGGAGATGGGCTCCAGGAAATGTGGGAGAGAATTCAGGCTCTGCTGGAGGTGGAGAAGCCTTTGCTGCAGCACCAGGCACAGCTTTGGCACATGGTTGGTGGATTAGTGGTGCCTGTGGATGCCAGGAGCCCCAAACTCTAATCCCAGCTTGGCAAGACACGACAAAGAGGGAATTTCAGCTCCTTCTCCATGGATTTCTGTGCTCTCCAGGCTAGGGGCCCCAAGGTGAGCTCGGGGTTTGCACCTGGAGAGTGTGTGGGTTGGGATCCCAATGCCTGTGGTGTCCTGGAGCTCCATGTGCCCACTTCACCAGACCCAGATGGACACACCTGGCAGGAGAAGTCCTGGAATCTGCCACCATGGGTATATTTTAACCCCATTTTTGGGGTTGCTGTTGTTTCACTGTGGTTAGAGGGCTCTTTGCCCTGCAGGAAATCCCAGGAAAAGGGAGTTTTCCCTCCGTGGAACCTGTTCCTGGTGTAGCTGCTGCAGAGAGAAGCTGCTCTGGCTCTCAGGTCTGTTTGGCATCAGGATTATTCAGATTTATCTGCTCTGGACACAAAGCTTGACAAATCCATGAGCAAGGATTGCAGGCTGGAGCTGGAATTCTTTTTCCACCAGAGCCTCTGGCATGGATCCCACAGTGCCTGGGACATCCCAGCTGCCAGGGTAGGCACAGGCAGCCTCAGAGCCCTGCCTGTGCCAGGGAGGACGTGGCTGAGCGTGTCCCCCTGTCCCTGCCTGCTCCAGAGGGATCATTCCCAGAGCCCAACAGCTTTAAATCATATCATAACTTTCTGTATCATGTTGGCTTAAATGTGTAATTGCTTATATGGACAAAAATCAGTGACTTCCTGCAGTGGGTAGACCTGACACATCAAGACTGTTTCTGTAGTTCTGTGCTCACAGTTTTTCAGCTTATTTAACCTCACCAGCTCTAGAGCTAAAATTCCTGAGCCAGAGATACAAGATTCTCAAGAAAGCTCCCAGCCTGCTTTGAGAAATCTTTTCTTTGCTATTTGAGACACTGAACTTGAATGAAGGATCATTCCCAGAGCCCAACAGCCCTAAATCATGTAATAACTTTCTAATTCATGTTGGCTTAAATGTGTAATTGCTTATATGGACAAAAATCAGTGACTTCCTGCAGTGGGTAGACCTGACACATCAAGACTGTTTCCGCAGTTGTGTGCTCACACAGAACTTATTTAACTTATTTAAACTTATTTAACCTCACCATCTCTAGAGCTGAACTTCCCAAGAGATGCAAGATTCCCAAGAAAGCTCCCAGTTTTCTTTGAGAAATCTCATCTTTGCTGTTTGAGACCCTGAACCCTGATCATTCCCAGAGCCCAACAGCTCCATCCCACAGCCTTGGAAGGTTGTGAGCCACTCCAGGCCGTTTGTGGAGCTCACAGGACATCACCCAGCTGGGCTGGAGCAGCTTCCCAGCCCCTCTTAGGAGGCACCAGGGCTGAGCCAGGGTTGGGATGGGGATGGGAGAGCACCTCCTGCTCCCCAGGGCCTCACCATTCCCTTGTTCCAGCCTTTATCTGGGAGTGCAGCTTGGCTGGCACAGGGACAACATCCCAACGTGCTCCAAACAGAACAAATCCCCTCAGGCAAGAGCCAGGCTGGAAAATCCCAGCAGCTCCCACCCTGCAGAGCTCCCTCTGCCCAGATCTCCTGGCACAGGCAGGATTTGAACATTTCAGACCCCGACCACTTTGGATGCTGGTGGAGGTTTCGGTTCAGATCATCAGAAGGGTTTTGGAATGGGAAAATCCTCCATGGTCCCACCTCTCCCTTGTCCCACCAGGGAGGTGCTCAGGGTGGGATCCAATCCAGTGATGCATTTTTCCTGATGGCTGCCAAAGAGCTGCTGCTGCTGCTTTTTAATTCCAGACAGATATCTTGGAAAATTCAGTCACCAACTGGTGGGAACAGCTGTGGGAGCAGCTGCTGGGGCAGGAGCCCTGCTGGGCGCTGAATCCATGCTGGAGCTGCTGGACACAGCCATGGGTCACTCCTGTGGGACCTCAGTGACCTGTCCCAGGAAAGGAGGGACATGGAGGGGCTGGAGAGTGTCCAGGGAAGAGAGTGGAGCACCAGGAGAGGCTGAGGGAGCTGGGGAAGGGGCTCAGCCTGGAGAAAAGGAGGATCCAGAAAGGAAAAAGCTTTACAGAGCCCTCCCCAAACTTCCCTGTTTTTTCCCCTCACATTTTCTCCCACTTTTGTCTCCCTTTTGTGACAAGAGGGACATGGAGGGACTGGAGCATGTCCAGGGAAGGGAATGGAGCTGGGAAGGAGCTGGAGAATTCCTGAGGGAGCTGGGAAAGGGGCTCAGCCTGGAGAAGAGGAGGCTCAGAGGGGACCTTGCGGCTCTGCACAAGTCCCTGACAGGAGGGGACAGCCGGGGCTAGGTCAGGCTCTGATCCCAGGGAACAGGGACAGGAGAAGAGGGAATGGCCTCAAACTGCTCCAGGGGAGCTTTAGGTTGGATATTTGGG
>VWZU01004603.1:337121-347760 GCA_013397095.1 Sterrhoptilus dennistouni
GGGACAGGGGCAGAGACCGGGATGGGACAGGGGCAGAGACAGGGACAGGCACAAGGGCAGGAACAGGGATGGGACAGGGACAGGGATGGGACAGGGACAGGGATGGGACAGGGACAGGCTGTGGAGCTGGCACAGGGTCCTGGCCCTGCATTCCCAGAGCTCCTGGATTTCCTGGAGATGTCCCATGCTGAGGGTGATGAATCCCAGTGATCCATCTCCCCCTGAGCAGAGCCAGCCTGGCTGCTGCCCTCCCAAAATCCCAGCCCCGAGGAGGAGTTTCCTTGTTGGGGTTTGCTGGGAATGTCAAGGGATGAGGGATGTGCCTGCAAAGGGAAATCACCTGCCAGGGCAGCCCTCGGAATGTGCACTGGGTGTCCTGAAGGTCTTCAATTTCTCACCTTGCGTTGGACAGATTTTGGGGATTGCTCAGTGTCTTCCCTCTGCTTTGGGCCCGTGCTGTGTATTTCTGTTGGAAGTTCCTTAATAATCCCCAGTTGGTTCTCCTTTAAGCAGTGGCTCAAATTTGTAGAGGCTTTAAGGCAGGAGATGCCTCTGGCTTGGCTTTGCAAAGAAGTAAATAATCCCCTTCCAAATGAATGAATGAATAAATAAATAAATGATCCACGTCCAAAGGAATAAATAAATAAATAATCTACTTCCCAAATGAATAAATAAATAAATAAATAAATCTAGTTCCCGAATGAATAATTAAATATATAAATGATCCACTTCCAAATTAATAACTAAACAAATAAATAAAATAAATCCACTTCCAAATGAATGAATGAATGAATGAATAAATAAATAATCCACTTCCACATGAATAACTAAATAAATACATAAATAATCCGCTTCCAAATGAATAACTAGATAAATATATAAATGATCCACTACCAAATAAATAAATGATCCACTTCCAAATTAATAACTAAATAAATAACTAAATAATCTGCTTCCAAATAAATAATTTTCCCCCTCCCAGGGTTTCCAGTTTAGTTCTGTTTGTTTTATTTTTTAAGCCCTCACATACACAGTGAGGAGCTGGAGCTGCTCAGGAGGGCAGGGCTGGGTGATCCACTGGGTTAATTCCTTCCTGTTTAATTGTTGAAAGGGGATGCACCACCAGGGCCTGGAGGTGGGGAGCTGATGTTCAAAATGTGCTGCTGAAGAAGTGGAGGCAGATTTTGGGGTAAGGCAAGGCTGTGGGACTGGGGAAGATCCCATTCCCTTCTCCCTGGGTGATGCTCTCCCCTTGGATTCTCCACACACAATTTCTACTCCAGGAATACAACCTCTGGTAAAGTGAGAGTAGTGCCAGGCTGAGGAGGAGCAGGGGAAACCTCCCTGCTTTGAAACCCCCACACATCCAGCCCATGAAAGGATTCTTTCTGGCAGCTTTGTAGTCAGCCAAATTCCCAGTATTTTGGGGCAAAGTGGAATAAATTTGCTCAGTTTTCGGGGTGGGATTCCTGTGTGCTGAGGCAGAGGAGAAGAGAGAGCCCTGGGATCTGTGTCTGGGATGTTCTGGGAGCAGGAGGGGTGCAGGGTGGGATTGGGAAGACCAAGAAGCCCTTGGGGCAGAGCTGGTGTTGGAGCAGTGGGAAGAACGTGAGGGAATGTGCAAGGAAATCATCCTGATATAGGGAAAAATGGGATTTATCACCTGCAGTGAGTCAGTGGTCATTTGTGATTGATGTTTTCTCCCAGAAATCGTGGACTGGTTTGGGTTGGAACGAAATTTAAGGATCATCCAGTGCCACTCCCTGCCGTGGGCAGGGACACCTTCCACCATCCCAGGGTGCTCCAAGCCCTGTCCAACCTCTCCTTGGACACTGCCGGGGATCCAGGGGCAGCCACAGCTTCTCTGGGAATCTCTGCCAGGGCCTCCCCACCCTCCCAGCCAGGAATTCCTTCCCAAAAAAACATCAATCCCTAACCTGGGCAGAGGCGGGGACAAGGCAGTGAGGGCTGGGCATCCCCCACTCCCCATTTTACTTTATTTATTTTATATTCTCATTCTCCCAACAAAACAATCTCCTATCCCCCCCCATCCCAGCAGTGCTTGCAGCCATTGGGAAGCAGATTAAAAGTTTTCATCAGCTCTTCTTAATAGAGGCAGATAAAGCAGGCTAATGGTCATGTGTTGAGTTCTTGAAGGGAATTCAGGTAATACAAAATCACCTTTAACCCCTTGGCTTCCTCGGACCTCCTGCCTCGCCATTGTTTGCCCGGGATGTAAAAAACCAGAGTCCCGTTCAGAAATTATTATGGAGTTCCTTAATGCAGGACAGCTTTGGCCGTGTTTCATTTTGGGGTGGGAGCTGGTTCTGGGCTGTGCACACCATAAAGCTTGCCAGGGTTAACCCTTCCCCTGCCAGCTGGGAGCTGGCTGCAAGGGAGTTATCAGTATTTATTCATGGGAGTGAGCCATGAGGAGTTCCCTCTCTTTTTTGTGAGGTCCTGAGCAGCAAGATTTTGTTTAAAAAAATTTTAAAAATCCTCCAAGTTGTCACTTTTTGGAATTCACAAGAGTTCACTGTGATGACTTTGAGGATTTCAGCCTGAAATTAAAAGTTTCCCACCACTGACATAAGAAAAAGGTATTTTAGTGTGATGACTTTGAGGATTTCAGCCTAAAATTAAAAGTTTCCCACCACTGATATAAGAAAAAGGTATTTTGGTGTGATGACTTTAAAGATTTCAGCCTAAAATTTATAGTGAAAATTTTCCACCACTGATAGAAGAAAAAGGTATTTTGGTGTGATGTGATGCAGAATCATCATGGAGTATTTTTTATTGATTATAAACCAATGGATTCCATGCCCTGGGCACTTTCCTCCCCACTGACCATGGCAACTTTTCCTGAATTCTTTGCATAAATTCCTCCTCCTCTTCAGCAGTTGCTGTTTTCCATGTGAGCTGTGTTTTTAAGGGGAACCCATGAGGGATGAGGTTCAGATGTTGCTGTTGGACAGAGCAAAGAGGAATTCTCTGCCTTTGGCCTTGCTCTCCAGCAGCCCCTCACTCCAGCTTTCCCAAAGTTCCTCGTTTTTGGAAAAAATTACTGCTCCATGAGGGCCTGGATGGCGTTCATGAGGTGGGAAAGCTGCACTTCAGGCAGCTTAAGTGGTCCCAGCCCTTAAATCCCATTAAAATTATCCCTCTCCACCTTTTTCTGCACTGGCTCCTCCATCCAGAGAGAAGCCACGGACTCTCCTGCCCATCCAACCCCGAGGAGTTTCCCAAATTTGCCACTTCATTCCTAATCCTTGGGGATGTTGTTACCAACACAAAGCAGTGGTCAGCTCCATCACTATTTCCCCCCTAAATATAGGAGGAAATTGCTGGCTGTGCTGAACTAAAGATCTTTTCGTGCCCAGTTCCGTTCAGGAGTTTTATTTCCCGGTGTGTTAATTTGATTTTAATGAATGCATGGACTTGGAAATATGTTACTAGAGAGGTTCCAGCAGCTCTGTTTTGGGATTGGGGCACCCTTTGAAGGCACTGAGCTACCTGTGTGGGCGAGGAGCTGCCTTTTGGAATATTTTATGGAAGGTGGTGTTTCATTGTTGTGGTTTGAAAGCAAAACGAATGAGAGGCTCCAAGTCAGAGATATAATTTAATAAGAAGAAAGGTAAAAATAAAATAAAATAAATGCAATAACACAAAGGGTCACTGACAGAGTCAGAAGACAACCTGAGCAGGATGGTGGAAGCAGTCCAGGTGAGGTGCTCTTCCTGAAGCTGTGATCCTGTAGAAAGGTCTGGGAGCTCTGGTCCTCTGGGAATCCAGTGGGTAAGTGCTAAGTGCACTGTCCCACATACCAGCTTATATCCAGGTGAGAATGCGTGGCTCCTCCCCCTGGGCAGACCATCTCACAATAGGATGAGGAGTTGTGAAGTGGGTCCTTGATGGCCCATTAAACAGAGATAACCCCTGGAGGGAGTTACCTGTGACTCATAGGCCAGGCGTTAATGGGCCATTAGCAGAAGAGGCAGGGGCTTGAGAAAACACTAGCCCACCTGGTTTCAACAGTTCATGAAGATGGTGATAGAATAAATACTTTGTGTACATTCTACACTGCAACCCAGGACATTCATGCGGCAGGCTAGAGATGGAATTTAATCCCAACAAATAGCTGAGGGGTTATCCAGGGAGAGTTTGTGTCTGTGCAGGAAATGCTGCCCAGAAAAACCCAAATTTCCTGCGAGCTGTGTTCTGTCACTCCCCAAAATCAATGAATCCCAGAATCCGAGATCATCAATCTGGAACCTTGAGCATCCCCTTGTCACCACTCAGGACACTGAGTGCCACGTGCAGCCGTTTCCTGAGGGATGAACCCATGGCTGTATTTGGGCTGAGTGCTTTTTTTATGGAATAGTTGGATGCTGAAGTCTTTACTTTTCCCTGCTGGGTTCCTGGAGCACTCAGGCTGTGGGACATCTCCCACTGGCATGTGGCTTCCAGCAGGGAACCAGTGACTGCTTGGACACACTGGTTGTGACTGGAATAAACCCCATTTCCTTCAGTCAGAGCTTTCCTAAATCCCACGTGCTGGGAGATTTGGTTAAAATTCAGATTTCAGGGGTAAAAAAAACGTAAATCTGTTACAGAAATCTCTATATACATTTTTTGTTTCTCCTTCTCAGCACTGAGTTAGAAGGGCTCCGAACCCTGCTTTTCCCATTATCCTTTGGGATAATGCCTGGAGTTGGAGCTTCTGGTGCCATTCAGTAACAAAGTGACACCAGGGGTTGACTGTAAAAGAAATGTCAAATGTTTTGCAGTAGGAATGGTGTGAAATGTCCTTATGGGGGGACAGTGAACCAAGAGATGGGGACACCCCTCTTCAAATTCCTGATTTGATGTTGTGTTTTAGGGACAGCCCTTTTTTTTTTATTATTCCTTTCCTCTCACAAGTCTTTCTGATCCCTCCCTTCCTTGCTATTTTCACATAGCTCTGTCCCAGATATGGGCAAGCTGCTCTTCAACCAAAAACACAGGGATTTTTTTGTGTGCAGACACATTTGGGATGAGCAGACAGCTCGGAGTGTCTCACCTCCTTGTTTGCTCGGCTGTGCTCAGAACTGGAATAAATGATAATCCATTAATTATTTGGCAAAAATTGTAAAAAATTGATGTCTGTGCACATCCCTGTGTCCATCCAGCTTCATCCTGACCCCAAACCCGAATCTTTTAAACCCTTGGAAGGGCAGGGGAGGCTCGTGGGGGTGGCCCCGTCCCAGATTCCTGGCGGCCGGCGGCGCTCACTGGGTTTGCCTACAGCTGGGAAGGCAGCCCTGACGCCTTTAATCACCACTCCTTCAGCACAGTGAGGTGCAGAAAGTAATTTGTCCCCTTGCCAAGGAGCAGGGAAGAATGGGCATTTTGTTCCTGGTGATTTTACCTGGCTGGGTTCTGCGGGGAGAGCGGGACTTTGTGCTACCGTTGCCCCGCACGCTGTGTTGATTTATTGAAATTGGAGCCCGCGGGTGCAGTCCTGAGGTACCTCCTGACATGGAATTTCTAGGAGAAATATACAATTGGCTTGGTTATTATTTTTTCCCTCCTCCCTCTGCTTGGGCGTCTTTCCAGCTTTTGCACTAAGGAACAAGATTTTAAATTAGCCTTGAATTTTAACACGGTGCAGCTTGGCCTTGCTATTCCCAGGGTTTTATTATGGAGCGTCTGACATTGTGTCCTGGTTTCATCTCCATCTCCTGCCCTGAAATGCAGAGTGTCTTCTCTTTATATTATTTTATTTTGTTTTGTTTTGTTTTGTTTTATTTTATTTTATTTTTATTTTTAGAGGAAGGGATTGAAAAGAGACTGTGGGTTATCGCCCTGGTTTAAATGTCATCATTCTCCTTCCCTGTGTGCCTGTAGAGAGGTTGGGGAATCTCCCTCGCTGGAGGTATTCCAGACCTGTCTGGGCACAATCCCATGCTCTGGCATGACCCTGCTTGAGCAGGGAGATGGGAGAAGATCTCCAGTGTGGGCCCTTCCAGCCTGACCCCTCCAGGGATTCTGTGACTTTCCAGGTGTTCACATCCAGGCAAACAATCATCTTGGGAGGGGAGTTCCCAATGGAGCCAAAGAAAGTAATGAGAAAACTACAGGAAGGGATGGCTGGAGATGTGGTGCTGTGTATCCATGTCCAAGGTCTGTAAAAAGAGTCAATTCTCTGATAGCAACTCCAGTTAATTCATTTATTCTCAAGAAGTATTAAAATACGAGTAGAAATCCTTCTCTTCATTATTATTGCCAGTATTTCTCTATTTTATCATGTTTGGTTTTAAGACAGAAAAATTCAAAATTAGTATTTTATACTGATACTTCAAGAGGCTTTTTTGCATCTCCTTATTGGACATTTAGGCTGCTTCTCCTCCTGTTTTGATTTATTTCCTGGGCAGGTTTTAGGAAAAAGCTCTCTCTGGGTGAGAACTCTGCAAACCCAGCAGGGTTATGTTGAAAACAAGCCTGGAATCTCTTCCCCTTCACAAATTCCCACCAAATGGAGTTGGTATTTGAGCGTCAATTTTCCACACGCTTCACTGTTAACAGGTTTCTGTTAATCGTTGTCCCTCATAGTTACTAGCAGCATCTTTGATGGTCCAGTTAGAGACTTCTAACTAAGTTAAAGAACTTCCACAGGCTGATGTTTCTCTGTGGAATACAAAGCTGCCCCTTGCCACGTGTAGTAAATTCAGGAAAACACCAGGATGCTCTGGGAGCAGCTGCGCGCCACCAGATCACGCTGGGCACGGCCACATTTTATCACATTTATCACTATAAGAGGCAAATTTTGGGAGCAGAAATAGGACCAGGAGCTGAGGCTGCTCCTGTGCAGAGCCCATGGCAGCTCAGCTCAGCTCAGCTCAGCTCCCTGGCCATCGGATCCGCGGCACGAAGCTGCCTTCCCTCTCTGGCGGGAGCTCCCGAGTAATGCTGTGCAGCTGGACTGACAGAATGTGATTGCTCATCAGTTTGCTTGATGACTTAATCTGGGGCTGATTAGCATCTTGGAGCCAGTCCAGGCGATCAGAAATGATGCAGAGTTGTGCTGCGGGCCCCGGGTTAGTTGGTGTTTGAGCACCAGCCCGGCTCTGGCGCAGCAGCGGGGGCTCGCTGATGGACCTCCACCAGGTTTGGGGTTGGGGATGGGGCTGTGCCGGGGCCAGGCTCCTGTCGGGGAGCTGGGCTGGCCTGGCTTTGTGTCCCAAGCACGTGTCAGCCCACCAGGGAGGGATGTAGAGCATCCTGTAGCACTCAGTGCTCTTGTCTGGTTGACCAGGTGCCGATTGGTCACGGCTTGGACTCGATGATCTCAGAGGGATTTTCCAATTAATTCAGTTAATTTGTGATCTTTCCCGGCAGTGTACTGTGTCCTTGGAATCATGATAAATCCATTGGGGCGATAAAAATCCTCTCCTTCCCCTAAAAACTGTTTCCTTAAACAAGCGAGGACATTCCCTGCTCCTTCTGGTGCCTTCAGATCATCACCCCAAGACGTTTCACTGCCGGGGGAGTTTGGGAAGCAGGAGATGGGACAAGGGCCAAGATATGGGATGATGTGGAGAAGGCTGAGCTGTGGAAGCAGCTAGCTCCTGCCTAGCAAGGGTTAAAGCTGGAGCAAGGGGCTGCTGGAAGAGTTCAGTTGTTTCACATTAGGCCAGGCAGCCCTGGCTGCCTCTCATGCTCGGGGATCCGGGGGCCGAGTCCCCAGCGCTAAATCTGCGTAACCAATGCCGCACAACTGGCACCAGCCTTGACCACAAGTGGCCGTTCAAATAAACATCTCCGGGCTTAACTGACAGGCAGCAGCGAGCAGAAACAGCCCAGCATGATGGGGAATATTAAACACCCAGCCAGAACCGAAAATTTCGGCAGGCAAACCCTCCTCCCCCGCCCCAGCATCGCCCCAGCCCCGCCGCATCAATGGGAGCACTGTTTGGGATCAGCCCGGGGGTGACGGGGTGGTGCCAGCGGTGTGGGAGGTGGGAGAAGTCCAGCGCAAAACACAGCCTGGGTAAACACAGGGCGTGAGCCTCAAGGTGGCACCGGGACTGAGAAATCCAGCCCAAAAGCTGTCCCAGGAAACGCAGCGTACAAACCCCAGGGCAACGCCGGCACTGAGAAATCCAAATGTGTCCCAGGAAAACACAAGGTACAAACTGACCCCGTGACAGCACTGGGATGGAGAAATTCAGCCCCAAATATATCCCAGGTTAACAGAGGACATGAGGTCCATGGCAGTACCAGAATGAAGAAATCCAGGCCAAAACATATCCTGGGTAAAGATGAGGCACAAGCCTCACAATGGTACTAGGACTGAGAAAGCCAGCTCCAAACATATCCCAGAAAAACACAAGGCATGAGCCCCAGGGTGGCTCCAGGACCAAGAAATCCAGCCCAAAACATATCCCAGGCAAACAGAGCGCATGAGCCCCATGGCAGCACTGAGATGAAGAAATCCAGCCCCAAAATATCCCAGGAAAACACAAGACACAAGCCCCAGCATGGAGAAATCCAGCCTAAAACATATCCTGGGTAAAGACAAGGCAAGAGCCCCATGACAGCACTGGGACTGAAAAATTCAACCCAAAACCAATCCCAGAAAAACACAGGGCACCAGCACCAGGGTGACACCAGGATGGAGAAATCCAGGCCCAAAACCAATCCCAGAGAAACATGGGGCACGGGCCCCAGGGTGACAGCAGGATGGAGAAATCCAGCCCCAAACTTATCCCAGAAAAACATGGGGCAGCCCCATAGCAGCACAGAGGATGGAAGCTGCCATCCCTCGGGCACTGAGCTGCTCTGGGATCTTGTCTGATGTTAGGAAAGGAGGTAAAAGGCTTTATTAAAAATGAGCTGCTTGCCTTAGGTCGGCAGATTTATTTATAATGGTGATTTGTGAGTGCTCCAAGTTGGGACAAGAGTGAGGGCATTATTACATCCATAGGGATGGAGGAGCAACACTTTTATTGGGTGGAATTTGTCTGCCTGGAGAATTTCTTTATTTCTTTTTATAAGAAAAGCAGAGAAACGAGCAGCACTTACAAAACAAGCGATTACACAAGGGGAGAACTTTCCAGAGCTCGAAGCAACAGGATTTGGACATTGGTTGGGGCTGCTGGGAGAAGCTTCTTCCCTCCTGGATAACAGCACAGCTCCCTGCTCCAGCACGTGCTGCTTGAAATCCATCACGTTTTTGTGTCAGAAGAGAAACCACTGGAGTTATTAAGAGTGTGCTGGAGAACTTTCCTGAAATTAGGGTGTCCTTTAAAATGGAGTTAATTATTGGTTTTGCCCAAGGAAGGCCTTGAGCAGGACAAGGACGTTTCTAACAAGCACAGGTTTGTGTTCAGGGGTTCCAAAGATACCCCAGCCTGTTTCCTAACATTAGTAGGGTTTAAAGTTCTGTGTCACCATGTGTGTATTATTGTCCTGGAGTGTTGTTATGTTTTTTATTAGAAGTCACTCATTTAACCCTTTAACTGTTTTAAAAAGAGTTGTTGGAATGATGGCCACACCAGGAGATGCAGTGCCTGTGTCACTACTGGAGAGGTGCAGCTTATGATGAATCAGAGTGGTTTAGGTTGGGAAGGATCTTAAAACCCATCCAGCTCCAATCCCAACACCTTCCACTATCCCAGGTTGCTCCAAGTCCCATCCAACCTGGCTTCGGACACTTCCAGGGATCCAGGGGCAGCCACAGCTTCTCTGGGAATCTGTTCCAGGGCCCTCCACCATCACAGGGAAAGATTTCTGCCTAATCTCTAATTTAATTCTTCCTTCTTTCAGTTTGAAGCTGTTCCCCTTCGTGCTGCCACTCCAGGCCCTCATTCTTTGGTGAGGAGGAGCAGAATTGGCTGCTGGATTCACCCAGCAGAGTTTGGACATCAGCTCCTCATGGCCAAGGGTTTTCTGGTGATTTGTTTTGCTTGTCCTAAATTCTTTCCGGCCGCATCCTTTGTTACTCGGAAGAAAGCCTAGAACAGAAACAAACTCTCCTAGGCTTTTGTCACCATCTTTGGGACAGCAACCTGGTTTTTCCTGATGTATCATTTTCATCCCACCCTGCTCTAGAAACGCTCTTGGATGGACAGGAGGTTCAGAGCTGAATCAGTCGCGATGATTCCTGCGGATTTAAAACCACCTGGACATGGCACATGGGGACGTGGTTTGGTGGTGGCCTTGGACTCGATGGTCTCAGAGCTCTTTTACATCCTGAATGGTTGTGCTGTGTTGGGTGTGCTCTGTCTCCTGGGCAGTTGCAGAGTTAAACGAGTTCCCTCCCGCCACCGGCGCTGGCGTTGGCTCGGTGGCGTTCCAGTTAGGAGAATTCCAGTGACCAACCAGGTAGTCAGCTCCTCAGTGGCACAATTTACTCTTTGTGAACATGTTTTATGAAAGCTCTCACTGTTTGTCTCGAGTTGTGGAGGGAGGGGTGGGGGGGGGGAAAAGCCCCAACCCGACTGTAAACGTCCAGGCCACGGAGCTGCCTAATCCAAACACAGGCACGAGCCGGGGCTCCGTGTGTTCCTTGGCCTGGTGCTGAGCTCATGTTTATGAGCACACACCAAAAAAAAAAAAAAAAAAAACACACCAAAAAAATCTGAAAGAGACGGGGCCT
>VWZU01004603.1:347798-361254 GCA_013397095.1 Sterrhoptilus dennistouni
CCACCAAAAAACTCTGAAGGAGACTGGTCCTGTGTTTAGCACTGGACTTTTTAAAAGGAGAATAAAATGAAGGAATGAGGGGCTGTGGGAGAGCAGCCATGGGGTGTTTTGGGGGTTCTGAGTGGTAAAGATCTTGGTGCTGTGAACGGGTGTAACCGTTGGAATGATGTTCAGAAAGATGTTCTGAAAGATGTTCTGAAAGATGGTCTGAATTCTATTCAGAAATATGTTCTTCCACTCTCCAAAGCCATATGTTTTGCCCTTCAAGTGCCCACCAGTGTGTGCAAGGAACTCTGGAAGAAGCTGGAAAATCCTTAAGAAATGTTGTAGCAAAATAGTCCAGGTGACCTTGCTGAGTAGGAATGGCCAGGGGAATGAGCAGGAGCATTGTCAGGGGATGCTGGAGGTGCCAGATGTCCCAGGGGAATGGGCTGTGCCAGTCTGGTCCTGGCTGGAATAAAGAACACGGAGGATGCTGCTGGCCTGGGATAACCCACATTCCTTGGGAAGAAATGTTGACATCCTTCCCTTTGGAACGTTTCCCACTTGGGCAGAACAAGGGGTTAATGTTGGAATTGTTGAGCTCTGTCCACTCAGCCCACTCCATGCAGGAGCTTTGGGTCTTGCAGCGATGCTCAAGGCTTGTTGTGGTGTCCTGGCTCCATTTTCCTTCCTTTCCATTGTTTATTCCCATCACTTTCCTGTTTCTGGATTGATCAGTGGTGCCTGGTGGGAGCTGGCAAATCCCTCACTGTGCTCATGAACCAAAGCAAAACCTCTGGCCTGCAGGAGGGGACACCAACTGAACCCCAAATAATGGGTATTAAGGGCAAATGTAAAATGGCAGAGGGCACATGGAGTAAGCAGAGGTATTTTCTAGCTGTCTGGTCGAAGCTTTGGTATCATTTTTCTCCAGGATTACAGGGGCTTTCACCTCATAAATTTGGGCCTGTTTGAGGTCGTTAATCTTTCTTTACATGTTGCCTTGCAATTTTAGAGCTTTGCCACCGTCTGGGATCACATTTTAAATGGAGTTTCCACTCACTACGTCCCCTTTTCATGGAATTATTTATATATGGAGAAATGCATAATAAATACATCAGCTCTGGGTTGTTTTTAAACATTTTCAGGGCTTACCTTGTGTGGAAAAACTTGTCTTCTCTAATAGAGAGTCATAACAGTGACCAATTAAAGGATCACGTTTGCAATATACTCTTAAATAGCAATTTAAAATATTGGTGAGTGATCGGCAGGGAAAGGGAGCTCCGGGCTGGGGAGCTGGGGTGGAAAATCCTGGAGTGTGAGACAGAACAGCACCATCTGATGGAAACAGCAATCCTGGAGAGGGATTTCAGCTCCCCCCTTCCCTTTGGGATGGGACCTTCTCATGTTGCCCTTAGATCTTGGTTTTTCTTCACGATATGACAGTGTTGGGTCAAAGGTTGGACTTGATGATCCTGGAGGTGCTTCCCACTCTCTGATTCTTATGGATGGACCTTCCAGCTTGTCCCACTCCCTAAACCAAACTTGGTCTATCTCTGCTTCTCTTGACAAGCCCCAAAGGCAGGGAGGACCCACAGTTGGTCCCACCAGCAATTCCTGACCCCACCAGAGCCGAGGTGTCTGTCCCAAGCCCCACCAGTTGTTTGAACAAATAAATAGCCTCAACAGCTCAGCGGTTCCTTGTGTAATTTTAGCTCAGGACCTCTGCAAGAATGTCCAGAATAAATAGGTGAATCTGTAATCCATCCCCAATTAAGTGGATATTCCGGGAGCAGCTCGGAGCACATTACAGAGGAGCAGTGTCAATAAACAGGGATGCTGCTGGCCTTGGAAACGTGGGCTCTGTTCCTGGAGAGGGAAGGCTCCGACCAGGAGCTGGGTGCAGACTGGAAAAGCAAACAAAAAGGAGCTTTCTGCCCCCACCCAGGTGGTTGGGATTCCAACCCCCATCATTCAGTGTCCCCCAGATCCTCCCAGGATGATTCACCCTGACCAAATTGAACTCAGCAGGGAGGTTTCACCTCCAGCCGTGACTTTACAGCGTTGTCAACAGGAAAACAACAAATTCCCCGGGATATTTTACAGTGCTGAGGCATGAAATTGCAGAGCACAATCTTCTCCCCAAGCCCCCTTTCCCCTCTGGCAGCTGCAGCAGCCATTCCCTAAGAAACCCAACCTCCAGACATGAATCACTGCTGGGATTTTTAACTTTTCCTCTGCTTAGCCGGGAGGAACAGGGACCTGCTGGAGCTCTGAAAAACCTCCGAGCGAGGGCCGGCTGGGGAAAGGAGTTAAAAATGAACCAGCAGATTTTATATATATATATATATATAAAGTAAAAATATATGTTCTCCATCTGAAGTTTATTTAGGTCCTTTGGGAGAGTGGCGCGGCACCACGTCTCTACTAAATTGCCAACATTTTATGGCCATGCTGGCACCGAGTCAAACACACATCTCCTTGGCTTGCTCTGCTGTCTTAAACAGGCAGATTCCAGTCTGTTTTTCTATGGGCTGAATATTCCTATTGACTGGGCTGAGGGGAGCTCTGCCCAGCAAGAACCTACAGGCAACTTCTCTTTTTATTACTTTATTGAGGCTTGATTATTTTGATATTGTGCTGCTGAAGAGCCAACCCCTTGTGACCCACTGGATGTCAGAGCAGTGTGCATTTCAAGCCAGATCCAGCTTCTTCTTTTCTTTTTTTTTCTTTTATTTTTTTTTCTTTTCCCCTTCTGATTTTATTTGGATTGGGATCTTATTAATAACTGGAAAGTTTTGAAGGGGCTATTTTTAACTGCTTAGCTGTCGGGAGTGTTTCAGTAGCGTGGATGCAGAGCTTTGAGTGTACAGATAAAATATCCCCAGCACAAAGTGCTGCAGGGTTTAAATCCAGCCTGAGCAGTTCCCTGCTCCATTTCCTTCCCAAATCCTTCCCAAATCCTTCCCCACATGAGGATCCTTGTGCAAAATCCTCTCTGCTGCTCATCAATCAAGGTCACTGCATGCGTGGAGCCCTTCTGTGGTGAGGAAGCTCCAGAATCTCCCCCTATTCCAAGGATGGGTTTTTTAGGAATCCTTGGTTGCTGTAGAACCAGGGACAGGTTCAGGCAGGACTGGTTCAGGCTGGCTTCGGGCAGGACACTCATCTGCCCACAACTCCCAGCAGCTGGGAGTGACCCCTCTCCTCTCTGCACAGGGCTGGGCAGATGTTCCCCTGGGGCTGGGGAAGGTTGGAGCTTTGATCTGCAGATGCCTGAGGAGCCAGGTCAGCATCTGAAGTAGAAAGGACTGGCAGGGAAGGGCCTGTTCGACCACGCTGATCCAATTATGCTCCACGATGGAGAATCCTCTTTATTTTTTGGTCCAGAGCACAGGAAAAGTGAGGGCTTTGCTTTGAAGCCCAGGAGATGAGTTCATGCCTCAGTGCCTGGGAAGCTGGAGAGCCTGAGCTTTGCAGCTCATCTGGATCCTCCACAGCACTCCAGAAAACATATAATAAACCTCTCAGCCTGCTTTTCCAGGGGACTGCTGCTCCTCACACTTGACTGTGTGTGCCAAAGGCTTTCCCTCTCTCCTGACTGTGGGAGCCTGTGGAGCTGCTCCTGACGTGCTCCCTGCAACTCTGTAGGGTCAGGGGGAGGATGTTCCATGATTCCATAGGACAAGGAATGGCTTCAGACTGCCAGAGGGCAGAGCTGGATGGGATACTGGGGAGGGATTGCTCCCTGGTAGAATGGTGGGACACTGGCACAGGGTGCCCAGGGCAGCTGTGGCTGCCCCTGGATCCCTGGAAGTGTCCAAGGCCAGGCTTGGATCAACCTGGGATGGTGGAAAATGTCTCTGTTTGTGGCAGGGGCTGGCTCTGGATGAGATTTTAGATCCCTTCCATCCCAGGTCGTTCTGGAATTCTGTTTCTTTTGAGTTGCCTTTTCTCATTATTTATTCCTATTCACTGTTGTTCCATTTCCCTCTGTTTGTCAGGACTTCTCTGCCATGAAGTGCACTTGGTTGGATTTGTTGATCTCAGAGGGCTTTTCCAACCTAAACCATTCCATGCTCCCTTGATTCCTCACCCTCCAACTCCTCACTCCCCTGCTGCTCAGCTCCTTGCATGGCAGCTGTGCTGTGTGCCCAGCAAAGAATTCCAGGATGGTTTGGGTTGGAAGGACCTTTAAGCCCATCCCATTCCCTGGGCAGGGACGCCTTCCCCTATCCCAACCCCAGCCCTGTGTGAGCACTGGGTTGTTTGAGGACAATGTGGGATTTGTTTCCCTGCAGAAGAGCCTGGAGCTTTCCCTGGGCTGGGTTGGGCTCTCCAAGCCCGGGATTAAATCCTCCCTTGGAGTTTCTGGAAAGCTGTTGCAATAACGGGGCAGGAGGAGGGATCTGGGCATTCACAGCCCCCAAGAAGAGCCTTCACTCCACTGTATAATGGCTTTCTGTTGGCTTTTAGTGGGGTGCAGTTTAGTAAATTAGGAGTCTTCAGGTACTTAGCACTTTAATGGTTCTCACTAAGAACATAATTAAACCATAGACCCCGTAGGGAGAAAAAAAACCCCAGTTTATTGTGCGTATTTTTAGACTCTGTTACCAGCCCTCATAAAACCTGCTCGAGCCAAGGCAGGGAACAGGCCCGAGCTGGCGACCCAGAATTCCTGCAGCAGCACTCACACCTTACAAATCTGCCCTGTGAATTACAGAATTCACTTTCCTGCTCCCATTTCCAAAGGCGTTTGCAGCAGCGGTTTCTCTCTGGCTGCTGGAGGGTTATGATGTTGTGCTGACACACAAAGCCAAGGTTTGCTAATTGGGTTTTATTTTTTTATTATTATTATTATTAAAAACAATACAATACAATTAATTGTATTGTGTTACAATTTAAAAATGCAATTTAAAAATAGTAATTTTTTATTTGTTTCTGGAGGTGCCCAGAAATGGGGCTGCTCTGAGCCCACGGCTCTACTCCCTCTCCATGGGCATCCACCTTGGGATTGTTTATTTCCATTTCCCTTGGAGCTGCATTTCCCACGTCTGTGTGTCAGGATATCACAGTTCTGGATGTAGGGGAACTCCCATCTGCTTCTAGGATGCTTCTTAGGATGAAGAGATGGAGAGGGAATTTTCATCAGGCACTGGAGTGATGAGACAAGGGGGAATGGCTTCAAACTGAGAAAGAGCAGGTTTAGGATGGAAGATGGAATAAGATGGATTAAAGATGGAATATTGGGATTAAATCCTTCCCTGAAAGGGTGGGAGACCCTGGCATAGGGTGACCAGAGAAGCTGTGGCTGCCCCTGGATCCTTGGAAGTGTCCAAGGCCAGGCTGGATGGGGCTTGGAGCAGCCTGGGATAGAGGAAGGGGGTGGGAATTAAATAATCCTCTAGGTGCCTTCCAACCCAAACCATTCTGAGTTTCTATAATTCCCCTCACAGCTCAGCACAGCCACAAAGCAAAGTGCAAAGCTCCAAATCCCAGGAACAAGCTGGGTGAGGAGAGCCTGGAAAGCTTTTCCCTCCTCCTGGGCTCTGACACCAACAGCTCCAACACTGCTGGGATGTTTCCATGGGAGAGGATTTCCCTGGAACAGCAGGTGTGGGGGGTAAATTCCCTCTCCAATCCCAGCAAGGTGCCCTGGGTGCTCTCCTGAGCTGTGGGTGGCACAAAAATAATCCAAGGAATTTTCCAGCATCCCAGGTGATTCACAGGCTGCTCCTGCCTCAAGGCCCCATCCCAAGGAAGCAGGGCTCCCTTCCCAGGAAACCTGTGTCTGCAGCATCTGGAAGGCATTGGGAGGAACACACACACACACACACACACACACACACACACATCTCCCCCAGCAGCTTTTGAAGGATATCTGGACGTGTGAATCACTGTGCTGTCGCTGGGCTTTGGTTTATCCTCAAATCTCAGATGGGTTTGGGTTGGGAAAGACTTTGAAGGTCATCCTATTCCCACTCCTGCCATGGCAGGGACACTTTTCACTATCCCAGGTTGCTCCAAGCCCTGTCCAGCTGGCCTGGGACACTGCCAGGGATCCAGGGGAAGCCGGAGCTGCTCTGGTCACCCTGTGCCAGGACCTCCCCACCCTCACACCCTCCAACCTGGCCTTGAACTTCCCACTGCAGTGGGATTTGAGGCTGGAATTTTCTCTTCCTGCCCTTAAACAATTTGGGATGACAATATCTCCAGTCCCAGCTCCAACAAGTGGGAACAATACCTGTTANACAAGTAGGAACAATACCTGTTAATGCATTCATTACAGTTATAAGTGGGTGTGCCATTAGCATGCTGCCTTATCCCCGTGCTCCTCATCCATGAGTGCCAAACATTCCAACCTGTTGGATCGATGACTCAGCTGGGGCAGGTTTGGTTAAAGCACTTAAAAAATTAAAATTAAATTTTAAAAATTAAAAGTAGATGTAGATACAGATATAGATATAAATGTAGATATAGATACAGCTACAGATATAGGTACAGATATAGATATAGATATAAATATGTCTAAATATAGATATGGATACAGCTACAGATATAGATACAAATATAAATATAGATACAGATGAAGATACAGATATAACTATAAATATAGATAATAATTGTGATGCTGGTAATAATAATAATAATAAATTACAATTATAAATAATAATTATGGTGATGGTAAAATATTGAAAATTATGATGATGACAATGATGATGATGATGATGATGATGATAATAATAATAATAATAATAATAATAATAATAGCCAAGGAACAAGCTGCCTGTTTGGGAGGATAAAAGCATTTCTCAGCAATCTGGGATCAAAACAATCCCTTTGGGAGCCTCGCTGGGAATGCTTCAAGGAGCCCAACACGGGATTAACTGGAAGCAGGTCCTGGCAGAGGGGAAGGAGCCTGGGGGACACCTGGGGCTGCCCTGACCCCCCAGCCTGGCCAGAGTGGCCTTGGCAGAGCTCCCTGACCCCAGCCCGGCTCCATCCGGGAAGGAAGGATGCGGTCTCCTGTCCTCAGGGGCCACAGCAGCCTCCAGCCCAGGCCAGGCTTTATTAATCCCAGCTTTGCTAATAAGGAATTACAATAGTTGTGGGATTTGGCAGCGGGAGCGTGCTTGGCTGCCACACATCCTACAGGATTTGCCCCGTTTTGTTTGTATTTTGGATTTAACTACAAATAATTTAAAGATGTGTTGTGTCTCCTTCAATTAACATTTGTGTTTTCGACCTCTCTCTTTTTTTTCTTTTTTTTTTGGTTGCTGTTGTTGAAGTTTTAAAACAATACCAGGGAAGCCTGTCAGATACGCTGAGACAAATTCACGTTTATTTTTTTGCTCCAGAAAGTTGTGGGGTTTCTTAGGGTGGCACTTATTAACATGTCAGAGTTTGGGCTTGTTCCCTTTTGAAAAATTTGCTGTTTTCTTGTGCTGGATGGAAAAAAATCTCCCGGTGTCAAAAAATTTCAGGCTGACAAAAGAATAATATTGTCCCAAGGCCAGTATGTAAATACCTTAACCAGTATAACATGTTTAGAGGAATTTCGCTTTCCTCCCCCAAATTACCATCTTGGAAAGCAGCTCTACCAGCACATTTATTTGAATTTTAAACATTTTGAAAGCAGATCTCCGAGGTTTTGAAATCTGGTTTCCATTCCTGGCTCTGTTTGACCCAAGGCCTGACCCTGAGCAAAATCTTAAGCTCAATTTCTGGATCTGCTCTGAGGATCTTCACTCAGTTTAACATCCCTCAATGATGATTAAAGTGTAAGATTTCAGTGCTAAAGAATAAGTGGGGTTAATTTAGGATGGGGTTTGGCCATGATGACAAAAGGGAAAATTAAAACTCTTGGTTTTGAAGAGGTGAATTTGTTCAAAGATGCATGAGAAAATTTGAATGAAGTAATTTTCTTTGCAAAGAAAGGAGTTCCCACAGGTGAGGATGGTTCTCCTGAGGGCAAACTTGGGGAGAGAAATTTGGAATAAGGCCAGAGCTTTGTAGCTGCCCTTCATGCCAACTTTCGGAGGGTGTTGGAACCCTGGGCACTGAGAATTTCAGGTTTTCTGTGCTGGCAGGCACTGACCCCCAAGCAAACACTGCATTTGACCTGAGGCCGTGGAAAAGGCTCCCAATATTGAGCAACAGCACTGGGATTGTGGGTGTGGAGTTTGAATAGAAGTGTGTGGTATCACAGGGTGCAAAACTTAGAGTTTGAGAGTTTAGAATACAGTAATATATCTAAAGCAAGATGGAGGTCTTAGGGCAGAGGCTGAGTCCTTTTTCAACTTTTTCTTCATGGGTATGGGTGGTGTTTTGTAATTGGGTAGAAAATTCCGCATTGAGGGCCACGGGTGTTTGGTTATTGGGTTAAAAATAAAAATAATTTAGGTGTCATTTCATAATTGGACAATTTGTGCTTAAAAGACCTTGGAAAGAGTTGGAGACAGAGCCATTTGTTACTTTGTTAGCCAGAATTCACGGCTTGTGAGACTGGAAAATAGATAAGAACTAATAAACGTTTGAGTCCCAACATGAAAACTGCATCTCCCGAGTGTTCAATCCCAGAAAAGAAAAGAAGGCTCTAACAGAAAATACGATAATTCCTTTTTAGAAAATTATTAATTCCTTTTCTTTCCCCTTTGTCATTGCAGACTCAGCCAGTGCCCAACCCCATCTCGTACTTCATGCACCGCTCGCCATGGTGGTTCCACCGCCTGGAGACCTTGGTCAACCACTTCATCGAGCTGGTGGTGCCCTTCTTCCTGCTGCTGGGCCGCTCCATGGGCATCCTGCACGGCCTCCTGCAGATCCTCTTCCAGGTCAGCCGCTCCTCTTCCCTCCCCTGGGGGCACAGGGATGCATTTCCCACCCCCAGCAAGTGTTTTCTGTACAGGGAAAAGTTTAAGACTCACCCCTTGGATTTCTTATAAAGAAAAGAGCCCAGAAGCTCCTTTGCTGTTCTGACACTGATTGGCTCAAGGCCAAGAGATGAGCACCTGTTGGATCTTGTCACCGTTCTTCAAACCCTGTGTCTCTATTGGCTGCAAGGCAAATTATCCCTCCTAGAACATTTAGTATTTAGGAAGGAGCACTAAGGAAGTAAAAAGGGCTTTTGGGAGTGTTTTAGCAAGGTGTCAGAGGTTTCTCAGACACCTATACTCAGCTTATTTGTTTTCTGTAATGTTTGTTATTTTGATATTTTTTCTTTATTATACCTTATGCTTTACAAAACACCTCCCTAATTGATTTTAGCCACTTCTCTGCAAAGGCTGGACCTTCAGAGATTGATACATTAGCACATAGTTTATAAAAATAAACGTGTTAACCCTATCACTGGGAGTCCCCTCCTGGGGTTCCCAACTCCTCCCAGCAGCATCCAAAGGAGCTGGCACAGGGGACAGGATGGGAGTTCAGGCTGCAGGGAATGAGGATGATTCCCAGCCAGGAATTCCTGGATGTTTCCCACTGCTCTGCGTGCTTTGCTGGAGGTTTGGTTTGTGTGTGGCAGAGAAATGGCAGCCCAGCACCAGTGCAAAAGGTCTGTGGGGAATCCTTGTGATCCCCCAAAAAGTTGATTTTTATAGACATCTTTCCATCTCTGAAGGGATTCTTCTGTCTGTATTTATCATTTGAGGACTGGTCTTTGTCTCTGGAAAGGGTTAAGCTGCTCCTCACAAATACCAGATTGACTGAGCCGAGGTTTAAAATGAAAATAATTCCTTGGAAGTTTAATGGATTCACGTTCCAGTTGATCTTTTGGGTGAGTTTTTTTTTTTGGTAACTCAGAGGACAGAAGCTGCTGCAGAAATACTTTCCTGGAGCCCATCTGATCCCTCTCCTCTCTGTCCTGGCAGAGTTCAGAGGGCTCATGAAACCTCTGAGGCACTCCATATGCAGCCCTTGCTGCCCTGTCTTTGTTCAGCACCATGAAATTCATACTCAGGAGCTGTTACTGCTTCCTGTGAGTTCATGTAATGATTAAACTGGAGAACAGCTCATAAAGCCCCTTGGTAAACCACAAAAATGCTGATCAGGTTTTAAAGGTCTGACAGAAACCCCCGGCGGGTTTGTGCCCTCGCCCAGTCCCCAAACTCTTCCTGCTGTGCCTGGCTGTCAGCTTTTCCCTCTGCACAGCTTTTGGGCTGGGTTTGGATGGATTTGGGCAGTTGGAAGGAGAGCTGTGACCCAGGGAGCTCCTGAGGTGTCACTCCAGGCCTCAACCCTGAGGTTGTTGGAGGCACCGGGAGGATTTTATTCAGCCCAACTCCAGAAAAACTCCACGGACAAAGCAAAATTCACCCTCTCTTCTGGTTGAGATGAAGGAGGGCAGGGTTAGAGTAGAGATCAGGGAGGAATTAATCCCTTTGAGGGAGTTATTTATGACTGTAATGGATGCATTAACAGGTATTGTTCCCACTTGTTGGAGCTGGGACTGGAGATATTGTCATCCCAAATTGTTTAAGGGCAGGAAGAGAAAATTCCAGCCTCAAATCCCACTGCAGTGGGAAGTTCCAGGTGTGAGGGTGGGGAAGCCCTGACGCAGGGTGCCTCTGGATCCCTGGAAGTGCCCAAGGCCAGGCTGGAGCTCCCTGGGATGGTGGAAAGTGTCCCAAGGGGGTGTTGGAACAAGATGATCTTTAAGGTCCCTCCCACCTTAATCCATTTCATGTTCAATACTCCCCTCTCATGTCACTCCCAGCCAGGAACTTTCAGCTCCTTCCTGGCTCCTCCAGGGCCCCTAAACGAGCAGCAGGGCCCTGGGGGGGCTGGGGGACCCCAGCCAGAGCCAGGGGACCTGGAACAGCCCAGTCCACCCCATAAATGTCCTAATGACAGTGAGGAACTGCAGGCATCAAGCCCCCTTTAATTGGCCCTTTATTGATAGTTGGCAATTAGTGACTCATTTCGATCACGGGGGGAGTTTGCCAAGGCAAAAAAGGGTCCCAGTGTAAGAGGCAGCTCTGGTGCCTTTATAGCATTTCAACAAAAACCTGTTTATTTAATATTTACTGCCCTTTTCTTCATTCAGAATGACTTTTATTGACAGTCCTTGTGCTCTGCAAAGGAAGCAATAAAGTTTAATGTTGATATACCACTTAATTCTGCTTTTCAAGATTTGAATTGACATTACAGACAAGTTTTAGTGGACATTTTATAATTGTTATTGGAGTCATGGTGGCGAGGTTGAGTGAGTGGATTTTTCCAGATTCCAACTGGCCTGGAGAATATTGCTTTGTCAGGAACCCAAAAAATAAAGTTGGGCTTTACAGGAGGAAAAGTGGGGATTTTTTTATCCAAGTGTGAACTTATTCTTCTTGCCTGCTTCATGTCTGTAAGGAAAAAAGCTTAGAGAGGGTGGGAACGTCAGAGAGGAGGTGCTCAGCAGCCTGAGGGTAGATGTGTGTCCACCAAAGGATTCCTGTGGGGTTGGGATTCTAGCCTGGAGTTACCCCAAGGGAGCTGGAAACTCCACCTGGACGTGCACAGGAGGTTCCTGTTGGAGTTTGGGTTTGATGGGACCCAGGTGGGATTTAGGGTGGGTTTGATGGACACCAAAGTGCTGCCAGCACCTTGATTCCCCCCTGGAGGGGCCACAGGGACCTTTGGGATGAGCCCATTCCCAGCAGAACCATCAAGAGCTGGGTGTTGCTGCTCCTGGCCAGGAACGGTCCCTCTTGCTGTGCCTTCCTGCCCCTCAGCTTTGGGGTTTTGGCCACGTTCTCTTTGGGAGCTCAGCTCAAACCCCACCATTCCCATGGATCTCCTGAGCACTGCTGCCAATTGTGTCTGCCAGGAATGAATGAAAGTGTTCAGAAAACTGTGGATGTGACACTTCAGGACATGGTTTAGTGGTGGATGTGGTGGTGGTTGGTGGTTGGATTTGATTACCTAAAGAGCTTTTCCAATCTTAGCAATTCTGTGCTTGGCTGGGTTTGTAGCAGAGGTGGTGTCTGGACCTCAGAAGTGCACACCTGGATCTGAAACACCCCAGTGTTCAGGAGAAATCAAATTAAAAACAGGGCTGTCATTACCTGGATGGGGGCAAAAGATATCTTGGAGGGTCTTGGAGACCCCAGGTGAGGTCAGGACTCTCATTCTTGGTTCTGTAGAAGGACCAGGGCAGAGCCTGCCCATACCCCAAGGAGTTTGTGGGGTGTGGGAGGTTGGAAGTGCTGCTGGGGAAGGCAAATCCTTCAGCTCAGCAGGGATTTCACTGTTCTCTGGACACTCTGGGTCTGCCTCCTCAAACCCCAGGATCTTCCTCCTCAAAGCCTTGGATCTTCCTCCTCAAAACTCTGGATCTTCCTCCTCAAAACCCTGGATTTGCCCCCTCAAACCCCCAGATCTGTGTGTTTTTCATGCTGTCAAACTCCCAGCTCACACCAAACGTATTTCTTGGCTCCTTGGAAGGCAGGCAGTAAAATCCCACTGCTTGGCAAAGCAATTGATGAGGGGAAGTGAGAGGGAAGCCAAAAAAAAAATGGCAGGAAAAAGCCCCCTTGCCCCTCAGAGCTGGCAGGTAGTGGTTGGAGGGAGGGAGGGAGGGAAGGGGCTGGGGTGGATTTGGCAGTGCCAAGTGGGAAAGGAGTTTCAGGATGACAAAGGTGAAATCCATAAATGAATAAATGGGATGGAAAATCCACGGCTGGTGCTGTTGGAAAGGCAGGGGCACGGCTTTGATTGCCATCACAGCCATGAAGGCACAGTCTGGGGAGTTTAGAATTTGGGAAGGGTTTTAAGCTTTTAAATCCCTTTGGGTCTGGATGGATTTGTGGATCCTGACTCCTTCCCGTGGCCCCCGGAAGCTCCTGGAGTGTCCTCCAGCATGGAATATCCCTGTGGCTGGAGAAATCCTGGATGAGCTCAGGCCTCACGTCCCACAGCAGGACAGAATTCCCTGAGGGAGTGGCTGTGGGACATTTTCCCCATCTCCAGATCCTGGATGTTGGTGTGGCAGGTTCTGCCCTGTTCCCAAAGAGGCAATCCTGGGATGGTTTCAGCAGGAGCCATTCCCAGAGCACAAGGGGGACAGTGCCAGGAGCACACAGGTGACAATGCCAGGAGCACACAGGTGACAGTGCCAGGAGCACAAGGGTGACGGTGCCAGGAGCACTGGGGTGACAATGCCAGGAGTGAGGCACAGTTCCAGCCCTGCAGAAGGCAGAGGTGAAACCTCCACAGCCCAAAGCCCTCCAAAGTTCAGAGCCTTGCAGAGGAACCCCCGAGACAGCTCCTGGATCCAGCCAAGGAGCAGTTGGGGACTTTGGGAGCTGGAGAGAGCTGGGGGAACCTGCTGGGAGAGGGACCCCCAGGGGGATGTGCAGAACCTCAGGCTCTGTTCTCCTGCAAAACAAACTGCCAGCACCACCCTTGCCCAGCTAGGCACTGCACCAGGGACATGCAGCCCCTGGGAGCTGGGAATGAGCAGCAGCAAAGTCATTTTCCTCCTTTTTTTTTT
>VWZU01004603.1:361283-379034 GCA_013397095.1 Sterrhoptilus dennistouni
TTTCGTTCTTCTTTTCAGGCAGAAAATAGTTGTTGAACAGATATTTTCTGGCTTTTTTTTTTTTCTCCTCCTTGGCTTGGCCAAACCCCAACCTCTTAAAAATGTTGATGGAAAAGGACGTTTCCCTCTGGTTGATTTTGTTCCCATCTCCAGGAAGGCTGGGGGAGGCCAAGTGGGGCTTTCCCCCCTCTTTTTTTTTTTTTGTTTTTTGGGGCAGGGAGGACCCAGCCCCCCCCGCAATTGTCCCAGCACTGCCTCTGCCACACCACGAGCTCCTGGAGGGATGAGCTGCCCATGCAGCCACACACACACACAAATTAAATCAGGCTGCTGCAGTGCCCAGCTGCAAGAGATTGTGTTGCTGACTTAGGAGGTAGCAGAGGTCACAGCAGCAGCCTGGAGAGAGGGAACAAAAATTAAGCAGCCCCCCCTCCCTCCCTGCAGAAAGTGTCTGAATCCAGTGTTTGTTTTCACTTGTCAGATGTGAGCTGGGGTTTTTTATGGTGGCCAGGCTGGTGTAAAGCAGGGGTGTCTCCAGCAGGATTAGCGGGGTCACACCAGTGCCAGGCTCGTGGCAGGATGATCAGGCCCTTCCTCAGGGCTTTAATTTGGCACCCACAGGACACGGGCACTGCTCCAGAAGGGGTTTTTCTCTGTGGGTGCAAAGTGGTGCTGTTAAGGTGTGTGAGAGTAAAGCCCAAGTTCACTGGAGGATGGAGCAGGCAGAAAATTCAGGAATTAGTCTGCAGTTCACACAATCCCAGAATGGTTTGGGTTGGAAAAAGGGGTTACAGCCCATCCAGTGCCAGCCCGCTTTCCATGGCAGGGACACCTTCCACTATCCCAGGCTGCTCCAAGACCTGTCCAGCCTGGCCTGGGACACTTCCAGGGATCCAGGGGCAGCCACAACTTCTCTGGGCACCCTGTGCCAGGGCCTGCCCACCCTCACTGGGATGAATTTCTTCCTGGTATCCAATGTAAATCTCCTTTCTTTCAGTTTAAATCCATTCCTCCTTGTTCTATCACTTTACATCCCTGTAAAAAGTCCCTTTTCTGCATTTTTATAAATCCTTGAGGATGCTGAGGAGCCCTGGGTGGGTGTCACTGCCTGGGCTGGGCAGGGCCTCCCCTGCCAGAAGAGAGGAAATTCAGCCTCCCCCAAAGCCCAAACCTTGCTGATTTTGTTGTGGTTCAGAAAGAAACAACAAACAGAGAATCCCAGGAAAATGAGCAGCAGAACAGGACTGGAGGACTGGGCCCGTGGAAAAGAGTTTTGCAGTTCAGTTGTTTCAAAATCCGCTTTGGATTTTTAAATCCCGCCGGGTGTGAGACGGAAGGTGCAGGGAGAGGGATTGAGAGGTTCTTTGGGAATGTTGGAGCCTGGGCTGGGGTTATGGAGTTTTTCCCCAGCTCTGTGCACCCATCCTGGTCCTGGGCTGGGGGTGGCCAGGGTGTCCCTGTCCCTCCTGGATCCCCCAGATCCTCTCCCCGAGCCATGGCGCTGCTCCAGCTCAGCTTTTCCCCACAGCAAAACAAAAGGAATGTGAAATCAAAGCACTCACAAGGCAGATTTTCTGTTACATTTAAGCCCCTTAAATTAAAGACTGAGCTCTACACTGTGCCCNCCCTTCCAAAATTTTTTTTTAAAAAATGCCCCCAAAAAAAAAAAAAAAAAAACCCAAGAAACATTCTGAGTTAAGCAGGCAGAACCCAAACTATTTAATCACTTCTGATATTTGATTTCACATGCAGCTCGATAGGATCTGCTGTGCCAGACACGGGAATAGCAGCAGATAGCACTCCAGACCAGTAAATAACACTGCTCCCATAATGTGGTCTGGGATTAGTTAGCAACAAGTTAAGTCCTTGCATTCTGCAGTAGTCAGAGGGACTGAGAAACATTCACTGGGAGCCATAGGAGTGCATTTAATTAGCTTCTGATTCAGGGTGCTGGTTTGTTTGTTTTTTTTTTTTCTCTTGTCTTTTTTTTTTTTTTTTTGGAAATCATTAAATGAAGTGTCACCCCAAGCCAATGCTGTAAACTCTATTTTGATTGTGGCTGCAATAACCCCTTTGGGCGTCATTCAGATTGTACTAAACAGTTTCTGGAGAGCGCTGGTTTCTCTCAAAATAAACCCAAGTCCGGCTTTGACAAGCTCTAATGAAAAACAAATTGTTATATTACTTAGAAAAATAATTTGGAGGAAGTCTGAATTAGTTGTAAAGGTGGAAAAGGTTCAGCTACTTGAAAATAGAAATTTGGAAGAAGGTATTTATTTTAACCATTAAGCCAGTGGCCTTGAAATACAGCCTTGTTTGTTCCAGAATGCTCCTAACGAGAGCCATGAATTGCGCTGTTAATCAGTATGGGAACTTGATTAGTTGGAGAGGGGACCAGCAGTGACTCCAGCAGGCGGAGCCGCCTGGCAGCAGCCACAGCCTGGGCTCCTTCACATCCCTCATCCTGCTGGCACAACGGGGGCTTTGCAGGCACCCCACAGCCCGGGGCTTTGCAAAATCGGGGATCAAACGTGGCTCTTCTGGGGGAATTTCCCGGATTTCCCCTCGGGAAGGGGTTGGTTTTCCATAGAAAAGGGCTCGGAGTGTCTCTGGTTCACCTTTGCTGTTGCTCCTGGCTCTGCTGTTCAACCTGAGAAGGAGATTTGATGCCCAGCCCTGAAATCAGGAGATCCCCAGGGTGGGAAGAGCTGCCCTGGCTGGAAAAACGCGGCCGGAATTGGGTTGGTTTTCATTCCTGACTGGAGCTCTGGGCTTCGGGGCCATCCAGGAGCACAGGGTGGGTTTAGGGCAGCAGGGAGGGGAGGCAGGGATGAGTTCCTGCAGAGTTTCAGGTTCCTGCTGGGAGCTGTCACCTGTGCCAGGCTGGCCCGGTGCTGGTGGCACGGTTTGGTGTCGCCTCAGTGACACAGAGCCCCAGGGACCAGGTGGGTTGTAGCCCTGTTTTGTGCCTGAGATGTTTTGGTTTTCTGAAATTCCTTTCCCAGGGAGTTTTCTGTAAACAAAAAACATGTTTTTGCAACTGCAAATTGTTTACATTTCTTTCCCTAGGAGGGACTTCTTGATGTCCCTCTGGTCTGACAAATGTGAGTGAAGAGGTTTGTCTTCTTGTCACCAATCAAATTGGTCTGTGTAAAATGGTATAAAAAGAGAGACACATCCCAAGAATAGAGGAGTCATTTTCAGCCTTCTGAAGTCGGAGTCATTGTGTCGTTGTAGTGGGCCCCGGTGTCCTTGGGAATATTGCTGAGCACTGACCCCAAAATGACCAGCTGGGTCCTTAAATGGCAAGATTTGCTGAAATGGGATGGAAACTCACCCAGTCCTGGAGTATTGGCCACGTTACACCTTTCCAGGGGCTCTCATGTCCCATTTTCTGTGCTGCTCCTCCCTGTCCACTCTTCCCACTCCAGGAGCAGCTTCCAGAGCTCATGGGATAATAATTCCTTGGAGGTCTGCACCTCCCTGGGCTCTGGGGCAGCTCCAGGTGCTTGGTTTTCTCTCCCTGTTTGGATTTTTTCACCTGATTTTCAAAATTCCAGCACCTTAGTGTCCCGCAGCAGAATTTCCAGGTGGTTGGGCTGGGTGGGGAAGATGGATGCTGAGGATGCTGACAGTGAATTGATCTTGAGCTGGAGCTTCCAACATCTGCCATTCCCAGATGGGATCCAGGATTGAGCTCCAGGCTAGGAGATAAAGGATGTGCTGCACATGTGAGTGCAGGGGGCCGTGAGTGAGGGCATAAAACATTTCAGTCTGATGAGAGCCAGAGCAGCTGCAAGCCAGAGATGTTCCTGGTGTCCATGACATGATCTTCACCATGTTCTGGCACCATAATTCCAGGGATAATTATTTATTTATGTTCAGATGTAGCAGCTAAAGCTGAGTGAAACCATCACAGCCCATTCCTGTGCCCAAGCCAAAGCACTCACCCACTGAAACGTGTCAAATGTCTTTAAATATCTGTGAATTTATCCAGTTTCAGTGCAAGGGTTTGAAGAGATGATGAAGGTCTGCCAAGTTTAATCCCATTTTCTATCTTCTTAGCCCTTACCTGAACTGGTCACTTTGCACCTTCCCAGCTCCTGGCTCCCACCAAGCCTTTGCTGCTCAGCAGGGTGACAGTGGTGGGATTTGGGATTTGGGATCTCTCCTCCCACCAGCAAGATGACAGGACCTTTAAATAATGTTTTCGATTCCATTTAAAAAAAAAAAAAAAAAAAAAAAAAAAAAAAAAAAAAAAAAAAAAAAGAAGATTAAATCAGAACAGCCTAACTGGAAACAGATGGCAGATGAGAAGCTTCTTTTAAAGAGGATTTTTAATACATTTATTATGAAGAAAATCGTTTATTGGTGTCAGAGATGGATGCGTGAAGACAGAATGTGCCCGTTCCAGGGGTGGAAGGGGATGATGCCTTTGGTGTGGTGTTCTTGGAGCGAGGGGGAGATTTTGCTGCTGGTAAAGTGACTTTCCTGGCTGAAAGGAGGCTTCTTCCCATCCCTGCTCCTTCCCCTTCCCTCTGGTGTCACTGGCTGTTAGAGCAGTTTCGATTTTGCTCTTCCTGTGGGTTCCTGGCATGGTTTTCCTGGAATGGTTTGGGTTGGAAGGGACCTTAAAGCCCATCCAGTTCCAACCCCAACACCTTCCACTGTCCCAGAGTGCTCCAAACCCTGTCCAACCTGGCCTTGGACACTTCCAGAGATGGAGCAGCCACAGCTTTCCTGAGAATCCTATGCTTTGTGTACCCCCAGAGGGTCAGCTTAGGGGTTTTTAAAATAATTTGCATATTCCAATCACTTCTGTCCCATCAAGTTAAATGAGTATAATATATTATAATAATTATAATATATTTTACATATAAATCATTTATTTATATGGTGTAAAACCATAAAAAGCTTTTCTGTGTAAAGCCATCCACAGACAAGAGGTGTCACTTTCCTCAGTCCCCCTCACCCAATGATTGCACAGCTTTAATTAAAAGCCACTTAAACAAACCCCACCTCATTTCAGAGGGATGGATCTTGATGTCTGAGCTGCTCAGGGATGGAGGCGAAGATGGATTTTCTCTTTTCCCGCTTGGATGAGAATGACTCCTCCTCTTGTTCTGGGTTTAATGTTGCTGTGAAGCTGCTGCTGCCTCCAGAGAGGTTTTATTTTGCTTTGGAAGCTTTGGGATGAGGCTGCAGCCCTGGGATGTTTTAGCCCACACGCAGTTTACACAGCTGCACCATCCCCTTCCCCAGGCTCCAGCAGGGTCGTTATCTCTGTGATGATGCAACAGCCAGAAATTGCAGGAAACCTGTGTCACTCTTTCATCTCCCTATAAAAACTGGGATTTTTTGGAGCTGTCTGGGATGAGCGCAGGATCTTCCTGGAGCAGCTGGGGTTTGTTTGGTGCTGTGTTGGGACAGGCTTCTTTCCCCTGGCTGTGGGATGGGGATGCTGTGCTGTGCTCACTGGGGCTCTTCCCCTGGAGAATTGTTTGCAAACCCCAATCCCACTTTCCCTTTTGTTGGGAACAGCATTCCCAACAGGTTGTGGCCTCCCATCCCCGGAAGTGTCCACGGCCAGGCTTGGAGCAGCCTGGGATAATGGAAAGCTGTCCCTGCCCATGGTAAGGGGTTGGAAATGAGCTTTGAGGTTCCTTCCAACCCAAACCATCCCATGGTTTTGACAAATCCATGGAAAAGATCCCATGATTTATGCTGGCATTGGTGCAGAGGGCTCTGGGTTTTTGTTGCTGCTCTAAACCCTGAGCTGAGCCCCAGAAATCCTCGATCCAGGCAGGTGTTTGCAGCACGAGGTCTCACCTCTCCTGCTTTTTTCCTCTTGGATTTGAATTCCATCGCTGCCAGGAGCACGGTGCTGGTGTGTCCACGTTCCTGAGGAACTTTTTCCACACCTGAAACTCCCTCTGGGACCAGGTTAAGCTCTACAGGAACCACGTGGGTTTGGTCTGGGCTTGGTGTCCACACGTGGAGCTCTTCAGGGAGAGAAGTAGAACTTGAAATTTACGTCGTCGTCCCATTAGGAAAAATTGGCAGCTGGGAGAAATCCCAGATCAGGCCAGTTTTGGAAAGGCTGAGGAAGTCTGGGAGAAAAACACACAAGAAGAGCAGTTTGGGAATGTTTTGTCCCAAATTTTGGCCAGTGTGGCGTGGCAGGGATGGTTGGGGTGGCTCGTGGATGGATTCCCTGCACTTTGTGAGCAAACAAGCAGAAAGAATTCAATAGAAAGGACCTTAAATCTCATCTTGGGCAGGGACACCTCCCACTAGAGCAGGTTCTACATCATGGTCACCCTTAGAGAAGCTGCCAGCTCCTCTGAGATGAGAAAACCCAAGAGCAGTAGAAAACTCAGGATGCCTCAGTCAACAGAAATTTCAAAATTCCCTCTGGAAAAACAAATCAGAGTGCATTGGTTGTTTGGATGGGGTTGGGAGTGGCAGGAGTGGGGAGTGGGAAAGAGACAGGGATCGCTTTTATGGAATCATTAATGTCATTTATTCCCTAGCCAGCCCTTGAAAAGCAGTTGTAATCCCCACACAAATCCCTCTGGAGCAATGAGGGCAAATCTGCCAGTTCTGCTCATCCAGCACAGATCATCCCTGCAGCCAGAAAGCTCAGAGGGAGCAGAGCCAAGGTAAAAGGGGTTAGGGGGACACCCTGAAATCCAGTGCACCCAAATCAGCATCTCATAGATCCCAGGAGACACTTTAGGGCCAACATTGCAGGGACAGCGAGGTCCTAAAGATGGAGAGAGACCATTTTCCTGGGGTTATTTGGGGAAAAAAATGACCACAGAGCTTCAAAATGTTGTGTTCTTTCCCAGTTCCCCTTCTCCAGCCAGGCAGGAAGGGATCAGCTGCTTGGGCAGTCTCAGGGTCTGGTGGCCATCAGTGAAGAGGGTCCTTGATGCTACAGAATCCCTGCTGGAGGGTTTTCCTCTGGCCCCTGGAGCCAGGGAAAGGGAGATGTTCTCATGGAAAACTGTTCCTTGGCAGCCAGAGCTGAAAGGATTGGAGTCTTTTGCCCCCCAACCCCACGTTTATGGTCAGTGTGAAGCCCCACCTGTGATCACCACATGCAGCCTCGGCAGGGCTGCAGTAAATTAAGGCACCACGGGGAATTTGAAGGAATACATCCTCTTCCTTCTCGGAGTCAGGTTACAGCGACCTCACAACATCTGGACACAGTGTCCCAGGGCTCCCAGAGGTTCTGCTGCATTAAAGGTTCATCTGCCTTTGTTCAGTCCCCGGCCTTTTCCCTTCCTCGTTGCCCCCTCTGGGTTCAGGGTTGCTCTCAGTGTTCTCAGGTAAAACAGCCCATGGAATTCCAGTGGTGTCTTTCCGTGGGCAAGCACAGATCCAGAACTCCATGGCCATTTGCTGTGCTCGTGGGAGAAGTCTGAAATAAAACACACTCCTGTTTTTCCAAAAGCCTAAATTTCCCCTAAGCTGCTGGTTCCCAACATCCTGAAAGACCGAATTTAGGGGAAAAAAATATATATTCCTAAATATTCCCTAGATCTTAGGAATGCATTTGGTGATGTGATTGCTGCTTTGCTTTGGAGTTCCTTTGCCTGACCTCCAGGTTGTCCTGACAGGGTTTAATTGAAATGAGGGTGTGAAGGTGGGTCCTGCTGCCTCCGGCCACTGGGGTTTTTTGGGAATCCAGGGCAAGGGAGATGCCAAAGCCTCAAGTTGGCTCTGGTGGCCATATTCATGGTGGTCCATGTTGAGGAGATGAGGTTGAACTCCAGCGTCTCTTGGAAGTGACCCCATCCTCCCCTTGGGGAGCAGCACATCCCCATCCCAACCCCATCCCACCCCATCCCACCCCAACCCTTGCTCTGTTGTGCAGAGCTCAACGCCCAGAAGGAAAATGCAGCTTCGGCTTTTGGCTTTTTGTGCCTCTCGGGCCCAGACCTCAAGGTTTTAAAGACTTTCATATGTGCTTGACTTGATGTGCTCCGAGAATTCCCATTGAAGTGAACTAAGTGGATAAGACTTTGCAGGATTAAAGCCAAATGAGTCCTCACCCACCATGCTGGGAAGTCTTGTTGAAGTGAGTCATTGGAGGGAAAGGAGGAGGGGGCGGTTCCCAACTTGCTCCTTTCATTTTATACTTTTATTTATTTAAAGGTTTGGGGGTTTTTTGGGGGGTTTGTTGGGGTTTTTTTTTTTTTTCCTCAGGCAGCTTGGGGGGAGAAAAGAAAATAAAAAGCCCCAGACTGTGGTGTAACCACTGCAGGCAGATGTTGTCATAACTACTAAACAAGAAACCTGATTTATAAAATGAGAAAAAACAGATGAACATGAAATAAAAGAGAAAAAAAAAAAAGAGAGAGAGAGAGGCGATCTGAAAATATTAACTCTGATGTAGAGAAAAATATAAACAGACAGGGTTAGGAAATTCCATAAGGAATATGACTTGTTTAATATTAATCATAAAGGAAAAGATTATGAGAGCTCCAAAGAGTGCCAAATGAAATACTCCACACGCAGCCACTGCTGTGATAAGAGTCCTTGTGGTGGCTTCCCTGGGCTGCCCTTGGCCACGCTCTGGTGGAGATGTCCCCGCTGGAAGTTGTCCCAGGGATGTTCTTGTGGTTCTGCTGCTTCTCCTGGTGCTTCTCCTCCCTTGCAGTGCAAACCTCCAGCGTGTGGACAGCCAAAATAACCTGTGCTTTTATTGAAAATGTGGGCAAGTTGGGAAAAGCGATTGCATTTGGGGACGTGGAGGGATTTCTGTGGCTGTGACGTGTCTCAGACCAGGGGTTAATGATGTCCCACAGCTGAGGTGGCTGCAGAGGACTGGCTGGGAGGTGGCTCTGCTCCCATCTCCCTGGGTGCTGTGTCACACTGCTGCTCTTCTTGTCCCTCTCCTGCCACCCTGACTTGGCAAAGCCCGTGCTGATCCTGCCAGGTGTCACAATTCCTTCATCAACACTCCCAGGCCATTCTTTGTCCAGGACAAGGCTGAAACCAGGAGCTCTGAGGATCTTCAGGACCAGGAGACACCTTTGGGCTCTCCCTGGATCCATCCCAGTCCTCTTTGTCTCTTGGGCTGTCACCACAGGTGTTCCCTGGTGATGATTCCTTGGGAAGGCTGAGCTGGAACAGAGACTGGACAGAGCTAGAGAATAAAACAGATATTTATTGAAGGGTCCTACACCCAAGATGGACCTAAAATGGGCACAAAATCGACATAAAATGGCTGACTAGTCACAAAGTCACACACTTTTATAAGTTTTGGTCCATTTGCATATTGGGGTTTAATTGTCAATTCCAGCTGCAGGTTGTGAGGTCTCATCCCTCTTGTTTTCCTTCTTCAGCCCACCCTTGTTTGTGCTTTTGGGCCTGAAAGTTGTCCTTGGTGTCCAGCAGGAAAAGGATTTGTTTTGTGTCCCTGCACCCCTGGGCAGCACAGAACCTGAAATACATGAAAGCTCAAACTTAAGGCATCACTGACAGTGCCTGCTGTGTCCCTTGAGTCCCAGCACGGTGACAGCAGCGCTGCCACCACAAGACGCCAGAAAGGAGCAGCTCTGACCACAGGTGGGAGGGCTGGGAAATACCTCTGT
This sequence comes from Sterrhoptilus dennistouni, assembly GCA_013397095.1. NCBI lineage: Eukaryota > Metazoa > Chordata > Aves > Passeriformes > Zosteropidae > Sterrhoptilus > Sterrhoptilus dennistouni. The sequence continues at coordinate 370,889 of VWZU01004603.1, forward strand.
GGGATCCCAGCTGGAAAATCCTGGGCAGAGCTGTAATTTCCCGCTTCGTTTCACTTCCCTCCCTGCTGTCTGGGCCGCTCACAGCCCCAGCACACCGACATTTCCAGGCCCAAATGGGGGATGAGTGCCTTGAGGCATGGCCTGTGCTCCAGCAGGGAATTCTGAAGCTCTGGGATTGCTGCTCCCAGCCCACGTTGGCCCCAGCCCTGGCTTTTGGCACTGGCTTGTGAATGGTTTGGTTTGCAGAAACCTTCACAGGGTTCCTTCTCGCTGTCAGGAGAAATTAAGCTCCAAAGCCACACAGAAACTCTCTGTAGCAGCAAGTCCATGGCCTGAAGATCCAGGATGGAGATGCTCATCCAGCAGGACCTTCCAGGGTTGCTGAGCAGATTCCTCTTGCAGAATCCATCCAGGACACCTGGGACAATCCAGTCTCACCTCTCCAGGTGCCTCTGTCCTGCTCCTGACCCATGTCCTGACCTGGCACTGGCCATGCACACACTGCCAAAGCTCTGAGCACAGTGGGGATGGTGCAGGAAAACTGGAACAGACCAAATTTCTGCATCCTTCCCCAGCTCCGTGCATCTTTTCCCATCTCCTTGAATCCTTCCCCAGCTCTCTGCATCCTTCCCCAGCTCTCTGCATCCTTCCCCAGCTCCCTGCATCCTTCCTCAGCTCCTGCATTTCTCCCCCACTTCTGTGCATCATTTCCCACCCCCCTGCCTCTTTTCCCAGCTCAGCAGCCTGGGAGCATTCAGATCCCTGCTCCTTATCAATCCCTTCCCAGTGCCACTCTGGCACCTGGCTCACAGGAGCTTCTTATCCACTGCTGGATCAAGCTGTTGGAATCATGGGATGAGGCAATGGTGGATTTTTGCTCTTCCCCTCTGTTGACAAACCCAGTTTGTGGGTGAATAATGAGTAATCTTGGAAAGCTGATGTGGATGCCCTTGGGCTTTGTGGGATGAGTGAGGATGATGAACTTCCTCACGGACAGGCAGCTGCTCTTCATCCTCTGCTGCAGATTCCTTGGAGCTGGAGAACCTCAAGCCCCTGGCAGCATGTTTCCAAGGGGAGAATCTCTCCTTGATAACAGCACAGCTGCCCCTGAGTGTTCGTCGGGGCAGCATTCCCCCTCCGGTGACAGCTCAGCCTGGGATATCCAGCCTGGAATATTTTCATTCCTCTTCCGAGGTTCCTCTCATATGTAAGCCATCAGTGCAGCAGCGTGAGCAGGGATCTTGCAGCTGTGACCTTGCAAGTGGGTGGCATTTTCTGCTTCCTGCCCTGCATCCTCCGGGATCTGCAGCTCATGATCCCGCCTGCCACGGGCCAAATCCGGGCTGGGAAAAGCAGGATGAGGCTACCAGTGTTGGGAAAGATGAGACAGGAAAAGCTTACAGATATGATTGCCTGGCAAGAGATACTAAAGATATAAAAGCTGTGAGTGAAATAGAAATGAAGGCCAGCTTTGAGATGTGATCATGGCAGGCAGGAAGATGGGGATTAGCTGGAGATGGGTTGAGGGATAGAGGTGTAGCCCCTCTCCACCATGCCAAGGTACCAGGGAAAAGGCAGATAAGAAAAGTAGTCTTTAGAGTTTACAATATAGGATGATATGGTAATATCGTAGTTCTCATAGGCTGCATGCAAAGTCTGTAGGTTTCGTATCTCGCGCCAGTTGGTCACTGTAAATTGGAATATTCAACACAAAAGGAGATATAATGTATTGTAACAAGGTCCTCACTCTCTTGTTTCCCTTACCCCTGCAATCTCCCTGACCTCATACCCTCTCTCTCCCCCTCTTTCTTTGGGGCCTCCCTCCAGCCGAGGCTGGTGGCTGAAGGCAAAGCCCTTTTACCCACGACCCTTGCAATAAAACCACGTGTTTCTAGAATATCTCAGGTCTGCAGAGTTCCTTTTCCCTGCCATCCATGGCTGCAGGAAATACCCACTGCACTCATCTCTTTATGCCTGGAGTCTTCAGGCTCCTCAGGCACCCCTGAAATCCTGATTTGCCATTTGTGCAGGCAGCAGGCTCAGGGATAAATGGCTCCGAGTCTATTAAATCCCATCCCTTTGGAGCACCTTGTGTTCCTCTGCAAAGCTAAAAGCAGGTTTTGGGCTCCTCTTGGCTCCTGTTCCTATCTAGTGCTGAACAGGCTCCATCAATCCCTGTATTGGAGGTTTCTTTCAGATTTCTACAAGTAAATAAATCCATATAAATAAAATAAAAGCCCCCCCCTGCCCCAGCAGGGCTGGAGCAATGATCTTCCCTGCCTCCATCCCAGCATCATTTTGTCCCACATAGAACCAACTGCTCAGGGAAGGAAAAAGCTGAAAAACCTTTTTTTTAAAAAAATAATTTCATAATTTACACCTCACTCCCATTGTAATTGGAATTATGAGTAAGGCTGAAAAGAAACTGCTGCAGATGGCAGCATAAAAATGTGATTCTTTAACACATTTTGTGTTTTCTTAAGCATCTCTGGTTTTGCCCAGGGTACATTTCATTTGCTGTTTATTTAGTCCCCACCTCTGACAGCTCAGGGATTGCTCAGCTGCCATCTGGGATGGAAGGAAAATGGGAAAATGCCTGTTTTCCCTGATTTTTCTTCTTTTGACTTCAGAAAATTTAACAAGGGCTCGATGTCCAGTGGGTGGGCATTTTGTAATTTACATGTGTCAGTGAGCTGGGTGGTTACAACCAGGAGTTGGGCTTAGAATGCCAGAATCCTGGAATGGTTTGGGGCTGGAAGGGACCTCAGTGATCGTTCCCAATCCCTGCCATTCCCAACCTGGCCTTGAGCACTTCCAGGGATGGAGCAGTCACAGATTCTCTGGGAAACTTGTGGCAGATCCTCACCATGATCCTTGTGGGTCTCTCCCAACTCAGGATATTCCTTGATTCCATGTTTATCACAGTTTGAAGCCATTTCCCAGCACAGTTGAGGGAAGGATTTGGGACAGAGCACGGTGGCTGCTCTGCCCTTCCTTCACATTTCTCCTCTTTTTTTCTTTTTTAGCATTTCCATAAAATTTTTACATCCAGTCCTTCACTTTTTTTTTCTTTTTTCTTTTTTTTTCCTTTTTTTTTTCCATTTTTAATCCTCCAGGCTTTTGGAGCCTGGCTTTATTAAAATCAAATGCTGCCCAGCCCCAAACACAGCATCAGGCTGGGTTTTCCTGGTGTGTTTTCAGCCACAACTGTTTCCCATTTCTCCCGGGCTCTCAGGAGACCATGGTCTCAGGGCTCAGGGATCAGCTCCTTGTGTTCCCCCCCAAAACGTGCTCTTGGTTTGCTGGAAAAATCCAGGTCATCCCAAGAGTTGGAAACTCACCCAGCCTTGGCTTCCAGTGCCACCAAGTAGCCAACCCAAGTTAAATATTTCACTGCAGATGTTGCTGAGAGCTTAAAGTTACCCAAAATTACGGATTTAACAAGGCAAGAAAAGGAGCTGCGGGAAGATCCAAATCAGGGAAGCCACCAGTGTTTTCCAGCCTGGTGTCAGGCTGATCAGATGTGACATCCTGGACTTTCTCCTTGTGTTTTCCCTGTGCCTGTGGATGTGGTCACGTCCTTTCCTTTTAGCTCGAAAAGGCAGAGCTGGGTTTGAATCCACGTTGGGCTTGAATGTGGGGAGCAGAGTCCCGATCCAGCTGTTGCAGATATCTCCACAACTGGTGAACCCAAAACCTTGGATCTGAATTATTTTTGAAGGGGGTTGTGACACAGATCCCATTTCCCTGTGCCAGGGCTGTCTGAGATTGGCCATACGCAGCATTCCCATCAATATTTATTCCCAAGAACGTTGTTTTCCCCATACTCTGTCTTTAATACCAATTTCATTCAAATTTTACCCAGACCTGGACTAGAGAAGATGTTTGCTATCAGAATAGATTTTTTTCTGATGTGTTCCCAAAAAATTGGGTTTGCTCTGACTTTGGAAATTGTTAAATACCTCTAAATATTGCAGAAAAAAGTGATTTTCAAAGAAGCCTGCAGTGCCTGGATGGGGAAAGGGAATGGAAGCATTTTTGCCAGAAGTGTTTTAGCATTCCTTCAATCAAGGAATATAAACAGTTCCATGTGACTTTGGCTGATACAGGATTTGAGAGCAGGATTTAATTCACATCATTTCTCGCAGAGGGAATTTTGAACCCACACATCTCCTGATGAAAAATGTCCTAATTAGTAGGGAGGAGGATATTCTGGAAAAGACTTTCACTTTCTACTCTTGCTGGTGTTCCACTTTATTATTGATCACTCAATGATCATCCAGCGTTAATTACAGGGGAGTTCTGTGTAATTGAATTATTGATTAGTGCCTATTGACAGCCCATTCCAGGCTGTAATTAAACCTCAAAACAGGGCTGTAAAATGCTTTTCCTGAACCCTTCTTTTCCTGTGTATTGGTATTAGGGGGATAATCCTGGCTCTGCAGCACAAATGGCAAATAAAAATGGTGTTTGTGATTTCCCCAAGTCCAGAGTTGGTCCTGCTGAAGCTGGTGGGAAAGGCCCCACAGAGGTTCCATCCTCCAAAATCTGCATGCCTGGAACCTTTTGGGAAGGCCCAAGGTGCTGCTGGGAATGCCTGGGGTGGAATTTCTCATCCTGGCTGCTGTTTAGAACTAAAACACCCTCATTTCGCCACTTGAGTAAGTGACCGTCCGCCTTTTGTTTTGGATTGCACCAAAATTTTTTGGTGGTTGGAAATCAGAGAGGAATTCCTTTATGGAAAGGGCTGTCCAGAGTGGAATCCCCATGCCTGGAGGGATTTCAAAGCCATGTGGTCGTGGTGCCTGGGGACACTTGGGGTCAGTGGTGGCCTTGGCTGTGGTGGGGGAACGGTCAGACTCGACAATCCAAGAATCAATAATGATCAATCAGTCCATGATTCCAACCTCAATGATTCCATGGTTCCAACCTCAATAGTTCCACGATTCCAAAGAACACTCACCCCAGGGGGGTCACAGGGACAATCCCCCAGCCCCTCTTGGCATCCTTGTGGTTTCCCCACAGGTTTGGCCTCTGCCATGGATGTGCCCTGGCTGTTCTCAAGGCGCTGCATCCCACAGCTCAGGCAGGATTTTCCTGCATCCGCTTCCAGAGGCACATCCAGCCAACAGCACAGCCCCCACCCCGTGTAACTGTTTAAGGTTTTGACAGTTTTATAACCCTAAATTTGCACCTTCTGGAAAACTGTGACAGTTAATGATTCATTGCCACGCTGGAATTTTTCTTATGATGTCTTAATATCGGAGCATGGAGCAGAGCTCAGTAGAGAGGGAAAATAAAAACCTGGAGCAAAATGCTCCCAGAACAAGTTGAGTAGGCAGGAATTGCCCAGTCCTGCCAGTGCCATCCCAAATATTTGGGATTATTTTTTTAAAGCTCTTTCCTGGGTGTCCAGCTCTAGTTTGAAAGTGGTTTGAAAGGTAGCTGTGAAAAAAATGTCCATGGGTGCCTTCCTCGCTTTTCAGGATGGAAGTTGATTTTGATATCACGAACCATCTACTGGTTTTTACCAAAACAGGCAAAAATTAATCAAAACTTTGTACTTTGGAAAGACCTAAAGTTGTGCTGACAAAGAAAAATAAGTATATAAATTATTTTTTTACAGTCTGGTAAACGCTTGCAGCTTATTTGCTGTTGATTTGCCCTATCTTGCCCTACCCCTGGAAGTGTTGGGTGGAGCTTGGATAAACATCGTCTAGTGGAAGATGTCCCATGAAGCAGAACAGTCTCCAGCCATCCTGGGCAAAGTGCTCAGAGCTGAACATGGCCCATTTTATATTTTGATGAATCCACAACGTAGGATTCACAACCACTAAGTTATGGTTGGAATCCACAACTTGGTTGGGAACAGCCCTTCCCAAGTGTCGCCCTAATTTTTCAGCCTTCTGATTGTTTCTCATTTATACTGCAGTTTTCTTATGCTTGTAACAAAAACAAAGACTGGCGTTTGGCAAATAATGCATTCCTTCTGAGGAGACGGACAAATTGATGAACTTCTGAGTTGACCAATGGGGTCAGAGGGGGGTTCCTCTTGTCCCCCAATCCTTGACCAAATCCCAAAAACTGTGTAAGACGAGATCCCAAAATAAACTTCCCTTTTCTTTCTCATCTTACATCCTAACGGGTGAATGGGGTTCTTTTCGTATCCTCTTGCAACACCCAAGGTGCTGATGGAGGGAGATGGAGGCAGATGGAGGGCAGAGTGTGAGGTCCCTCTGGAGCGCTTTCCAACATCCCCCCGTGGAGGCAGAGCCCTTCTGCTGGACTTCAGCTCTGCACGTGCCATAAAATCCCTTTTACCGAGTGGGATGGAGCTGCTCAGTGGAACACTTTGGAGCATTCGTGGATGCAGGGGCTTTTTTAAGGAGCTGTTGGACTTTTATGGCCGGGGTGAGCTCATGAGAAGGAGCACTGCCCTTGAGCTGAGTGAAGGAACCCAGGCCTGCTCCAAGGGAACAGAGCATGGCTTTTCCAGCCCTCCCAGCCTCAGGATGGATCCCGAGGCATTTTTCCAACAGCTCCTGTGGAGCTCTGTGCTGTTCATGAGATGTCACCACGCCTTGGTGTGTGCCAGAGCCAGCAGGGCCCTGCTGGGATGCCGGGAAGGGCTGAGCTGCCCTGGTTGTAACAGCCTGACTTGGATGTAGCTTTGGTTCTATGCTTGAGGTGTTTTGGTTTTCTCAAATTCTTTTCTCAGAGAATTTTCTGTGAACGAAAGAAATATTTTTGTAGCTTTACTTATGTCATTCATTCTTTTTCTAGGAGGGACTTCTTCTTGATGTCCCTCTGGTTTGACCAATGTGATTAAAGAGGTTTACCTTTGTTTCACCAATCAAATTGGTCTCTGTAAAATAGTATAAAAAAGAAACACATCCCAAAAATAGAAAAGTTATTTTCAGCCTTCTGAATCTCAGAGTCCATGTTGTTGTAGTGTAAAACAGCGACACTTGGACTTGGGAAAAATTCCTCCCTGTGAGAGTGGGGAGGCCCTGGCACAGATTCCCAGAGAAGCTGTGACTGCCCCTGGATCCCTGGAAGTGTCCAAGGCCAGGCTGGATGGGGCTTGGAGCAGCCTGGGACAGTGGAAGGTGTCCCTGGCAAAGGGGTGAAACTGAGTGGATTTTAAGTCCCTCTAAGCCATAATCTGTGGGAATTCCAGTAGGGGGCTCATGTAGGAACAAAATAAAAACCAGTTTGGAGGGAGACACTTCCATGGCTGCACGTTCAGATCAAACCTAAATGTGGGGTGTGGGACAGTGATGGAAAAGATTTGGGTCCCTCTTTAGACCTGGAATTGCAAAAACCCAACAGTGCAATTTGTAATGTGTCAAAGCCTGACCCAGACTAAGGACGGGTTTTAGTGAAGATTGTGAGTTTCTGTGTCCATGGCTGGTTTATTCCTCAGCAGAATAAACCTGCTCCCTTTTCTCCTGGTGCTTCCAACAGTTCTCAGAATTTCCCTGGGATTCACGAAACCATCTCTCCTGTCTAGGCAGAGGTGGTCATTTACCTGTTTTTCTCTGCACTGAACAGCAGAGATTAAATCCTCATGCAAATATCCCAATTAAGGAGCTAACAAGAAATTAAATCCATAATGGGGGGAAATTAAAAATTCTTGTTGCTGCTGTTTAATGGGATTTTTTTTTTTTGTCTGTGCCTATGATAAATTTGAGTGTTTTTCTAGGAATAATGAGTATTTTTCTAGGAATATATGAGTATTTTTCTAGGAATAGCTTAACAAACACTCCAGTGCAGGTAGAGACTCTACTTTGACTTTTAGACTCTACTTTGGGGCAGCAGGAAGGACTGGATTGTTCTTGACATCTCCTTTTTCCCTTTAAATGATTCATAGTCCTTTCAGACACCCCAGTATTGGCTTTTCTGTGCCAATGCCTCGATATCAGGAAGCCCCAGTGAGGTGATCCTGTCCCCACGCACAGGACAAGCTCCAGGTAGCCCTTGCCTGTGTTTAAGAGTTTCCAGCTTGGTTTTGTCCCTCCTGGACAAATATCCAGCCTATGCCATGGAATTTGAGCTTCCTCTGCCTACTGGATGTTTGTAACAATCTGGGATTTAAAAAAAAAAACAAACAAAAAAACAACAACAACAACAACAACAACAACAA
>VWZU01004603.1:379171-389489 GCA_013397095.1 Sterrhoptilus dennistouni
AAAAAAAAAAAAAAAAAAAAAAAAAAAAAAAAAAAAAACACAGCCAAACAAAGAAGCCCAACCTGTAAAAAAGTTACGGCTGGAAGTGCCCATTTTCTGACAAAGGGGTTTGGTAACGGGGCAGGGGACAAAAATGTGAGGAATAATTGGTTGTGGGCCTAGAACCAGGAAAACTACTTTTCCAAATTAATCCAGCGAGAGCCATGAATCCACTGTATTTCATATCACACTTCATAAAACTCCAGTCATAATCCATAAAAGTGACATTATTAGATTAAAACCCTCAGTTCCTCCTAGAAGGAGCTCGCTCATTAGACATGCTGTAGTTTTATAACCTCAAAGTTCCTCCCCAATTACCATGATTAATACTGGGCTTTAATAAAAAAATTTCTCCCAATCACCACAGGGGTTGATCCCGTCTGGTTAGTGTATTGGGAGTTCCAATATTGACCAGCAAGGAAAAGACGCTCTGGGAACACAAATCAAGGCTGAGGATGGATGAGGATGGAGGTCTGGAGATCCAGCTGGGTTTTGGTGGTGGTTGGAGCATGGAAAAGTCCAGGTGACGTGAGCCGAAGGCTGGAATTGCTGTTGGAAGTGTGGATATAAATCCTCCCTCCTCGTGCAGCTGATGAAGGCTCAGGGAAGCTCCCCGTGCTCTTCCAACAGGGATCTGCCCTGGGAAGTCCATCCTAAACTGAACAACCAACCTAGAGCCAGCACAGTTCTGCTCTGAGGGAGCAGCACATGGAAGCTCAAGGGGTTTGACACAGGAGAGGCAGGATTTGGGGAAATAGGTGCTGCCTGCTGAGGTTTGGGTGGCATTGGATCCCTAAATCCTGGGAGATGCTGCTCCTGTGGGATCAGCGCTGTGGGTTCAGCTTCACCCTTGGTGCCATGGACACATCCATCCCCCTGCCCTGTTCTGGTGACTCTCACCTGGAGCACTGCCACCAGCATGAGGATGTGGAGCTGCTGGAGCAAATCCAGAGGAGGCCACAGGGATGTTCCAAGGGCTGGAGCCCCTCTGGAGCCAGGCTGGGAGAGCTGGGGATGCTCATTTGGAGAGGAGAAGGCTCCACGGACACCTCAGAGTCCCTTCCAGGGCCTAAAGGGGCTCCAGGAGAGCTGGAGAGGGACTGGAGACAATAGATGGAAGGACAGGACACAGGGAATGACTTCACCTTAGCAGAGATCAGGGCTAAGTGGGATATTGGGAAGGAATTCTTCCCTGTGAGGGTGGCACAGATTCCCAGAGAAGCTGTGGCTGCCCCTGGATCCCTGGAAGTGTCCAAGGCCAGGCTGGACAGGGCTTGGAGCCACCTGGGATAGTGGAAGGTGTTGGAGGTGGAACTAGATGAATTTAAGGTCCCTTCCCACCCAAATCATTCCATGATAATGATAAAGACGATAATATGAAATAACATAAAACTCACTCAATGCAGCCAGAAAGCCACTCGCTGGGACACCACCCCTCATCACATTTGACAAATCCCATTTTTTGGCTTTGAAGCAGGAATTCCTTTGAGGTTTGTCCTTGCAGATCCGAGGGGTCCATGGCTTCATCAACCCCTGGGCGAGCAGGAGCTGGAGCGAGCTCCGAGCCTCAGCCAGCAGCACTGAAATTAAAAATGTGTCAGCTCCGCAGTTCCGCCCCAGCCCAGAAAACGCCAAGCTGGTGTTATTTTTGAATCCCCCTGATTTTTTTTCAGGGCTGCTGGAAATAAGAGCTCCCACTCCTGACTTCCAGGCAATAAAGAGAGGTGAATCACTGCTGAAAAAGCCCTCCCATGGACCACCCAGGGGCTCCTGCAGAACTGGGAACCAGAAGTGGCAAAGTGCAGGAGGATTTTCTTCACACAACTGCAACTGCATGAGGCAAAATCACCTTGGAACAGGAGCAGAGTTCCCCCAGTGAGAGGTGTGATAATGAAGCCAGGCTGATTAATATGCATCGAGCTAAATCACGTTCAGGTCACAGGGCAAGCCCCAAACTTAAGCTGTAACATGTTCCCTTCCAGGACCCAACATGTGTCTGGAATTCAGATCGAAATGGCTTTTTTTTTCACCCCTCATAATTATCCAACTCAGCATAAATTATTATTTTTTTTAACTGAATAATAGTTAGGATTTTTGTTCCTTGCTGTGATTGGTCAGAGCTCTCCTTTTTTTAACAATCTGTGACTTTTCTGAAGAGTCCTGCTGGGGTTTTAAAACTTGTAACTTGCAAATCACCATGTCAGAAACCATGGTGCCAGTCATATAAAATATGAAATCACACATTCTTAGCGTTTATTTGTTGTCATTTTTAATGAGAAAACATGGATTTTTTAATCAGAACACTGGCTGAAGGTTCTCAGGCAGAAACTGTCCCTGTGTTCTTGATGTTCGTACTGTGGAGTGGTATTTTGGGAGACCACAGGCAAGATATTATCCTAAACGGCCAATAAAAGCTAAAATTAAAACAAAATAACGCCTCTTAAAATGCACACTTCTATATTTAATGCTGCTCTTTAATTAGAAGTTCCAAGTTTTCCTCCTGAAGGGTTTCAGGAGCGTTGCTGTCACGGATCCCTTGGAATAAGCAGGAAATAGGTGATTCCCATGGGAGCACCATGGAAATCAAGGTACTGTGGAGATTGAGTCACTTTGGAAATAAGACACTTTGGAAATCAAGTCACTGGAAATCAAGGCATCGTGGAAATTGAGTCACTTTGGAAATTGAATCAGTTTGGAAATCAAGTCACTATAGAAATCAAGTCACTGGAAATCAAGGTACTTTGGAAATCAAGTCACTGGAAATTGAGTCACTTCAGAAATTGAATCACTGTAGAAATCACTGCGGAAATTGAGTCACTGGAAATCAAGTCACTTTGGAAACTGAGTCACTGTGGAAATCAAGTCACTTTGGAAATCAAGACACTTTGGAAATCAAGTCACTGAAAATCAAGGCACTTTGGAAATTGAGTCACTGTGGAAATCGAGTCAGTTTGGAAATCAAGGCACTGTGGAAATCAAGTCACTGGAAATCAAGTCACTTTGGAAATCAAGACACTTTGGAAATCAAGACACTGGAAATTGAGTCACTTCAGAAATTGAGTCAGTGTAGAAATCACTGCAGAAATTGAGTGACTGGAAATCAAGTCACTTTGGAAATTGAGTCACTGTGGAAATCGAGTCATTATGGAAATCGAGTCAGTTTGGAAATCAAGTCATTGCAAATCAAGTCACTTTGGAAATTGATTCACTGTGGAAATCAAGTCACTGGAAATCAAGTCACTATGGAAATCCAGTCACTTTGGAAATCGTTTCACTGTGGAAGTCAAGTCACTGGAAATCAAGTCACTCTGCCCCCTGGCTGATCCCTCCTGCTGAAAGCACAGGCAGTGCTCACTGTGAACCAGGGGGACACACTTGGGTTGGAGCCTGGGCTCCAGGAGGGCTCTGCCATCCCGGCAGATCACCAAGGTTGGCGTTGGGGTGCTGAAATCCACCACTGCGCCTTTTCATCAGCACTTCAGGAGATCCAACACTCTCTTCTTCCTTGTTTCCCATCCAGGTGCTCCTGATCACCAGTGGGAACCTGAGTTTCCTGAACTGGCTGACCATGGTGCCCAGCATCGCCTGCTTTGATGATGCCAGCCTGGGGTTCCTCTTCAGCACACAGATGAAAGAACGGGCGGCAAGGCTGCAGCTCCCAAAGCCACGGGGACAGAGGCTTTCCCTGGGTAAGTTATTCCCAGAGAGGGAAAAGCTGGGATTTTGGTGTGCTTGGCTCCAAAGCTCTCGTCTTCAAAGCAAATGTGAGGCTGGTGGTTGGTTCCTGTGGGTCTGTGGGGACTTTGCCATTGGGGACATTGCCATGGGGACACTGTTTCTGGGACATGTCCTCTGTGCAAGACCAATGTCACAGCAAGTCCAGGCAGCTGCAGCTCTTGAAAGTCAGTCCTTGCTCTGCCCCTGGTGACTCGAACTCAAAACAGGAATGTGAAGTTGCATGATTTAACTTACAGGGGATTTTAATTTTTTTAAAAAATTTTGACTTTTTAAAGCCAAAGATGGAACACCCAGTGGGACTTGAGGTGGGCTTGGACTGGGTTCTCACATTTGCTCTCCTCACTTGCTCTCCTTCAAGGCATGGTGAAGAGAAGGTTCCAGAGAGAACTCGGAGCCCCTTCCAGTTCCTAAAGGGGCATCAGAGCTGGAGAGGGATTTGGGACAAGGGATGGAGGGACAGGAAACAAGGAATGGCTTTAAAGTGGCTGCTGGCAGGGTTAGATGGGATATTGGGAAGGAATTCCTCTCTGTCAGGGTGAGGAGGCCCTGGCACAGATTCCCAGAGGAGCTGTGGCTGCCCCTGGATCCCTGGAAGTGTTCCAGGCCAGCTTGGACAGGGCTTGGAGCAGCCTGGGATTGTGGAAGGAGCAGCTGCTGGTGGCCACCACTGGAAGAGCGTGGCCACCATTGTGGTGGGGAGAGAATTCCCCAAACCAGGGAGGAGGAGAACTCCTGTTCATCCCATGAATGTGAAAAAGCAAACACAAGGGGGGTTGTAACTGGGGAAAAAAGGGGCTCAAGGTGGCTGATTTCCCCTTCCAGAGATGCTTTCCAAGCTGCCCTGATCCAGAAGAAGCAGCACTGGGATGTTTCTCAGGAGGCTGCGGAACAGATGGAGCGTGGTGTTCGCAGCGTTTTTATAAACCTCATATAAGCAACAAATTGCCTGTAATATCAACAACAATCACAGCTGCTGGGGTTAAATATCCCGAACATCTGTCAGAGGAAGAAAAAATGTCAACAAGAGGCAGCATCTGTCTCCAGTCTTTTCTACCAAGAAGCAGCTTATTAACCAAAAATGGGAGTTCCAGCAGTGCAGCTTCATTAAATTTTGTGTCTTTTATGTCACATATTTTGCTGGAATAAATCTTTACCAGCCTTTCCCCTCCTGGAGCTTTGCTTTAGAGGCTGTGAAAGTCTCGAGCTTTCCTCCCAACTCCATTTTATGCCTCTGATCCCAAACAACACTGAGGCTGCACCTTCTTTTTGGCAGGAGAAGCCAAAGGGAGTCACTGTGAGGGGGAGGCAGATCCTGTTTTGAGGAACTTGCACCTTTCCTGTGATGTTCTCCAGAAAGTCCGGGGTGTCCAGGCAGGGAGAATGAACATGCCACTCTGAGTGTAGCTGTGTCCCACCCTCAGAAGGGGCGGGGTGTCTGTAATATCCCGGGAATTTGAATTCCTCAGTCTTTTCCCTGCTGGGGAAGCAGAGGCTGTTGAGCTGGTGCTGATGGAGGCTCAGAGGAGCCCTCAGGCCTGGGCCACCGGAGCAGAAGGCTGGAGGGCCCTCAGCCATGTCCTGATTTTCTGAGGCAAATCCTCAAAGTGTTTGATTACTGCTGAGGCCTCCCCTTCCCATCCAGATCCCACTGGCTCCTGTCCCCACATTTTGCTCCATCTTTGCCATCTAGGTTATTTTTTTTTTTTCCCTGAATTTACTCCTTTTTCTCTCTGATTGAGTGGCTGTGACCCCGAGACAGGAGGATAATCCCTCCTGCTGAAGGATGAGCAGTCCCTGCATGGCCCTGGACTGCTGAGGAGCCAAGGCAGGCTCTGTGCCTGTACCTGCTCTTGAATTACAGGGGAAAAAGTTCAGCCCATCTTAAAAAAAAAGCCCAAAAAACACCCCAAAGGCTCATACACAGCAGCACAGGGGGTGAGGGAAGGCCTGATCCAAACGATTCTCCAGAAATGTTCTCAGACTAAACAATTATTAATAGCTTCTGAGAGAGGTTCAAATAAACATCCCTCTCCTGCAGAGATAAGGGGGAAAGCTCCACGCAATTGCTTTGAATCTGATCCTTTGGCTGTTAATGTTAAATAAATTGAAAAGGGCCATGAGGGAAGGAGCCCCTCGGGGGTCACCTCTGCTTATTTGTCTGCTCGTGGCGGTGTCTGCCCAGCCTGGGATCCAGCCCAGCCCCGTGCTACTCCTGCAAACCCCATCCCAGAGCACTGGCACAGCAATACTCATCTCCTCCAGGAGCACTGGGGAATTGGGGTTTTGCAGGAGGAAAAGCCCTCAGGACAAGGGAGAGCTCAGGGCAGCAGGAGGACGCCCCAGGATGACAGGCCTGGCTCCCAGAGCAGGAGAGGCTGATCCCGAGCAAGGTGCAAGTGCCAGCTGTGGTTTTTCCCCCATATTAAGGCCATGATTGATGTCACATTTTAGACATTTTTCCTTTTAGCCCTTGCTCAGACTATTTAGAGAAAGGCAGATCCCAGCAGCGATAGCAGCCCGTGGCAAGGTCAGGGTGGTTGTGGTGGGGCCAGCACAGGGGGAGTGGGGATGGGAATGGGAATGGGGATAGGAATGGAATGGGAATGGGCATAGGAATGGGAATAGGCATAGGAATGGGAATGGAATGGGAATGGGAGTGGGAATGGAATGGGAATGGGAATGCGGATAGGAATGGAAATGGAGTGGGAATGATAATAGAATGGGAATGGGAATGTGTTGCTTTTTATCTTCTTTTTGCCAGAGTTGGGATTAAATGCTCGAGACATTGCTTCATGTTGGGACTCAGATGTTTATTAATTCTTATCTATATTACAATATAACAAACTGAGTTCTACAGCACTTCTATCTAACAAAGTAAAGATGGCCTCTATCTCTTTCTCTACCTGGCCTTCTAAGGATAAACTGTCCAACTAAGAAATGACACCTAAATTATTTTTCCTTTTAACCCAATAACCAAACACCCGTGGCCCTCTATGTGGATTTTTCTACCCAATTACAAGATAACCACCTAAACTCATGAAGAAGGTAAAAAAGGACTCAGCCTATGCCCTAAATCTTCCATCTTGCTTTTTATATATTACTATCTATTAAAACATTAAACTCCAAGTTTTGCACCCTGTGATATCACACACTTCTATCCAAACTCCACACCCACAATCCCAGTGCTGTCACTCAATTTTGGGAGCCTTTTCCACGGCCTCAGGTCAGATACAGTGTTTGCTTGGGGGTCAGTGCCTGTCAGCACAGAAAGCCTGAAATTCTCAGTGCCCAGGGTTCCAACAGGAATGAGAATGGGAATGGGAATGGGAGCAGGAATGGGAATGGGACAGCAGAGCAGTGAAATCACCTCCCTCTGGTCTGGTTCTGTGTCCCCCACAGGCTCCTGTGTCCACAGAGTGCTGAACATCTCCCTGGGCCTCCTCATCACCTACCTCAGCATCCCGGTGGTGCTGAACCTGCTCAGCTCCAGACAGGTCATGAATACCTCCTTCAACCCCCTCAGGATCGTCAACACCTACGGAGCCTTTGGGAGGTACAAGGCCTTCAGTGGCACATCCCAGAGCTCTCCCCAGGGTATTCCAGAGCCAGACACTCTGTGTGCCTCAAACCTACAGAGAAATCCTTCTAGTAGACCTGGAATGTGAGAGAGGTGGAGGAAAAGAGCAGGTTTATTTCCCAGTGAAATGCAGTGTATGATATATCTGTTTATGAGAGAGATGGAGAAAAGGAGCAGGTTCCTTTCCCACTAAACTACAATTTATGGATTATGTGTTTATGAGAAATAAGGAGAAAAGGAGCAGGTTTCTTTACCACTGAATGTATTTTCTCTGAGCTGTTGATGACTCAGCTCATTCCATCGACATAGCAAATGTGAGAGCAGGATGAAAATATCCATAGGAGAGTTCATCCAGGATATCCTCACCATCCACAGCCCTCTTTATTTCTGGTGAGCTTCTCTTCCCCTGCACTCCTCTGCTCTCCCTCCTGGAGATATCCACAGAAGGTCATTTTTCCAATGAGTGGTTTGGGAAATCCACTGCTCCAGGAAACTATGGAGACCAAAGGATAAATGAAAAAAGAAAAGGGATTGACAAGAGAAGCATCTCCAGCTGCGTTTGGAACCAGACTGGTTTGGGCTGGGTTTTAAGCATCCAAATCTGGGGTTTTTGGGGACTAAAGCCCATGGCTGGGCTCAGCATAACCCTTCTCGGGTGCTGCTGTCCCTCCCAGCCTCTTCCAACTGGGAAAATGATGGAAAGCAGGGCTGCATCCTCAGATTGTTCCTGGGACAACAGCAGGGCTGGGCTTCTCTGCAGGCTTTGCCACCTCCTGCTCATGGTGACCGTGGATGTTATCCAGAGCTCTGGCATGGGCTCTGGCCAAGAACCCAGAGTAGAAGCCAGCAAGAAAAAAATAGAAATAGAAATAAAAGTAGTAGAAATAATAGAAATAGAAATAGAAATAGAAATAGAAATAGAAATAGAAATAGAAATAGAAATAATTTGGCTGTTAAAGATCTGGCCTCTCCAGAGGGGAGGAACGAGTCCCACCACAAGCTCTGGAGATGCTGAGGACACATCAAATGGATATAATCTTCTTCTCGATTTTTCAAATAGCAGAAATTTCTGTGGACAGAAAAATACTAGAAGAAAATTATTAAAAACATCAACACTTGTGGAAAACGCCAAAATTTCCTTTTTTTTTTTTTAAGAGACAGAGAGAAATAACCCCCGAACCTCTTTGAAGGCTGGAGTGGTGAAGCTCCAGGAGATTGTTTTCTTTGGGTTGTTGTCCTTTTTCTTCTCCAGCCTTTGGTTTCTGTTTCAGCATTTAGCAGACCCTACAGAGCATGTGCTGCAATGCTGCTGTAATGTGTTTGTAATTCCAGCCTATGTAAACCAATAAAAAGAGGATTGCAGCTTATAATGGATCTGTGATGATGTGAAAGCTGACAGGTTTGGAATCACACAGTAGCACCAGGCTTTTTTTTATTGGTAATTTGGTGTCCCCTGATTTCCAGGGTGTTCCTAAGCCTTGGGCAGCTGGCCATGGCTCAGAACTCAGCCCAGGGGATAAAATGGAACTTGGCTGGAGAATCCACAGATCTCCTCAATGGAGGGAACAATTATAAGAGGAGATGCTCACCATTCCTTAGGTTGGGAGCATCTCTCCCTAGGAGCCATCAGGGCGGAAGGTGGAGGTTGTGTGTTCCCAAATTTGCAGTTTCTTGGGCTGGAGGAGGCAAAATGAAAGTAGGAAAAAATCGAAAGGGTGTTGAGAGCTGGAGAACTTTGCCAGGGAGGTTTCTGTGTTCCTCATGAAAAGCAGCTCCTGGGAGCAGGTGAGTGTCTCTGGGAGTCACTCAGGACTCCAGGCTGGTGTTTCCATGGCCTGGAGTTTGCCATTCCCACTGTTCCATGCTGGGATGGCAGCTGAGCCACATGGGAACACTCAGGAGCTGCTCTGACCCACAGACTCACCTGTAGGAATTCCTGTAGGAATCATCTTTGTGGATCACAGCACTCCCTTGGGCTGGAACAGCTGCAGGTGGTAGGAGGAAGGGCATGGAATTTGACTTGGCTGCTGGAGAGAGGAAAGTCCCAAGATCCAGAGGTTCTCTGGATCTCAGGATCCAACTGTAACTCCAGGCCACTGTTCCACGTGGACTCTGATGAACCAGAGCTTTTAGTTGAGATATGGGGAGAAATCCTTCCTTGAGATGGTGGGGAGGCCCTGGCACAGGATTCCCAGAGAAGCTGTGGCTGCTCCTGGATCCCTGGAAGTGTCCAAAGCCAGGTTGGGCAGGGCTTGGAGCAATCTGGATTAGTGGAAGGTGTTGGGGTTGGGAATGGATTGGCTTTTCCCACCCAAACCCTTCTGTGATTTTGTGATTTTCCACATTTTGAGCCAAATGACAACATCCTGTCTTACCCCACAGCATCACCAGGGAGAGGACAGAAATCATCCTTCAGGGAACATCCAGCCTGGACCCCAAAGATCCCACAGCAGTCTGGGAGGAGTTTGAGTTCAAGTGCAAGCCTGGGGACCTGAGGAGGAGGCCGTGCCTCATCTCCCCCTACCACTATCGCCTCGACTGGCTCATGTGGTTTGCTGCCTTCCAGGTAGGTGCCTCTGGAAGCTTGGGCCTTCCTTAACCAGGAAAAACCAATTACACGGATTTACAATGTGTTGGGATCACTGGGGAGTGTTGGAAGCCGTGGCTAAGTTAATTATGTTTAAAAAAAAAAAAAAAAAGCAAGAACAAAGGTTGTGTTCCTAAAGGACTGTGCTACTGTAATGAAACTCTTGGCAGTTTTGTGTGAGGGGTTTTTTAAGGGTTTTTTGCAATACCAAGAATCCCTGTTGGGGACACTCCTGGGGACAGCAGCTCCCATTCCCCACCTGCCCACACATGGACGTTGGGCCCTCCAAATATTTTCCCCATGTGATATCAGCAAACGGGTGAGAGCCAGAAATTAAATAAAGGAGGTGGGGGGGGGGGGGGGGGGAGCATCTCAGA
>VWZU01004603.1:389515-413730 GCA_013397095.1 Sterrhoptilus dennistouni
TAATTCCTGTGGAGCTTGTTTTGCAAATCTTACCCACACAACGTGGGCTGGGTTTTCCAAAACTGACTGTGACAGCAGTGGCACGAGGAAAACCCATCTCAGAGTATCCCAGGCTTTTCTCTTTGTCCCTGCATCCTCTCCTGGAATATTTTCTTCCCTGGGTTTGCTTTCCCTGTGGTATTTTCATTTCGGCGCCTTTGGGATTCCTGGGCCGTGACATCAGGCCATGGTTTGATATTTACCCCACTGGTTTTTGTGTGCTGGAATTTCATTTAATCTGCATTAGGGCTGCTTATCCCTCAGGAAAACCACAGCCAAGGTCCAAACTCCAGGCAGGAGCAGCGCCTGGAATTCGGGAAAGGTGCAGAGGGGGTGGATGGAGCCCTGGGGGTTGAAGTCAGGCTGTGTTTTGGGAGGGCTCTGAGAAATCAGCTGCCCCAGGCAAAGGTTGTGAAAAAGGCTGTGCCCAGGGCAGAAATGTCCTGAAGGTTTAAAATAAAAGGGATCTGAGGTTTAAAGCTGGAGAGGATGGGACAGAAGTGCTGCTGTGCAGAGCAGAGTGTAGGCTGTGCCCAGGGATGCTAGAGCCAGGTGCTGGGAGGAGGAAGAGGAAATAACTCAGTCTCTTTGCATCCTTATTGTTAATATTATTAGTGTTTAATTCATTATTTGCAGTATTTATTTCATTATTATTAATGTTTAATTCACTATTATTACTGTTTATTTCATTATTATTAGTGTTTAATCCATTATTTTTAGTGTTTCGTTCACTGAAAGCTTCCCCCAAGTGTTCCCGTTCACCTCTTGGGGTGTTGGTCTCCTGAGGTGTGTCCACAGCAGCTAATTAGCGGCAATTAGTGGTGAGGGTCTCTTTGCTCTGGGGTGGACCTGTCACCTCCCACTCCTCTGGAATGGCTCTGGTTCTCCTTCCTTCCATCCCACTGCAGCATTCCCACATCCCTCCTGCCCCTGGGACTTTCCATGGCCCCCCCAGCACACATAGAAATCTGCACGGAGCAGTTCCTGCTGAGATGATCTGTTAACAACAGGTGGGGGAAAAAAACCCTCTGGAAAGTGGGAATGGGAATAACTCCTGTGGAAAACAGTGGGAATGGGGATGACTTGTGGAAAGCAGTGGGAATGGGGATAACTCTTTTGGAAAACAGTGGGAATGGGGATAACTCTTGTGGAAAACAGTGGGAAGGCGAGTTGCCCGGGCACGGCAGTGAGCACGGGATGCTCAGGCATGTAAATACCTGCTTAAGCATGGAAGTAAATCCCGTTTGGAATGGCCACTGGCCGGCTGGAGCACTGAGAGCTGCAGATCTGCTGCCAGCTGCCTCCCTGGGCTGCTTGTCCCGCACAGCCAGAGAAATCCCGGGGTGTTGTTCAGCCCTTGAGCCCCCCCAGAGCAACAGAAAGGATGAGAACCAGGAGCTGAAAGCCCAAGAGGAGCCTGTGAAGCCAGAGGAGTTGTGCAAAACCCGTGTGGGAGTTTACAGACTCCATAAACACCAGCGAGTGCAGCCTCTGGATTAGATTTAATTCGTTCCCAGAAGTTCTGGGATGTTTCTCCCGTCGCTCCAGGGCTGTGTCTGCACTTCCCTGGCTGTGGCCAGGTACGGAGCTGACATTCCCAGCTCTGACAGGCTGTGGAAAAGCCCCGGGCTGGAGGGAAGGGCATTTCCATCCCTTGGTGCTGCTCCTGACAGGCTCCTCTTTGCACCTCATCAGCACCTGCCAAACGAGCCCGGCATTCGCCAGGAACTTCCCAGCCTGGATTGGCTGCAGGACTCACTGGAAAGTTGCCTCCAATCTGGCCTTGGACATTTCCAGGGATCCAGGGCCAGCCACAGCTTCTCTGGGAATTCTATTCCAGCTCTTCCCCACCCTCAGAGAAAGGAGGAAATAACAGCCAAAATGGCAGAATAGGATTTAATCCCACAAAAGTGAGGTTAAGTATTAGGAATAACTTTTCCCCCCCTCAACACTTCCATGTGTCAGTGCAGAAGCATCCATTGTTAAAGTCTTATCTGTGCTCCAGCTACTGATGCCAACCCTCCTGTAATTATTTGACTTCTGGTTTATGGTAGAATATCAGGAATAGCCCAACTGAGCTGGGCTGGCACCAAAATCATTTCAGTTCCTGGATTCAGCATTGCTGATCAATAACAACCAGAAAACAAAACACTGCTCATGCTTTTGGGGCTTCTGGTGCTGGGATGTCGTGGATTCTATAAAAGTTGGATGTTTATTGCCCCAAAGGTTTGTTGTCCACCAGTAGAAAAGGAAAAAAAAATCAAAGGGAAAGGCTTTTCCCTTCCTTATTGTGGCATGAAGGGTATTTATTCTGTTTGGGGACTGCATGGCCAACACAAAGGCACCCTCTTGGTGCTTCTCAAATAATAACTGCTCCAAAATAACAAAATATTGCTGGCCTCAGATTGCATTTAAAGCCCAGGGTTTGTTGCATCGTTCCTTGAAGCTGCTCCAAAAGTCTGAGGATGTAAAACCCACCATGGAACAGAGCTTGAGATGCTCTGGGATACAATGTGTGTTTTCCAGAGATGAGGTTATTTATAAAAAAACCTTCAGCTGCTTTCCTAAGAGCAGAGAAGGTTTGGGTGCTCTGAGGTTCTGCCCTGGGTGGTAGCAGGGAGTGATGGAAACTTCAGGTTCTGAGAGAGCTGAGGAGAAGCAACCCCATTTCTAGAGCAGGCAGGTTCATATTTTTGTCAGCTATTTGCTTCCAGCCTGCTGTTATCTCACTCTTGCAGGCAGAAGGTGCGCAGAGGGAAAATCTGCCTGGAGGAGGAGGAGGTGAGTGTTGTAATCAACCCTCAGCCTTGTGCTGCTCCCTGTCCCCAGTTCAGCCTTTGCCGTTTCCTTCCTTCCTCCTTTTCCAAGCACAGGCTCAGCTCACTCCCAATTTCCGTGGCAGCATTCTGGTCCACGTGCAGAGGGAAGGGTTTGTTTCCTCCTTTTCCCTGGGATTTTTGTTTCCCCATGGAGAATTCCAAGCTGGCTCAACAGGCAGCCTCACCTCCAGCAGGAGCAGTGCCAGAGAGTGCCAAAGCAGCCTGATATCCTATCGTGCCATGGGCTGGATAAATACAGATAAATAAATAAATTCCCTCCACCTTAACCCTGCAGGGGATGATTCCTGTCCCCTGGCCCTGCCCAGACCCTGCTCTGGAACAAAGGGACTTTTCTTCCCCCAGCCAGAGGTGATACAGGAGCTGTGCCAGGTGTGGCCTTTCCCTGGATAGGTGGGATGGAGGAGCTGATTCCCAGAGTCTTGCTCTGCTCTCTCTTGCAGCCTTTTATTTTCTAATTTCCTAATTTTTTTTTCTAATTTTTCTAATTTCCTTCAGGATTTTCGGATGGGATGGATTGAGGGCTGGCTTTTAGTGAGTAACTGCACACTGGGCTGGAGGCACGGCTTTTTGGGAAACTCAGAAAAAAAGGATGAAATTAGGAAAAAATTCTTCCCTGGGAGGGTGGGGAGGAGCTGGAATAGAATTCCCAGAGAAGCTGTGGCTGCCCCTGGGTCCTTGGAAGTGTCCAAGCCCAGGCTGGATGGGCTTGGAGCAACCTGAGATAGTGGAAGGTGTCCCTGCCCATGGCAAGGGTGGCACTGGATGGGTTTTAGGGTTTGGTTCCAATCCAAACCATTCCAGGATTCCACGTGGTTAGTGGAGATCACAGGACGGACCTTTCTTGGACAGCAGTGTGGTGACAAGTGACAGTGAGCTGGAATTACATCAAAGGGTGGCATTAACTGTGGCCTCCTTTCTGTGGGACAGGGATTTTTATTCCTGACAGCACCAACTGAAGGTGCTTGACCACAGCAGTGCAAAGAGCAGTGTGGGTATGGGCTGAGAACGCCCGGGGTGGTGGAATTCCATGGTGGAATTCCCATGTTCCATCCATGTGGTGGCTCAGCTGGGACACAAAAAACCAGCCCCTCACACCATGTAAGAGGGGAAATGGAACCTGCCCTGCCCCTCTGGCAGCCACTGACTCCGACCTGAGAGCACTCAGGGCTCCCAAGCACGTGAAATAACAACCCCAGGCTGCCGTGCCAAGTTTCCAGCTGTTCCCACATGTGCATCTCGTGCTGACCTCCTCCTGTGCATATGCCAGCCTCAAGATTCCATAAAACACCACACTAATCCCCAGGCCTTTTTCATTAAATGACCAATTAAAGCTCAAGGCAAAGCCTCATTATTATTATTATTATTATTATTATTATTATTATTATTATTATTATTATTATTATTTCAGTTGAGAACACATTCCCTGTAGCTCCAGGGGGTTTCTGTGGGGTTTTTTTTTTGGGATGATAACATTCCCTTGACTTTGTTATCAGCACAGTTTGGTCGCTACTGTGGCTGCCTTTGCTCTGGCTCCTCGCTGGTGCCTGACTTAGCAGAGCTTTGGATTTCAGTTCTGTACAGTTATTAAATTCTCCTGGACACCAGTGAATGTGTTCGAGGTGAGAACACCGTGTTTATTCCCTGGAAAAGTGTCAGAGTGGAG
Organism: Sterrhoptilus dennistouni; assembly: GCA_013397095.1. Lineage (NCBI taxonomy): Eukaryota > Metazoa > Chordata > Aves > Passeriformes > Zosteropidae > Sterrhoptilus > Sterrhoptilus dennistouni. Next base: position 394,058 of record VWZU01004603.1, read on the forward strand.
AGGTCAGGGAGTGCCAACAGCTGCAGGGAAGTCCTGGGGCAGCACTGCTCTGCTGGGGAGGTGGGAGGTGATGGTCAGCTCCTCTCATGTGCCTGGGAGAAGGAGCAAATCCCTTTCCCAAAATTTGGGCTGAGATTGGCATGGAAGGAGGGGGGGAAGTGTCTGCCTGAGCTCTGCACAAGGCTGGATCCCATCAGGAATTCAAAGTCGCAGCAAAAAAAAGTGCCCAAAGTTCTTTGTTAGTCCCCTGTGTTGAACCTGAAATGGGATTTTTGGAGGTTCTGGGTGCTGGTCCCAGCTGTAGGGACAGCTGAGGATGATCTGGCTGCAGAGCTGCCCCTGGCTCTGCACAGAGTGTCAGTGAACACAGAAAGGCTTTGGCTTTAGGGCTGTGTGACTGTGGGATCCCTCAGCTCTGTTCTGCTGCCTTTGCACTTGGGTTGGCCATGGGGGTTCTTGTGTGTTTGGGGCCCTGAATTGCTTTCTGTGCTAAAGCAGAGTGCAAACTCCCAAAAGATGGCCAAGGGCAGTGTGTTCCTCCCCTGGGGGGGCTGCACCTCCCCAGGAGTGCCCTGGGCAGGGTCAGACACTGATGGTGCTCCCTGCAGTAGCTGTGCAGTCATTGGTTCCCAGTAATCCCAGTATGGATGCAGCCCAGGCTCTGTGTGCCCAGGGGGGAGTTCTGGTGCCAGGGGAGGGCAGGAGCAGCTGTAGGAGTCGTGCTTCATGTCTGGATGGGGATGGAGCATCCCAGGGATCCATCTGGGCTGAATGTGCAGGACCATCTGTGCAGGATCAGTCACGGCTGCTTCTCGTGCTCTCAGAAGATCCAAACCCTAAAAACGACCCTAAAACAGGCCTGCCCACCTCCTCCAAACCCTAAAAACTATCCCAAACAAGGCCTGCTCACTTCTCCAACCCTAAAAATGACCCCAAAACGGTCCTGCTCACTTCTCCAAATCCTAAAAACAATCCCAAAACAGGCCTGCTCACTTCTCCAAACTCTAAAAACAGCCCCAAACCAGTCCGGCCCACCTCCCAGCAGAGTGTTCATCTATCCTGGATTATTTTCCCCTCACTAATCCCCTGGCTGGTTCAGGCTCCATGTCACACACTCAGATCCCTCCATCCCGACCGTGCCGAGCTGGACCCTGCTGGACCCAGGGACAGAAGGAACCCCTGGGAGTGGGAGTGACTCTTCCCTGGGTGCAGCCCAGATCTCCTGGACTCTTTATTTTTATTTTTTCCCCCCTCTTTTTGCCCGGTCTCTTTGCAGAGTAATGAGTTAAGCAGGGTCTTTAGCCATGAGGGGAAAGGGGGGAAGGGGCCACACCGCCTGGAAATTTCTCACCGCAGACTTCGCCGGGGCCAGACATGTTGTAAATTTTACAAGAAAAACACTTTACAGACCAGAAGTTCCAACTCTGGTGTGTGCAGGGGTTGCTAATTAACAATTTGGAGACCACGGGAGCTGATCCCACCTTCCTGGAGCCTCCCGGTTCTCAGTCAGGCTCGGGAGGGTCGGGGGCCTCCATCAAGCTCCAGCTCGGGGACTCTGCTCATTCCTGTTACTGTTCCCAGCTCTTACACAGGAACTCCGAAATCTCCCTGGAAATGGTGTTTAACATCATCCAGAGCACCAGGATGTCCAGGGAGACTCAGGATGCTGAAGGTGTCACTCGTGATGTTTCATCCCTGTGGCACCTTTTTGGGAGATCCTTCTCTCCCAGCCAAGGTTTGTGGCAATTCCCAAATCCCACCATGAGCACCTCCAGCATCCCAGAGTTATGGAGGGATAACATTGTTTTACGCCATGACAACACAGACTCCGAGCTTCAGAAGACTGAAAGTGGCTTTTTTATTTTGGGATGTGTCTCCTTTATGCGCTACTTTTTACACAGACCAATTTGATTGGCAACACAAAGGCAAAACCCCTTCAATCACATTGATCAGACCAGAGGGACAACAAGAAGTCTCTCCTAGGAAAAGGAATGAATAACAAAGGTACAGTTGCAAAAACATTTATCTTGTTTACTGAAAATTCTTTGGGAAAAGAATTTTAGAAAACCAAAACTTCTGAGGCATGAAACCAGGGCTACAGAGGGACACAGAGACCGGGAGTGAGTGACAGCCAGGGGACGGTGCCAGCCCTCCCTGGGTTTGTGGGGCACATCCCACTCCTGTTTCCAGGCCTCACCACGCCCACATTGTTGTGTCAGGAGCAAGGTGGCCTCGGCCCCACGGTGTCCCTTGTCCCCCCTGTCCCTCTGTGCCAGGAGGTGGCACCAGGGGCTGGCAGAGAGGAGCATCCCTGTCGCCATCACCCACCCCTGTCCCCATCACCCACCCCTGTCCCCATCACCCATCTCTGTCCCCATCACCCACCCCTGTCCCCATCACCCACTGCCGTCCCCATCACCCGTCCCTGTCCCCATCACCCATCCCTGATGGATGAGAGCAGATGGAAGGAGCAGGAGGGGAGGAGAGTCATCATTCTGAAAAAGCTTTTTTGGCTGAAACAACTGTGGTTTTCCTCTAAACCGCGATGAGCTGGGGTCAGAAACCCCGCGAGGTAGAGCTTCCCTGGATGGGCCTTGGTGTTTTCCAAGGTTTCTCTCCCGTTTCCCTTGGAGACGGGAATAACAAACCGGGCTCTGCTTTGCCTCGGGGCCGTGTTTTGCTGAGAGCCCTGCAGGTACAGCTCCCGCGTTTCCCTTTCCCACAGTGTCCCCTACTGCTTGCACTCAAAAAATCCACCCAGGAGCTGCTGGGGAAAGCAGGGAAAGGAGAAACCTCAGCGAAGGCCGAGGCACAGAAAGTCACCGTGGGGGAAATGCCTTTTAGGGAGCCTGAAAAAGAGCAAAAAGGAGGGTTCCTGCAGGGAGGGAAATCACAGAATCAGGGAATAGCTCGAGCTGGAAGGGATCCATAAGGATCATTCAGTCCAAATCCCTGTTTCCTTAGGATTCCCTAAATTCAGGGTCAGACTCTGCTCCAGAAGTGGTTCCATGAGGAAGGAATTTAAAGGGGATGGATCACAGCAGGAAATAAAGAGGAGACAGGAACTGGAACAGAGGAGCCACTTTCTTCTGTTTTCCTTTGGATAACACAAGGGAACCAACCCAAATCCTTTTCCCAGGGGAAAGCAATCTGGATTAAAAGGATGGATGGGTTATCCACAGAAAATGTGCTGTTGTGGTTCCTCTGTGGGGTTTGCTGCTAAAGAAATTATTTAAATCAAATATCTGGGGGCAGAATTGGCAGATGAGACAAAGCCAGGGCATCTCTCCCTGCTCCCTGAGGGTGCCAGTCTCTGTCTGGACCTCAAGGACCCTGTGGGACGTGTGCTGAAACACTGGGAAATTCACCATTTTCCACCCAAATCTGCCAAAATCTCTCCCCAAGGACAGAAATCTTGAATCCCAGTAACACTCCAGGAAGTTCCTAACGTTTCCATTTCTTCCTCCTTCCCCCAGACCTATGAGCAGAACGAATGGATCATCCACCTGGCTGGGAAGCTGCTGGCCCAGGAAGAGGAGACATTGTCCCTGCTGGCCACAAACCCCTTTGCAGGCAGGGACCCTCCAAGGTAAGGCTGGAATTATCCCAAGGGAGCTGGAATCTCACCTTGTCCCCATCCTGGACGTGCACAGGAGGTTCCTGTTGGGGTTTGGGTCTGGTGGGATTTAGGGTGGGTTTGATGGACACTCTGCTGCTTTTGTATTGATTGGGAAAAACCAATTAGTGACTGGCTTTGAATATTGAAGTTTCCATAGCAGACCAAAAGAGACTTCTCCCTCTAAATGAACTGATGAGAGGCTATTTTAGAGCTGATAAACTGACCAAAGGTTCCAAGTTTTGTCTCTGAACATTGTCCATGAGAAAGGAAGCTTGTGGGGGGAGAGGGAAGTGTTTTGAAGGTTTTATTCTGATTCTTATTAATTTTTTTTCTTTCTTGTAGTTTGGTTAATAATACCTGTCTTGAGACCCTTTTAAGTTTTGAGCCTGCCATGCTTTTCTCCTAATCCCACCTCACAGCAGAAAAAGAATAAATAATTCTCGTATAATTCTAGTATAGATTTTTTACTGTATAATTCTAGCATAGAATTCTAGTATAGAATCTAGTATAGTAATTCTGGTATAGTAATTCTAGTGTGGAATTATACTCTTTTTCTGTCTCACAGCAGAATAAGAGTAAATAAATAATTCTAGTATAATAAAAAGAGTAAATAGTTCTAGTAGGCACTCAAACCACTCCAAATAATTTGGGAAACAGAAATTGGTGAACCTGAAACACCAAAGTGCTGCCAGCACCTTGATTCCCCCCTGGAGGGGCCACAGGGACCTTTGGGATGAGCCCATTCCCAGCAGAACCATCAAGAGCTGGGTGTTGCTGCTCCTGGCCAGGAACGGTCCCTCTTGCTGTGCCTTCCTGCCCCTCAGCTTTGGGGTTTTGGCCACGTTCTCTTTGGGAGCTCAGCTCAAACCCCACCATTTCCATGGACCTCCTGAGGTGTTTCAAAGACAAAACAGTCCTGCAGGAATTGCTGAGTTTGTGGACACTGGTCTTGGAATTGTTTGTGTTTTCAAGGAAGAGACAAAGCCAACATCAGCCAGGGCAAGGCAGAGAGGAAAACTCCGAGGTTTTAGACAAAAGGAATTTTTGTCCCAAAAGCGTCTGTTTTGTTGGTGGAGTTATTTTTAGCTGAGAAAACATTTTTTGAGGGGCATTTTGGATCAAGTCAAGCCATGTTATGCTCCTGCTAATGTTTTCCATTTGAGGCTCTGAGGATGCACTGCAAACGGGGCTGCAGGTCCAGAGTTTTGTGTGGGATGAAATTCCTCTGGGATCCCGCTGATGTTTTCCAGCTTTAGGGCACTGCATCCCCCAAACCTTCTGAGGAGAGACCCCTCCTCTAGCTGAGGCACAGGAAACTTCCCACTTTGACCAAACTGTTTCCTCTGAGGTGCTTTGTAAACCCCGAGATGGTAAAAATACCAAAATCCTGGAATGGTTTGGCTTGGGAAGGATCTTAAAACTCATCCAGTTCCAACCCCAACACCTTCCACCATCCCAGGCTGCTCCAAGCCCTGTCCAGCCTGGCCTGGAACATTCCAGAGATCCAGGGGCAGCCACAGCTTCTCTGGGAATGTGTGCAGGTCCTCCTCACCCTCCCAGCCAGGAATTCCTTCCCAATATCCCATAACCCTCTGTGCCCTTGCCAGGGGATGGAACTGGATGATTTTTAACCTCCTTTCCATCCCAAACCATCCCTTACCCCACAATTCCAAGATCCTGGATTTTTATCCAGGTTGAGGGGGGAAGTTTGCTGCCAACCTTTAGGGGATCCCTTCACAGTAGCTGGGTGGAAAAAACTCCTCATTTTCCTGCCATTATTCCCCACCCCTCCCTCCACTCCAAAGGGAGTTTTGCAACTTAATTATTTTCATTCCCTGCTAGACTAAATAATTAGGAGAAGGGGCTGTTTTCCATAAGAACCTTGTGCTCCATCCTCCACAGAGTTTGTTCTGTTAATGGAAACTCTACACCTCCAATAGCCAAGGGACTTTCAGAATGAGTTAATGCCTTTGAAATGAAATTTCGGAGACCAAAGTTGGGAGGATTCTTTACAACTCAAGAAATTACAGTTTTGGTTGTGGTTTGTTTTTTTTTTTTTCAAGTGTGATAAAACTTCAAATGAGAAACAGGTGACTGATCAAAAAATGAGGGCATTGTTGAGGGCCCAGCCTGGCTGAGTGGGAAGCTTGGAGCTCGAGGATGTTTGGGGGAATGTGGATTTCCCAAATATTCTGGGGCAGTGGATAGTTCATAAAAGCCCAGCCCTCATAAATCTGAACAGGAGGGCTCAGGCTGAGAAATTAAGAAGTGTTGAACACACTATTGAAAAGGCTGCAACAATCCAAGAAAACAAAAATCAGATTTAGCCCCACAGGAGGGAAAAAAAACCGCACATGTTTTTGGGTCTGGCTGGTGTCTCTGATATTAAATCACAGTCACTTCACGGATTTTTATTCCCATTAAAGTAGCACTTTGTTGGAAAAGCCCCACCATGGGTGGGAAGAGCTGGATTTGTAGTGGTGGTGTTTGTGAGGGAGCTGCTGCTTCCCTCTGGATGCTTTGGAGCACAGGGGAATGTGGCATTTGGGGTTCTCTTTATGGGATTTGATTTGATTTCCCATTTGAAAGTGACTGGGCTTTATTCCTGGGCTGGGATCTATGGATTCAGCCCAAGCCGTGGGAAGAGCTTGGTGATATTTGCACTTTGTAGGAGCCAATTTGGGGCTTGGAGCCTCCCCAGAGGGATGAAGGTGACTCTGGAGCAGTGCTGAGAGCAGGCAGGGAGTGGGAATTCCTGCAAAATCCAGCCATCACTGGGATTAGGTGGCAATGAATCTCTCAGATATGACCAGAATTAAATTCCACAGTCCTGAAGGGAAGTTTAAGGGGTTTTCTTTGGGGAAAAACAGCCTCGGTATTTCAGGGAAGGCAGAGCTCATCCCAAACTGGCAGGATTTCCCCCAGACTGGGAAATCTGGGATCTCTCTCTTCCTTGGCAGGGTAAATTCCAGCCTTGGATCCATCTGGAGCTAGGTTGGGTTTTTTCCCCTACAGTTTGCTCTGCCCTTGGTATTGTCCCACCCTTTCTAACCCATCTGGAGAGGAAAAAACAGAGAGGAAAAACCCCACTGTGCCAATGCCCCAGGGGATTTTGAGGATCAGCTGCCCTTGGGATGCTCCAGCTCTGTGGGACAAGACCTTGCAGGAGCCTCAGAACCAGCAGCACTAAAAAACAACCCCCAAACTCTCCTGATGCCCTAAATTTCGGCTAAGATGTGTTAATTTCTGCTCCCTCCCACCAACAGGGCAAGAACAGCCACACTGGAGCAATGTTACCCTGATGGATTTGGACTTCCCACCACCTTATTTACAGCAGAGCAGGGAACCTCGAGATAAAACACCCTCCAAAAAAAAAAAATTCCCAAAAAAGACACCCCCATATTTTGCTTTCTTTCTTTCATCCCTCTCCCACCCCTCCTTTGCCTTGTCAGGCCATTAATTCTAACAGAAACCACCACTGGGGTTGTTTTTTTTTTTTCCCTGGAACCCCCTCAGCTGTTGCAGGGAGACAGCTGCACCCTCTGGAACTAATTACAGCTGTCTGGGAGATTTAGGCTTCTATCCCAACAACTCCAATATTGCTGCTAATTTTTAACATGTCCAGTTGGGAGATGTCAGGAGGGGGCTGATCTACGAGCGGCTCCCGAGAGGGGCAGCTGCTCCTGGGCATCTGCTGGGAGAAAAACATTGATTTAAAAAATAATGATGAGTATTTTTAGCTTTTCTGGCTTATCCACCCCTCGAGGCCAGTGCAGTAGGGATGGCCAGAAGGGTCCTTGGGGTGGCTCAGTGCTCCATCAGTGCCGTCGCTCTGTGGAACCACTGTTGGATCAGGAGTTGCCCGAAAGAGGCTTTTTCCTACTTTTTCCTCACAGCAGAGAGGGTTTTCCACCTCCTGGAAGAGTCCTTGGAGTGCCATCCCATCACACTCTTGCCACATCCTCCACTAGACCCCATCCAAGCTTGCCTTGGACATTTCCAGGGTGGAGCAGCCACGGCTTCTCTGAGAATCTGTGCCAGGGCCTCCCCACCCTCCCAGGGAGGAATTCCTTCCCAATATCCCATCAAATTCCATCAGTTTAGAACCATTTCTTGATGGGGGCTGGTGCCTGTTGCTTCCCAGGGAGGCAGGAGGAGGTGCCAGCTTGTGTGTGCTTGGTGAATCCTGGGAAGCTGCTGGTGCTGGGATCACCCTTCCCAACCTTCCCATGGCTCCTCTGCCCCAAAAGTCTTCCTCATCCTCCTCTGAGTGCCTGGGACAGCCTGGTGAGGTCAGGCAGCTCCTTCCTGACCTTCCTGAAGCTGTTGCTGTTTCTCCAGAGCAGAGCTGCAACAATCCAAGGAAACGAAAAACAGATTTAGTCCCACAGGAAGGGAAAAAACCGCACATGTTTTTGGGTCTGGCTGGTGTCTCTGATATTAAATCACAGTCACTTCACGGATTTTTATTCCCATTAAAGTAGCACTTTGTTGGAAAAGCCCCACCATGGGTGGGAAGAGCTGGATTTGTAGTGGTGGTGTTTGTGAGGGAGCTGCTGCTTCCCTCTGGATGCTTTGGAGCACAGGGGAATGTGGCATTTGGGGTTCTCTTTATGGGATTTGATTTGATTTCCCATTTGAAAGTGACTGGGCTTTATTCCTGGGCTGGGATCTATGGATTCAGCCCAAGCCGTGGGAAGAGCTTGGTGATATTTGCACTTTGTAGGAGCCAATTTGGGGCTTGGAGCCTCCCCAGAGGGATGAAGGTGACTCAGGAATCAGGTGAATCTGGGAATTCCTGCAGGCTCAGCCTCCTGCCTCAGGGATCCCTTCCAGCTGCCAGGAGATCTTTGTGGAAACCCCCAAACTGCACAAACTCTGAGTCCTGGAAGGACCTGGCGGGGGTGGCAGTTTGTAGCACCTTCCCTCCCTGAATCCCGGGAAGAGGGAGCAGGACCAGCACTGGAGGAACTGGAAAACCCCCTAATTCCAGGACTGAGGCACCCAGACAGGTTATAAACACTGGCAGAGCTTGTAAACTCTGTGAGCCCTGAAATGAGGGGCTCCAGTGGGTATTAAACTCGGCAGCTTTTACATCCTAAGCCTGGCAAGGAAATTTTCCCTCCTGGCTTCCAAGTTTTCCCCCTTTCTCACATTTATTTTGGGAATATGTGGAGATGGGTCCAGCTTGGGAGCTGCTTAGTGAAGGGAAAACCCCAAAGCATCAGAGTGGCAGGTAGAGGAATGCCTGGAGCAGGAGACTGCCATGAAATCAGTGTAAAATCTGGGATTGGAGGTGGATATGTTTTGGGAATTCCAGAAAGCAGTCAGGGAGCACAGCTTGGAAATCTCCAATCATCCTGGAGTGGTGACCTGGACCCTGAGAGATGTGGCTGCTCAGTGACACTCCAGTTATTGACAGGGATTTTGTGCTCCTGCAAAGGAAACCCTGCAGAGATAAAACCTCAGCTCCTGTTCGTTTTTTCCCAGCCACAGGAAGCAGGGAAAAGAGGGAGTGCAGGACTGGGCCAGGCTGGATTGAAGGTAACAGTTGCAGGGCAGAGTTTGTGGGGCTGAGATGCAGGTTTGTGCTCCCCAAATCCCAGTCAGGGCCCCTTTTCCCATTTATCTCCCTTCATCCTCAGAGGAGGGGGAAAATGGAGGTCATGGAATCATGGAATGGTTTGGTATGGAAGGGACCTTAAAGATAACCCAGTGATGCCATGGCAAGGATATCTTCCTACTGTCCCAGGCTGCTCCAAGCCCTGTCCAACCTGGGACACTTCCAGGGATCCAGGGGCAGCCACAGCTTATCTGGGCACCCTATGCCAGGGCCTGCCCACCCTCACTGGGATGAACTTCTTCCTGATATCCAATGTAAATCTCCTTTCTTTCAGTTTAAATCCATTCCTCCTTGTTCTATTGCTTCACATCTCTGTAAAAGTCCCTTTCCTGCATTTTCATAAATCCCTGAGGATGCTGGGCAGTGTTGGGTGGGTGTCACTGCCTGGTCTGGGCAAGGGCTCCCCTGCCAGAAGAGAGGAAATTCAGCCTTCCCCAAAGCCCAAACCTTGGGCTTGTTGTGGTTCAGAAAGAAACAACAAACTGCTCCAAGCCCTATCCAACCTGGCCTGGGACACTTCCAGGGATCCAGGGCCAGCCACAGCTTCTCTGGAAAATAAGATGGGTGTGATGAACACAGAATCCCAGGATCACTGAAGCTGGAAAAGACCTTTAAGTCCAGCCAGTCCCACCTTGTCCCCAGCCCAGAGCACTGAGTGCCATGTCCAGGCATTCCTTGGGCACCTCCAAACCTCCCTGGACATCCCATGTTCCCAAGGTTTTGTAGGAGAATCCTTCCTGTCATGCTCCTGGCTCCCAGCAGGACTGAAACATGAAGCAGAGCTGTTGGGATGTGCTGGCAGCTGATGCTGTTTTACGCCACAGTGACACAGACTCTGAGATTCAGAAGGCTGAAAATTGCTTTTTTATTTTTGGGATGTGTCTCTCTTTTATACAATTTTACACAGACCAATTTGATTGGTGACACAAAGGCAAAACACAATCACATCGATGAGACCAGAGGGACATCAAGAAGAAGTCCCTCTTAGGAAAAGGAATGAATAACCTAAGTACAGTTACAAAAACATTTTTACAGGGTTTGTTTTTTTTTTCTTAATATTTTATAAAAATATTTACAGTTACATACAGTTGCACAAAAACATTTTTCTCATTTACAGAAAATTCTTTGGGAAAAGAATTTCAGAAAATTAAAACATTTTAAGCATAGAACCAAAGCTCCAGGCAGCCACCCTTGGACTGGGTGCAGCTTTCCCCAAGCCTTTCCCTCTGCCCTGCTCCCCCAAAGCCAGGCACTGCTGGCAAATCCATCGGAGCCTCCCCTAATGATTTTAGCAGCAGGAAAGACCTTCCTGGCCACCCCAGGGATCCCCCAGCTGCGGTGCCCTGCTCAGTAGCGGGGTCTGTATTTTCCTAGTGGAGCAGAGCAGGTTTAAATGAGGCACTGACACGACTTTGACAGTTTTATTTTGTGGGTGTTTTATGGACTCGCCCAGCGATGCTCCCAGCGCGGGCGCCGCCCCGGCCCTTGTCAGCATGTCCTACATCAAGGGGGACAAACCCCCCGGATCCAGCGGCATGGGCAGCTCCCAGAGTGTTTCCTGACACTGATGAATGTTCCTTTCTGTGCTGCTTTCAAAGCTCCTTTGCCGTCAGCTCCCGGAGCAGTTGGAAAACAGATGAGCTCCGAGCCGCGCTAACGGAGCCGGCTGGGGCAGGGGGTGCTGGGGGAGTCCCAAATATCTCCCTGCTCCCAGGGACACTCCCTGCTCCCAAATATCCCAGGCATAAACACTCCAGGGTGGCTCTGAGAAAGGGAAAAATCTTATTATTGCTGCTTTTATTATTGTTGTTCTTTTGCATTTAATTGTGGAGAAGTGTGGGGAGCGCTCAGGGCAGGAGGTGTTAAAGCTCCTCTGCTCATGCATCATTCCACAGGCACAGCTGGAGGCCAGAATTCCTAAATGACATCAAAGTGAGCTGGGAGCTTCCCAAAGGCTTCCCAGTGTTGCTGCTGCTGTCTGTGGGTATCCCAGGGATGGAGGGATAGATGGATGAGGGAGGGAGGGAGGGATGGATGGATGGATGGATGGATGGATGGATGGATGATGGATGGATGGATCGATGGATGGATCGATGGATGAATGGATGGAGGGATGGATGGAGGGATGGATGGATGGATGGGGGGAGGGACGGAGGGCTAAATGGGTGATGGATCAATGGATGGATGAATCGAAACATGGAGTACTGGGATGTGAAGCCACCCTGAGCACCCTCAAGCTGATTTCTCCATCCAGAAAAGCTCCAAAACACCAATCCCAAAGGGATAAAAGCTATCCCAAAGGGATAGTCCAAGCCTCTTCCCAGAAGTCCTGCCAAGCCCTGAGCTCCTGTTTTGTCTCCCACAGGTGGATCCGGGGGGAACACTTCAGGTACAAGTTCAGCCAGCCCGGGGGAAAGCACGCCATGGATGGGAAGTGGTGGATCCGAAAAAGGATTGGCCCCTATTTCCTCCCTGTCAACCTGCAGGGCCTCAGGAAGTTCTTTGAGGACAGAAATTGGCCTTATCCCACGCAGCACTGAGGGAGAAGGATGGCCAGGACAAGAGGGACCAGCTGGGAGGAGGGAGAATGGGCAGCTCCCTTCCAAACACCTCCTGCCTCTCTGGTTTTTACCCATATCCTGGTTCACTCTGTTTTCCAGAAGGTTCCCAGCCAATTTGCCCACTTGCTTTGTGAGCTGCTTTTTCTCAGTGATTGATTCCTTTTCCCAGGCTGCTGCATTTGGGAATTGCTCTGGAACTGGGGAAAAAGGAAAGCAAATAACCACGACTGGTTTAGGGGGAGGTGTTGGTGGTGCCAAAAGCAGCTGAATGTGGATTTGAAACAAAAACAGGAGGAAAACAAACCAGGAGGGATCGCTGGGGTTGTGTGGGCTGTGGATGCAGGCACAGGAATGCCCTTTTCCATGATTTTTCCCACCTTTTTGACCACATGTACTGAATGGGCACCACCAGGAGCGTGTTCCTGGAAAGGGATTAAAGCAAACAATTCTTGAGTAACCAGCAGGAGCTTCATTGGATTTTTTTTATTTTTTCCTGGAAGTCCTAAAAAGGGAAAAAAAAGAAGGAGCCCCAGTGCCTGCCCTGATGTGGCTCACCAGGGCCAAGGCAGCTCCCATGGGAATGGAGTGGCACGTGAGGAATGAGGTGAGTCCTGGGATTTATTGGTGTTTTGGGGAGAATTCTGTGTCATATCCGAGTGTTTGATGCCCATCCCAGGGATCTAGGGCTGTGAGAGGAGAATTCTCCTGTGGGTTCCAGGGTGAATTTGTATGGAAACCCTCTTGGTTTCAGTGCATTTTCTTTCCAAGCTGCTCCTTCTCTAGTGGGTCCAGCCCTGGATGGGTGACAGTGATGGGTGACAAGTGACACCCCCGGGCACCCCCATGGAGTGGGCACCAACAGCCCTAGCCTCCCCCTCCCCAGTTTAATGAATTTCTTTTTCTTTCCAACCTCTGGGTCAGGGCTAATGGATCCCAGACCAGCATTCCCATTCCTGTTTGCTGCTTGTTAAGCTTTTTTTTTCGCCCTTTTTATTTCAATCCAAGCTCTCCGCTCTGCTCCAGAGTAGTGCCTGGAAGATAAAACCCATCCAAAGGGGCAGGAGGGGATTCTGTTTGAAACCTTTCCCTGGGACAAGAATTTAGAAAATAAAAAGGAACAATTATTCCAAGGTGGGAGGAAATCAGAACCACGTTGTGTTGTCTGTTCACTGGGTTTTGTGGAGGGTTTTTATCGTGGAGTTCAGCACTGGAAGGAAAATGGAAGGAAAATCGCGAGTCAGTACCAGGAATCTGTGGGGAGGGAAACTCCATCTGGGAGCTGCTCCTGCCAGCTCTGCTGTCTCTGAGGTCCCACCACCTTCTCCAGAAGTTCTGGAGTGCATAGTTTGGGCTGAGCCCCCGGGCGTGACACCCTTCTCTGGGCTGTGTTTTCCTGGCTCATCCCAATCCAGAGCCTGATCTCATCCTGGTTCTCTGTGAGGTCCAAGGAAATCCCAGAGCTGAGACAGGCAGGACACGGCCGGGTGGTAACTCTATGTCCATCCTGAGCAACTCCAGCTCCACCATGGCTGGAGACATCTCACGGGCATTCCTGGATGAAAAATAATCCATTTTATTTTTTGATTTTCTTTTCCTACATGGAAGTTATTGACCTTCAGGGTACCCCAAGGACTTACACTTGGTATAACCGAGGTAGAAGTGACTTTTCCCCCTTTTTTTCCCAAGATTCCAGCCTTTTGGAAGCCCCTGGTCCTCTCACAAGCCCAGCTGGGTTTTCATTTCTGCCCATTGGCCATGAGGTCGGATCCAGCTCATCCCAGCTGCTCTTCTCCCTCAAAAAAGAGGAATTCTCTCCATTTTTTTTTTAATGCCACATTTAAGTCTGTTCCTGGGGGGAGCAGAAAGTGAATGTGAATGGCCAGAGGGGTTTTAGATCATCCCTTGGACATGGGGAATGAGGAAATGATCCAGGCTTGCGTAATTTGGGAAGAACTGGCAGCGTTTGGAGCAGCCTGGAAGGGATGATGCCATGGCAAGAGACTGGTGCTGTGGGAGGCTGGATTGGGCCATCCAGACATTCCCAGAGGGGCTGGAAAGGACCTGAAATCTCATCTCATCCCACCCCAGCCACAGGCAGGGACATTGAGTCATGGAATTCTGGAATGGGTTGGGTTGGAAGGGACCTCAAAGCCCATCCAGTGCCACCCCTGCCATGGCAGGGAAACCTCCCACTGTCCCAGGCTGCTCCAAGCCCTGTCCAGCCTGGCCTTGGACACTGCCAGGGATCCAGGGGCAGCCACAGCTGCTCTGGGAATTCCAGGGCCTCCCTGGATCCACCCAGGTTCCATTTTCAAAACATTCCTCTACAAACATGGATTTGGTTCGTGTTTTGGGAACATGGCCCCTGTGGAGGGCTCAGGGGTGAGGAGCTGCTGGAGATGAGTTTGTGTCCATGCAGGAATCACCAAGAATTATCCCCAACAACAACAACAACACTGCACCAACAGAGAGAATTCCTTATTCCTGGATCTTTTATAAATCATTGATTTTTAAAGCAGCCAAACTCCAGGCTGGGAATTCCCATAGGAAATACCTGCAGCCATATCCATTCCCTGCTCCCAGCTGCCTGGGAAAGCTGGCTTTGCTTTAACACATATGAAAGGAAAAAGCTTTTTTTTTTTTTTTTTTGTCCTTCCTGGTAGATTAAGTTTGGCCAAACAATTCCGTGTGAACTGCTGGGCAGGAGGCACAAACCTGTAGGCGAAATTATCCAGCTGCTCCAAGTTTAGAGCAGCATGGGATGAATTTCGGGATCGTATATTAGTTTCCATTTAATCTGATTATTCCAGGCTGAAGTTCCTGGAGGGTCTTCAGGTTATTGTCAGTCAAAAGAATCTTTAAAAGCTTCCATTTGCACTCGACTTTTCCCATTCCAAGTCTATTTTCATTATGGATCGATTTTGATTTTAATGAAAAAATGATTCTCCCAACTCCCTGCTTCCCCGCCCCCCCCCCGAGTTTGGGTTAAAATTGAAGCCACAGCAGGGTCTTGTCACTCAAAATCCCATTTTCCAGCTTTCCTGAGGGTGTTGCTTGGCTGAAGGAGCTTGGGCAGACAACAAGGGGGAGATAATTTGGGGAGGCACGTTCTCTGCTCTGCCTGGGGCCCAGCTCCTCATCCCCAGCCCCTTCCTCACTGGGAAAACACTTCAGTGCCTCGAATGCCAGGTGGAATTCCAGCTCCAGAGTCTGGGACACAAATGCAGCATTCATTGATGTTAAAAGCCCCTTGCTGTGCTGTCACTTCATTCCTGTCACCTCCTCTCAGCTTGCAGCCCTGGGAGCAGCATCCCCCAGGACTGGGAAGGTTGGGAATCCCACCTTTTGTGCTGGGTTACGGGGGACACCTTTGCCAGGTCTGCCTGGTGCAGGAGTGGCAGCTTGGTGGCATTGGGGTGGCTTTGGGCTGGCACCTCCCTGGGGTGTCCCTGGGATGGAGAGGTGTCCACCTCTCCCCAGGGCTGTGGAGGATAAAAAAACAACAGAGAGGCCTCCAGAACAAAACCCCAAACCCGCATCCTGCCTTTGCACAGGATTTCACAGGGATGTGCTTGTCTGTCCCTTCCAGGTGCCACCCGTGATCCCAGCACTGTCCCATGGAGGGACATGGGTGATCCCAGTCTGCTCTGTGGGGACATCCACGTCCTGCTTCTTTGTCACAGCCCCAAATCCGCCGTTTGATCACATTTTCCAGGCAGGCAGGTGAGGAAGAGGATGCTGAGCTCTGCAATTGTGTGGGTTCAGGAACTGTCCCTGCATGAGCTCCGTCCCTCCCGGTTCCGTGGGGGTGTCCATCTTGCTCCTCCTCAGGGTCAGGTGGGATTTGGGGAAGGAATTCTTCCCTGGGATGGTGGGGAGGCCTTGGCATCGATTCCCAGAGAAGCTGTGGCTGCCCCTGGATCCCCATTTTTCTACAGTTTTTGCCCCATTTTCCCACTAATTGTACCCCATTTTTCCATGGATTTTGCTCAAGTTTTCCACAGTTTTTGCCCCATTTTCCATGGATTTTGCCTCATTTTTCCACTGATTTTCCCCCATTTTTCCACAAAATTTCCCCCATTTTCCACAGATTTTGCTCCATCTTCCAAGGATTTCCCCCCTTTTGTCCATGGATTTCACCCCATTTTCCCACTGATTTTGCTTCATTTTTCCACTGATTTTCCCCCATTTTTCCATGGATTTTACTTCATTTTTCCACTGATTTTTCCCCATTTTTGCACTGATTTTTCTCAATTTTTCCACAGATTTTGTCTCATTTTCCCACAGATTTTGCTCAAGTTTTCCACAGATTTTGCCCTGTTTTTCTACAGATTTTGCTCCGTTTTTCCACTGATTTTTTCCCAATTTTTCCACAGATTTTGCCGTGCCCATCCCCACCTCCCCCAATTTTTCCCTCTCCCTGTGCAGCTCCAGGTAGGGTTGCACAGGGCTAAGCTTTCCCCGGCTTGTGCTGGGGACAATTCCCCTGCAATCACAGCACCTGCAAATGGTTACTTAGAATAATAAATAAGTGCTAGATTATCAAACAAAGCCTTGCCTTGGGATGAGGTCATCCCTGCCCCGTGTCCTGCCTCTCCCAGGGGTTTGGGAGCAGCTTTTCCTGCCGCTCCTGGGTCTAAATCCCCTCTTGTATCAGGCAATAAAAAACTTGTCGGGATTAAAGAATCAATTAGGAATTAGCCAAAGGGGCAAAGCGTAACCCAAACACGCTGATAAAATCCAGTAGGTGATTATGGGAAACGGGTTTGGTTTCATTGGGCTTTGGGAAGGGAATAATTGCTCATTACAGAGCATGGAACAATCTGGGCTGGGTGGGTTGTTTGTTTTTTTTTTCCAGTCTTATAGAGGAGGAAATTGTGGTGTTCACTGATAAATGTGGGGACATGCAGGGCTGAAGGGGCAGTTTGGGGGACCTGAATTGGAGAAGCAGCATTCTCTGGGTGGAAAAATGATCTTGGAAGTCTTTTCAAGGCCAGGTTGGAGCAGCCTGGATGGTGGAAGGTGTCCCTGTGGCAGGGAGTGGAACGAGATGGGGTTTAAGGTCCCTCCCAACCCAAACCATTTTGGGATTCTGGAATATTCCATGATTGGGATGCAGCAGGATGGGCAGGGATGTGCCACAGCTCCAGCACTGCCTCTGCTCTTCCACAGGAAAACAGAATAAGGAAGAAAAGGCTGAGTTTAGCTGGGTAAAAACCCCTGTAAAAGCTGGTTTTCCCCCCCAGTGATGGCAGGGAGGGGATGAAGCTCTCCCAGTATGGAGCAGGAGCGATGAGGAGTTGGATTTCAAGGGAAAAGAGCCCAATCCTGGCTCGGGGGCTCTGTGCCACTAATCCTTGTGGATTCCCTGTCTGGCCCAGCCACTCACGCTCCCCAAGCTTTTGTTCATTACTGAGATCCAGGGAAAGATCCCCCTTGGCAGCATCCCGGGAATGTCGGCATGGCCTCATCCTAACCTCCTCCAGCTCAGCTCCATCCTCCCACTGCAGCTCCAGGCTTGGCCTTTTTGGCATTATTTCAGCCACGAGTCAGCCCTGCTGCTGAGTAATAAAGGATTTTTAAGGAAAAAAAATCTTTTAAGTAAGTGGCCTCACATCGGGATTGGAGTTGGATCTGCAGGATGAGCTCCTGGAGCAAGGCAGGACCAGGATTTGCCATCCCTGTGTGACCCCCAGGTGCTGCAGCAATTAATTGGCTCATTAATCCTCATATCCTGGGCTCATTCCCGAGGCAGCTGCTCCCCTGGAGTGGGCTCTGAGCAGGCAGGTGGGATGGACAGCCCGGGTTGCACATCCAGGTTTGCTCCCAAAAAAAGTGTGGGAAGAGGCAAACCCCTTGGAAATAAAATAACTAGAATCATTAGTGACTGAGCATCAATAATTAGTCAATTATTAATTGACCATGCTGCTCCAATCAATTGGAATCCTGGAATTCCAACTAAGGCAGATACTGTTTGGAAAGAAATCCAGTCCCTAAAGATGGGTGGAATTTTTTTTCATGTCTTTGCCCCTGGAGTAGAACACGGAGGAAAAACTGGCACCAGACAGGCTAGAATTGGAGCCAGAAGACAGGAAGGTCTCCAGGGAGATCTCCACTCCTCTGGGAATGACCCAGCATGGTGCCAAACCCTTGCCTTGATCCCACCCTGCCCATCCAAGCCCAGGCTGGGCTGTCACAGCTGAGCTTTCCCTGCCAGCACAGCATCCCTCTTGTTTTCCCTGCCATTCCCAGGGATTCCTGTGCTTTTGTGCCCATCCCTGCCCCTTTCTCTGCCATTCCCTGGCCACACCTGCCACTTTCCCTGCCACTCTGAAGGATTCGTCTGCCATCCCCAGGGATTTTTCTGCCATTCCCAGGGACTTCTCTGCCATCCCCAGGGATTTGTGTCCCTTTGTGCCCAGCCCTGCCATTCCCAGGGATTCCTCTGCCATTCCTAGGGATTCCTGTGCCTTCATGTCCATCCCTGCCATCCCCAGAGATTCCTGTGCCATCCCCAGGAATTCCTGTGCCATCCCCAGGGATTTCTCTGCCATCCCTGGGGATTTCTGTCCCTTTGTACCTATCCCTGCCACCCCCAGGGATTTCTCTGCCACCCCCAGGGATTTCTGTCCCTTTGTGCCCATCCTTGCCATTCCCAGGGATTTCTCTGCCATCCTTGCTTCTTTCCCTGCCATTCCCAGGGATTCCTCTGCCATTCCTAGGGATTCCTATGCCTTTGTGGCCCTTCCCTGCCATCCCCAGAGATTTCTGTGCCATCCCCAGGAATTCCTGTGCCATCCCCAGGGATTTCTCTGCCATCCCTGGGGATTTCTGTGCCTTTGTGGCCATCCCTGCCCCTTTCCCTTCCATTCCCAGGGATTTCTATGCTATTCCAGAGATTCCTGTCCCTCTGTGCCCAGCCCTGCCATCCCCAGAGATTTCTCTGCCATCCCCAGGGATTTCTCTGCCATCCCTGCCTCTTTCCCTGCCATTCCCAGGGATTTCTGTGCTATCCCCGGGAATTCCTGTGCCATTCCCAGTGATTTCTGTGCTATCCCCAGGAATTCCTGTGCCACCCCCAGGGATTTCTGTGTNAGATTCCTGTCCCTCTGTGCCCAGCCCTGCCATCCCCAGAGATTTCTCTGCCATCCCCAGGGATTTCTCTGCCATCCCTGCCTCTTTCCCTGCCATTCCCAGGGATTTCTGTGCTATCCCCGGGAATTCCTGTGCCATTCCCAGGGATTTCTGTGCTATCCCCAGGAATTCCTGTGCCATCCCCAGGGATTTCTGTGTCTTTGTGGCTATTCCTGCCACTTTCCCTGCCATTTCCAGGGATTTCTATGCCATTCCCAGGGATCCCTGTCCCTCTGTGCCCATCTCTGTCATCCCCAGGGATTTCTCTGCCATCCCTGCCTCTTTCCCTGCCATTCACAGGGATTCCTCTGCCATTCCTAGGGATTCCTGTGCCTTTGTGGCCATCTCTGCCATCCCCAGGAATTTCTCTGCCACCTCCAGGGATTTCTGTGCCATCCCAGGGATTTCTGTGCCATCCCCAGGGATTTCTGTGCCGTCCCCAGGTATCGCTGTCCCTCTGTGCCCACCCAGCTGCGGCGGGCTCGGGGCTGCAGCTGCGTTGCTCCANGTGCCGTCCCCAGGTATCGCTGTCCCTCTGTGCCCACCCAGCTGCGGCGGGCTCGGGGCTGCAGCTGCGTTGCTCCATCCGCCCGCTGGGAGCAGCTGCGGGCTCCTGGTACCCGCGGGCTCATTCATCATCCCCGGCAGCCCGGGCACTGCGGCTTGGCAGGGAAAAAGGAGTCGCAGGAGGCAAATCTTCAACCCCGGGCTTGGATCCGCAGGGTCTGAGCGGGAG
>VWZU01004604.1:0-10744 GCA_013397095.1 Sterrhoptilus dennistouni
GGTGTGTCCAGGTGTCCCATGGTCAGCCTGTTCTGTCCCCTGGATGGACACGGGCTGGGGTCGGGCTGGCTGCAGCTGTGCCCCCGTTAGAGCAGAGTCCCAGTTTCTTTTTTAGCTCCTCGGGGGTGTTTCTGTGGCTGCCTCAGGAGTGCAGTGTGGGTTTGGGAGGCTGTGCTGGCTCTGCACGGGGAGCCCCGAGGGAATGTGGATGTTCCTGTGGATGTCCTGGCCCTTGGCTGGGCAGCAGTGTCACACACAGTGTCACACACAGGGCAGCTGGGTGCCCTTTCTTTTCTGCCCTTTTTAAGCAGCAGTTTTGTTTTCTTTCAAAGCTTCTCTTGTTTTGTGAGCAGAGCAGTCATGCAGTGAGCTCCTTCCTAGGGATGTTACCCTTTCCCAGGGATGTGCTCCTTCACCTTTTGGACTTCTGAGGACAGCCTGGAAGCTGAAATGCTCCTGTCTTTGGCCTGGACTTGGTTACAGAGCCAGGAGGCATCACAAACCCACATTATTTGGCCTATATCCTACAGGCAAACATCATCTCTGCAGCCACAGTTCCCCTCATGGGCTGAGCATCACTGCTGAGATGTGCAGTTGTGTTCTGAGCTGCAGAGCCTGGCAGATGGTTCTTGGCTGTCCCAGCCAGGGCCAGCACTGCTGGAACTGTTTTTCCTACACTAAGACAGAAAAGCAGTTAAGAAGAACCCCAAATTTTCCGTTTGTCAGAGACCAGGTTTTCCTGCTAGGTCTGCTCCCATAGAATGTTGCCCTGTCCCCTCCCTTAGCCTGGCAAACTTCTCTCCTGGTTGGGAACCTGTTTGATTACCATCTTGTGCTTGTTCGTGCCCATTTCCCCCTGTTCTCCTGGTGCCAGCTTTGTTCCTTGGCATGAATTGCCTCTCCTGGCCCTGTGGGTCCAGTTGGATGGGCTGGGAACTCTCTTTGTTGAATCTTTGCTGTACAGGAGATTTGGTTCTGTCTGAGTCCTGCTCTGTGATGGGATGTTCACCCAGGAGCTGCATGTAGGTTCTCCTTCTGCCCTTCTTCTGCACTTATTTTAATTTATATTAACCTTTATTTGACAGAGAGGACCTGGACAAGCCGTGTCAGGACCTCTCTGCTGGGGCTTGTGTCCTTCAGTTCTTGTCAGAGATGTGTCAGGAGATAAATCCTGGGGAAAAGGTTTCTCTGACCCCTCTGCACTTGGACTGAGTTGGGAATGCAGCCCATGGACCTGCCTTGGCAGGGATTGTGTTCCTGCCCACCCAGGTCTGGCTCCAGGTCACTGCTCTGCTCCTCTGACAAAACGCCCCAGCTCAGCGTGAGCACAGCCCTGGGCACAGCCAGTCCCTCCCACCAGCTCCAGCTGGATCATTCTTCCAGGAGCAGCTTCCCTCTCTGATCCTGGCCCTGCACAAGCCAGGGGGAACTTCTCAGGCCTGAGCAGGGTTAGACAGGGGCTGCTGGGGGTTTTGATTTGTCCCTTCATGTGCTTGGGAGACACTCAGGAGGGAAAAATCCTCTGTTCCTCACAGAGAGGAGAACACCTAAACTCCCAAACCCCACTCTGGCCAATTTGTGTTTGTCCCCAGACAGGCAGAGCTTCCCCTTGTCCCTGCTGGGCTCTCCCTGGTGCTGGGGCAGCCTGTGACAGGGGCTCTGTCCCCACAGCAGTGAGACACCTGGAGTGACCCCATCCCTCGCTGTGCAAGGCCCCTGAGCTCCCCAGGAGCAGCCCCAGCCATCCCCAGGGCAGGACAGCCCCAAACTGGCCTCCCCCCAAAATTTCCCAGCACAAAAACTTCCCTTCTCCTTCCCCTCTCCCTTCGACTCCTCCTCATGCCTGGGGCAATTTTTTTTGGTGTTGTGTTCTGGCAGTGGGGCAGGGATCCCACTGCAGCCTCGGAGATCTGCAGGGAGCAGAGGAATTCCCACCTTGTGCTCAAAGCCTGGAGTGGGAGGGTGAAATTAGGGGATTGTCCCTGCTGCAAACCAGTGTTGGAGCTGTCCTGGCTCATCCCACCCTGTTCCTGTCTTTGCTCTCTCACCTTGCACTTGTGCACCATTTCCACACGTCCGTGCACACCTGAGCTGCTCAGAGGTTGGAATTTTTTTTATTTTTTTTTATTTTTTTTTTATTTTTTTTTCCCCCAGTGAAAAATGAAAGGAAAGAATTGTTTCAGGTTAAACAATCCCATCAGATATCCCCTCCCAAGCACGCCTGAGCCCTTGGGCGTGTTCTTTGGCAAAATTAAAAGTTGGGTTTTAACTTGCGAGGTGTTTATGGGTCTGTACATTCTGTTTACTGATCTGTAAATGATGTTTACTCACTTGTTCGTTGTGTTTTGTAAACTAGGGGAGGAGTGAAAATAGGATCTGTTGCTTTGGCCTAAGGGAAATGTTGTAGCACTGATGGTTTCAGTCTTTGGATTCTCCAGGGGTGTTGGGAAATGTTTAGTTTTGGGTTGATCCAGAACAGTTGCATGATTAGAGACCCTTCACTGCCATTAAAATCTGCACATCCTGCTGAGGCTGGCAGGCCCAGCTCCCAGGGATATTTTGGGAGGACATCCAGAGGGGAGGCAGCTCCCCCTGCTCCCCTTAACCAGCACACCCGGGGGGTGTCAGTGCTGCCAGACAGTGCTGGACTCCTGCCTGAGCCTCCAGGAACAGGGATGGGGATGGGGGAGGAGGATAAGAGGGAAGGGAAAGGAAAGGAAAGGAAAGGAAAGGAAAGGAAAGGAAAGGAAAGGAAAGGAAAGGAAAGGAAAGGAAAGGAAAGGAGAAAGAAAGAGCAAGAAAAGAAAGCAAGGGAAGCAAGCAAGAAAGAAAGCAATGAAAGAAGGAGAGAAAAAAGTAAGGAAAGAAAGAAGGAAAGAAAGAAGGAAAGAAAGAAAGAAAGAAAAAAGAGAGAAGAGAAGAAAGGAAAGAAAGAAAAGAAAGCAAGCAAGAAAGAGAAAGAAAGCAAGGAAATAAAAAAGTAAGGAAAGAAAGAGAGAAAGAAAGAAAGGAAAATGAGAGAAGGGAAGAAAGGAAGGAAGAAAGAAAGGAAGAAAGAAAAGAAAGAAAGAGAAAGAAAAAGAAGCACTTTTGGGAGGCTCCTGCTGCTTGTAGCTCAGCTCCCTGCCTGGGGTGGGAAGGCAGGAGGTGTCTGGCCCTGTGTGAGCCTTACAGCTGTGGGGTGGGTGAATCCTCCAGCCCATCCCTCAGCCTGTCCCCTCCTGTCCCCAGGCCAGCTGAAGCTGTCCATCGAGGTGTGTGCCCGGAGGCTGGTGCTGCACGGTGAGTGTGTCCCTGGGCCATCCCAGGGGGCTGCTGGTGGGGACAGCACTTCCAGCCTCCTCCTCGGAGCTCTCTGGAGCTTGGTGGCATCTGTTGGGAAACAACTCTGTGGTGCAGTGACACAATTGGGAGCTCTTGGTTGAGAGACCAAACTGAAATTTCTAGAGACAGCCCATCCTGTGCTCTCCAGGTTCTGCTGCACACCCCTGTCCCACCCCCTGTCCCACCCCTGTCCCACTCCTGTCACAGCCCTGGCACTCCCCTGTCACATCCCCAGCCCCAGGCAGCCACAGGGTCCAGCAGTGGGGCTGAGCAGTGTCAGGACGAGGCTGTTGACATTTAACTGGATGATCCATTTGTCCCCAGGGCAGGGAGAGCGAGGCTGGGGGAAGTCAGGCAGAGGGAATGCAATTTGCCATCCTGATGCTGAACTGCCTCAGCCCCAGCCTGTATTTATAGCACGGGTGTGTTAAAGGGACAGCACAATAAACCCCTGTCTGAGGGTTGTGCCCCACAGGGAGGGATCTCCCTCCTTGTCACATCTTTGGGATGTGACCATTTCATTTAATTTCATTTCCAGTCATGGAAGCAAAAGGTCTGATGGGATCAGAGTGCCGTGCCTGCGACTCCTATGTGAAGGTGGGTCCTCCTGGGGCTTTGCTTGGGGAGATTTGTGCTTTTTTTTTTTGGAGAATTTTGTGGTTGGCTTCTCCAAACTTGCTCTGTGCTCTTTGTCCCTTCCTCTTCCTTCTCCATCCTGCTCTGGAAGAGCATCCCCAGCATGGAGGGAGCTGGCTGGGCTCCTGCCCAGTGCTGGACAGCTCATGGGTTTTATTGGCAGTGTCTGAAGTAGAAAAAGGGTAGGACTTTATCCTGCTGAGGGCTGAGTCAACCATTCACTGCAAGAACATCCCAGTGGGTGCCCAAATCCTGGTGGGGATGTTTGCTGGGAATTGCACAGTGCAGGGAGCAGCATCTCTCCTGAGAAGGGGTGTGAGTCAGACACACTTGTGTCCATCACTCCTTAATTTTTCTGCTCTTTTCCCTCCCTCCCCTGCCCTGAGCAGTTTTGTAACACAATTACCTGACAGGCAGAAGGGTGAAGTGATCCCAAGCAGCTGTTAGCAGGATCTTTGAGCTCAGCCCTCCCTACAAGAGCCTGTGCCGGCCTCCAGCCAGTCTCCAGGGTGCTCTGGGAATGTTAAATTAACACGCTGCTTCTTTTCCTCCCAAAGGTGTCCATCGTGCCAGATGCTGACAGAAAGTGCAGGCAAAAGACGAAGACTGTGCCAGACAGCAAAAATCCCGTGTTCCACGAGCACTTTGTGTTGTGAGTATGGCAGGGCAGGGGCAGCTCTGGGCCATCCCTCGGCACCGTGTCACACACAGAGCATGGGGACCCTTGTGCCACTGTCCCCTCCCCACCAAAACCCCGTGTTTGCTTTTGCTTTGTGCTCTCTAATAAACACTCAGCACGCCTGAGCAGCTCTGCTGCTGAGATGAGGAGTGACAGGCATTATTCTGCTGGTTTTTGTAGCTTGAAGTGCTTTGAACTTTTTTTTGGGCAGAGCTGTGCAGGGCTGTCGGCACACACAGCATGGCAGAGCTGCTCCTGCGTGCTCAGATTTCTTTGCTGGGCAGGAGTTGGAAAAACACACTCCATTTTCTAAGCCTGGCACCTGCGATAGCGTGAATGAGGAAGGTAAAAGGGTTTCCGACAGCTCCAGCATGTCTCTGCATGGGAAAAGAGCTGCATGATTGAGTGTTGGGTAGAGCTTTGTCACTGCTGGGGACAGAGACTGTGCCAGCCCTCTGACCCGTGCAGAGTTTGAGTTGGCACAGGGTGGTGCTTTCAGAGCATGAAATGTGGCTCGTTCCTTGCATTTACCCTTTGATGTTGGATGTGTCTTCCTGCAAGATTATTTCTCCCCCCCCCTCTACATGAGCGGTGTCCCTGCACCTGCCCAGGAGAGGTGACATCCCCTTGCAGGTGTGTGTCAGGAATGAGCAGATTGCTCTCTGGGGAGGTGCTGCAGTGCTCTGTGCAGAGGCTGGAGGAGAAGGCCTGGCTGTGAGGAGGCTGAGGAGGCTGTGGCTGTGAGGGCAGCCCCTGCTGAGTGCTCCTGGGGGGGCTGATGGGCTGTGCCCTCTTCTTTGTTCCAGCCCGGTGCAAGAGGAGGATGAGCAGAAGCGTCTCCTGGTCACAGTCTGGAACAGAGAGAGGAATTCCAGGTAAGGGGCTGCCAGCTCTTATAGGATCCTTTCCAGATGGGGCTGTTGTGGCAGAGACCCTTCCCCTTGCTCTGGTGACCCCATGTGAGCTCCTCCAGGGCTCTGAGGGCTGGCCCTGAGCTCAGGGCTGCTCTGCTCAAGGGATGTCCCAGCTGAGGTCACACTCGTGGGCAGCCAGTGCAGGAAACACTGCCCTTGGCACTGCTGCCATTGCTGCTGCTTGGTGGCCATCAGCTGGGGCAGCATTTAAACCCCTGCAGCCACTTGTTCCTGCAATGTTGGCCAAAGCCAGGTGAAGCTGGAGAGAGCTGGGACCTGCCCTCCCTCTGGGGACAATGCAGGGAGGGACACTGAGGGGCCTGTGCTGCCAGCCCAGGCAAGTGCCACCTCCCTCCTTGACCGAGCTCCTGCCAGCACCAGGAGGGCTGGAGGTGACCAGGGTACTCAGCCCAGCCCCTCCTTGCTCTGCTGAGGGATGTGGTTATACCATAGCTGCTTAAACCACAGAGCAGAGGCACGTCCTGGGCACTGCCTGGCACCCAGCACGGGCAGGGAGGGTTGGGGGCTCCCTGGAAAGGGGTGAAAGGAGGGATTTGGTGCTTCAACAGGCGTGTGCTGCCAGTCCCTGAACTCTGGTTGTCCTGCAGGCAGAGTGAACTCATTGGCTGCATGAGCTTTGGTGTGAAGTCCCTCCTGGCCCTGGACAAGGTACCTCTGTGTCCCAGGGCAGGCTCTGGGGCTGGGCTGTGGCTCTCTGGGCTCGGTGGGTGGATGAAAAGAGGCTTTTCCCACTGTGGGAGAAGGTGCCTGTGGAGTTCCCTCCCATTCCCAGTGTGAGACTGGAGCTGGGGTGGTTGGGGAGGCTGTTGCAGGAGGGATCCTGGCACAGGAGATGTCACTCCCTTCAACAAGGGCACAGAGTGGCAGTGACTGGTGGGGCACAGAGATGTCCCCAGCACGTTCTGCCTGCCCAATTTGCAGGGTGGGGGACACAGGACAAGCTCAGCCTGGCCTGGGTCACATCTGACACTTGGCTGAGCGGGTGTGATGGTGGGGACAACAATCTGCCTGATCCCCAGCGGTGTGCTGAGGGGCAGAGGGCACACACAGAGGGGTTTTGGCTGTTCCTGCAGGAATTCTGTGCCCGAATCCCTGTCCCTGCTCTGCAGCAGGTTTGGTCACAGTGCTGCTGCCCCAGCCTGGCTGCTGCTCGGTAATACAGCTGGCCCAGCCTCCCCCGGGCAGGGCTCCCAGCCACCACCAGAGCCTGGGAATGCTTCATCCCAGGGGCCAGGGGTGAGGAATTCTGTCCCTGGGCAGCAGAAAGCTGGAGGGGTTTCATGGAAGTGTTAATGCATTCCCTGAGCTCACAGAATCACAGAATATCCTGAGCTGGAAGGGACACACAGGGAGAATTAAGTCCAGCTCCTGTAGAGACAATCCCACCTGGTGCCTGAGAGTGTTGTCCAAATGCTCCTTGATTTTTTTTAAATTTCCACACTTGAGTTGTGGGCATTTCCTTCATAGCAGGAGACTGAAAAGGAGCTCTTGGTGGCCTGAGAGGTGCCTTAAGCATGGCCTCCTCTGAAATTTGGACAAGTGATGTGCAGCTTTTTAAAAACACTGTGGTGCTCCTGGGACCTCAGCAAGGCTGAGACCAAGTCCTGTCCCCTGGCTGCTGCATCACGCTGCTGGATATCCCTCTAAAAACCTGCAATCTCGTTGTTTCTGTGTTTCTCATTCCCCCCACCTTTGCAGGGACGATGGAATTTTGCTGAGAGAAAGATTGTGTGTGTGTGTGAGCAGGTCTGGGCACCTCTGTGTGCTGTACCTGGGGCAGCTCCTGCCCTGCCTGGGTGAAATGGGGCTGAACATGCAAGAGCTGCTTCCCTCCCCACAGGAGATCAGTGGCTGGTATTACCTCCTCGGGGAGGACCTGGGCAGGACCAAACACCTGAAGGTGGCCATGAGGAGGCTGAAGCAGAGCACAGGTGTGTTCCCACCACAGGAATATCCCAGGGGGTGTTGGCAAAGCATGGGAAGAGGAGTCACTCCTGTGTCTGAGGCTTTGTGGAGCAGCCCCAGCCCCACTCTGGGGTGGCACTGCCCCACCCTGTGGTGCTCAGTGGGCACTTGGCATCCCAAAAACTCGTGGGGTGGAGATTTTGGCTGTTTGAACAAGCCCTGCTCTCCCCTTTAGCCTCACTTTTGGGGCTCTGTGTGGACCCCAAGCCTGCAGCCACATCTGTGCCTCTTGCTTGGCTTGTCCTTCTGCTGCCTCTCAAACCTTGGGGCTCATTGCTGTGGCCACATTCTCTTTGCCCCTGGGCTCTGTGCTGGATGGTCGAGAGCTTTTCCTCCTGCCAGGGCCAGGGTGGGGCAGCAGTACCTGTCTCAGGTGTGTGCAGCTGCTGCCTGGAGGGGAATGTGTAAAAGTTCTCGTGTGCACTGTGGGATTGTCAGATGTGCTGCCACACTCGTGGGGCTTTTTCCTTTTTTTTTTTTNCACATCCTAAGAATAAAAATGCACAACACAACTCAAATTCGAAAGGAGTTGAGAGACAGGAACAGAGGTATCTAAAAAATTATTTTAAAAATTATTTTAAAAATATATATTATTTAAAAAAAATTTTTAAAATTATTTCAGATGTCCAGCCAGGAAGTGGAGGTGCAGCCCAGGAGAGCCAGGACTCTGTGACCCTGCAGCAGCTGAAGGTGAGTGTGACAGGAGTCACAGCACTGGGAAGATGTGGTGCTGCATGAAGGGTGTCCAAATGAGCCAAGGGACAGTGTTTTAGTGAGGCTGCTGCTGAGGTGAGGCAGCTCTGTCATCTCCCTGTCACAGGCAATTTGTTACCCCAATCAGGCCCCAGCTGATTTGGGTTCTGACCCCCGTTGCCTCAGGACCTCCTGTTTTCCCAGTGTATTTCCACCCAAGACAAAGCCCCAGCACTGCCTGGGACGGTGGGGCTGTGTTGGATTATTCCTTTTTCTGACCTAGGGATGGGGCTACTGAGAGGAGTTTTAAAAACTTTAATTCTATTTTTAGTCTCGTGTGAAGGGTGAGACAGTACAGATGTTATTATTCACACCACCACAATCAGAAACTAAACTATTTCTTAATTATAACACACTATAAGCCTTTTCTTGGCCTATCAGCTTTTACTACACAATGCCATTAATTAGCCTTAGAGCTAATTATCTTAAATTACCCCTCATGGGTTTTACTACAATGCACTTTTCATAGTTCTAAATAGTTTCATAGTTCATATTTCTCCAAAAGTATCTATTTCAAAAACATATTTCATAGTTTCATAGTTCTATTTCTCCAAAGTGTCTGGACTTATTTGCAAGGCCACCCTTTAAAACTTGTTTCTAGTTTTCTTTCCCTCTTCACAACATCTGTCCTATTCCATAACATTTTTGGGTCAACATTTCTTATTTCAGAATTTGCATATTACATGAGCCTTTCTGTTAATCTCTAAGAATCCTCTACAAATCCATTTCCCTGGATGGGAAAATTTGATTTTTTACAAATCCATTTTGGGGTTGGCAGGTTCCTGCCCTACAGCATCATCAACTCCTACCCAGCTCTGCATCTCCTTGGCCACATCTGCTCCTCTCCTCCTTCCAGGACCGTGTGCTGTGGGAAGGGAAAGACCCGTGGGTGATTTATAGGAGAGACAAGGATGGGAAATGGGAACACAAACACACAATTTGCGTCGGAAGCGGGGCTGGGGCGGCCCCGTGATTTATCTGTGCCCGATTCCGCCCCGTGTTTCCCTCAGCTGCCTTTGCAGTTATTTTATTTTATTTTTTTTTTACAGCGCAGGGGCTGAGCAAAGACAAACAAAGCCAGCGCCCCTCTCCTCCCTTCCTTTTCAGCAGTCGCCACTGACTTGAAAGGTGGTGGCTGGGAAGGAAAGCTGCTCCTCCTTCCAGCTCCAGCTCCAGCCTGGCCAGTTGGGACAATGCTCCAAAGCTCTGATGGCTCTGCCACTGCAGCTCCCCTGGGAGTGCTGAGCCTCCTCAGCTCCCTCCCTGGCCTCCCTGTGCAAAAGAACCTGGATTTTGGGTTCCCTCCAGCCTCCCCTCCTTTTTTCAACCCCCTGTAGGAGTGTGGAAGGTGTTTTCTTCTCTGTTGGAGCCCCATCTCCGAGGGGTTGTGCCCAACTCTGGCAGTGGGGCAGCTGAGCCTTGCTGGGTGTCCTGGCTGTGCTCAGAGTTCCTCTTGGCCTTTAATTCCCCAATCCCACCATGGATGCAGCTTAACTGACCTCAGTGCTTCCCTCTCAGTGACTTTACAAACACAAAGCACGGGGGACGTGCGTATCCTCTGGGCCTGTGCTTTCAAAAACAAACTCTGCTTTTTTCCTTTTTATTTTTTTTTTTGCTTCTATAAACCCAAACCTCTGATATTATTTTTTTTTTTATGGAGTTGTGTCTTTCACGGAGTGAGGCTCTCACAGCCCAGCTCCTGTGAAAACGCCGCTCAAACATCCTCCGAGTGTTTTGTGAGAACCCGTCGCGAAAAAAACAAAAGTGCTGAAGAATGCCACGGGAACAAAAGCCACATCAACAGAGCCGTGGGGACTAGGGAATACTAAAAGAGTTGACAGGAATTTTAATATAAAAACTCTCTCCCTTCCTCGCCAGCCAGGGGTTTTTTTTGTTTTTTTTTTTTTTTCAGGAAGCCTCTGGCTTATCGTAAAGCGGCATACAGCGCTCACAAGGGCTGGGGAGGTGAAAGGTGGCTTCCTGCCATTCTTCTCGGGAGTTGGGTTCCCATGGGCGGTCATGCCACTTTGACTGGGGCTCCTTCCACGCTCCTGAGCCGGGAGAGGAGCCCTGGGATCGCTGCGGGAGCCGCGGGGGTTTTTCCATGGGCTGTGGTGGGAGCCAGCCATGAACCGCTTCAATGGACTCTGCAAGGTGTGCTCGGAGAGGAGGTACAGGCAGGTCTGTATCTCCCCCAGCGAGCCTTGGGGGGATTGATGGGTGTCTGGGGGGTTCTTTCATCATGGATGGGCTCTGTGGGTGTTGCTGGTGAGGCGTCGACTCGGTGTCGTTACAGTTTGTGAATTAGAGTGAGGATGGAAGGAAAGTATCTTCGTGTGGGTGCCTGTGGATGTGCCTGCAGCCTGGTGCTGCAGTGGAGAAATGGGCACAAATGGGTGCTTTAAAAAAAATTTATATATCTATATATATATATATAAAAATATGTTTAAAT
>VWZU01004604.1:10944-29234 GCA_013397095.1 Sterrhoptilus dennistouni
CAGTATCTGTAAATATAAAAAGTAGATTTACTGTACAACTTGCAGGTAGCAGGCTGGTGGTATCTGTGGGTGCTGCTGGTGAGGCGTCGACTCGGTGTCGTTGCAGTTTGTGAATCAGAGTGAGGATGGAAGGAAAGTATCTTCGTGTGGGTGCCTGTGGATGTGCCTGCAGCCTGGTGCTGCAGTGGAGAAATGGGCACAAATGGGTGCTTTAAAAAAAAACAACAACAAAACAAAACAATATATGTAAATCTAAAAAATAGATTTATTGTACAACTTGCAGGTAGCGTACTGGTGGTATCTGTGGGTGCTGCTGGGGAGGCGTCGACTCGGTGTCGTTGCAGTTTGTGAATCAGAGTGAGGATGGAAGGAAAGTATCTTCATGTGGGTGCCTGTGGGTGTGCCTGCAGCCTGGTGCTGCAGTGGAGAAATGGGCACAAATGGGTGCTTTAAAAAAAAAACAAACAACAATATATGTAAATCTAAAAAATAGATTTATTGTACAACTTGCAGGTAGCGTACTGGTGGTATCTGTGGGTGCTGCTGGTGTCGTTACAGTTTGGAAATTAGAGTGAGGATAGGAGGAAAGTATCTTCACATAGGTGCCTGTGGGTGTGCCTGCAACTTGGTGCTGCAGTGGGAGAAAAGGGCAGAGAGGGGGTGCTTTAAAAAAAAATAAATTAAAATACACGTAAATATAAAAAATAGATTTACTGTACAACTTTCAGGCAGCATGCTGATGGTGTTGTCTTAATTTCCTCCTTACGAGAGAAGAAGCAGGCACAGCAGGCTGCTACTCCCTCTTTTAAAACAATTTTAGTGTTTTTGGGAGCCAACAGCACTTGTTTCCTGAGGAGTGGCTCCCTGCACTGTTCCAGTTCTCCCAGTGCACAATGCCAGGTGCTGCTTTTCCATGTGCACGTCCCAGTCTCCTGCATTTCAAAGAAATATTCTCTCCGTGTTCTGGCTTGGGACTCCCAGCTCAGGGTCAGCTTGTCCCTGTGCTCCTGAGCTCATTGTTCAGCTGATTGCAGAGCTGCTGTGGGGCACAGCAAACACCGGGAACTACAAAAGCAGCAGAATTCCAAACCCAACTGCTCCCTTCTTGCCGGGGCTGTGGTGACCATCTCATGCAGGAAAGCTGCTCTACCTCGGCTGAATAACAACTGACTCTCCTTGGTCTCTTGGACCTTATGAAGTCTTTATTTTGAAAATTTCTTCTGCAGTTTTGTGGCAAAATTTGGGTACGAATTTGGGTACAAGCCTCCCATCCACCTCCCAGCTCATGGCAATGCTCATAGCTCTTTAGTTTTGTGCACGGCAGCAAAAATGGGAGCAAAAAAATGGGGAATCACTGCCTGTGATGGCCATGGAAGCAGGAGCTGTGCAACTTCAGCAGGGAGAAGCTGCTCAGGGCAGGTGGGGGGAAGCTCACCCAGCTCAGGGAGAAGGAATGGGAGACCTGACACAGGGAAAACCTTGGGCTGGGAAGTGCCTGTGGAGTCTCCATGGTGGGAGAGATGCTGGGCTGGCTCCTGAGGTGCTGGAGGTGGAATTGTGGAATATCCTGAGCTGGAAGAGACTCACAGGGACCATGGAGTCCAACTCCTGGTTGGGCTGAGCTGGGAGGTTCATTCAAAGGTGCAGAGCCTCCTCTCTGAGGAACCAGCAAACTCCAGAGAGAAAAATAGATCTGTGTTTTGATCCTGCCAGGGTGAGCCAGTTTCTCTTTTGAAGGCTGATTTTGTGCTGAGCAATCATGCACAAAGTGCAGGGAAATGAAATCTCTCTGC
This sequence comes from Sterrhoptilus dennistouni, assembly GCA_013397095.1. NCBI lineage: Eukaryota > Metazoa > Chordata > Aves > Passeriformes > Zosteropidae > Sterrhoptilus > Sterrhoptilus dennistouni. The sequence continues at coordinate 12,738 of VWZU01004604.1, forward strand.
CTTTGCCCCTCCCGTGGTAAAGGAGTGAGGAACCCATATCACCTCCTTGGCACCTTCTGCTGAATTCCTCATCTTCCTTCTGCCTTTTTGTTCTCAAAGTAATACAGGTCAGATGGTGGAGTTTAAATTTCCTTTTTTTCTGTCAGTAAAACAAGCGTCTTGACTAATGTCTTGGGGGGCTAATCAGGTATTTACAGGATCTGTCACGCCGAGCTGCTGCTGGAAGCCAACNAGCCTGGTGACGAAAAAAAACAAAAAAAAAAAAAAAAAAAAAAAAGCATCATTTTATTAATAAGCTCAATGCTCCTCGGATCAGGAGGAGAAGAAGTGAGCCTAAATCAAGCCAGCATCCATCCTCTCCAAACTCAGCGAGGAAAAACACGCTCAGCCCAGGGGAGGGGGTGATGCACACAGATGTCTGCAGGACAGGAACGTGCTGGGCTCTTCCAGAGCAGGGGAGTGCTGCTATTTCTGTACTCTCCAACAGGAAATGAAATGTTTAAGTGACTCGTTTACAGAAGTCAGTGTCAGGGCCAGACTGCCAGGTTTTCCTTTCCAGTGGCTTCCCAGACCTTTCCTTGCATTTGGAAGAGCTGGGAGCAGAGTGTGTGCTAAATGAGCTCTCGTTTTATGGCATTCCAGAGACCCTTGGCACTGCCTTTCCACCCATTATCCGTGGGGGTCACAGTCACAACTCTCCCTCATCTCTAAAATGCCACATGTCAGCATTTCCAGAGGCTGTGGAGCAGTGTGGGAGTGAGAGGGGATTGTTACCCCTGCCCTTAGAGGGGTAACACGTTGTGACGTGGGTGTGGACCCTCACAGAGGACAGCAGCAGGGTCAAACATGGAAAGCTCTTTATTATCTGACTCCAATTAACTTATATACACTTTTAACAGAGGGCCAGGATTGGCCCGAGGAGGTCACAACCTCCTGACTCCATCGGTCACTATGACCATCAGTTAAATTCTCTCTCAGAAAACAACTATGCAAAACACACTGACAAATTCTAAGAATACACATTAATTTGCATCAAGGAGTGTGAGAACGGCGCTGCGAAGGTTCAAACGACTGAAAGCAAGAAAATGCAAGGGCGACAGGGGATCACACACAGTGGCTGATGGTGGAGTTCAGATTTTCTTTTCTCTGGTGTCTCCCTGCAGATCACCATCCCTCGGGGCACTGATGGCTTTGGCTTCACAATCTGCTGTGACTCCCCAGTCCGTGTGCAGGCGGTGGACTCTGGTAAGAGATTGCATCCTTTTCATCCCTTTCTTGATTTGAATGAATTATTGCTCTTTTTTTTTTTTTCGCTTCCCAGAGGTGGGTTGTGATTCTGAAGCTCTCACGCCTTTGCAGGACTCTGGGCACCTCCAAGAAACTTCATTAAATGAATTCTCTATTTCCTCTAGCGAGGTCAGAGGCTGCTGGGTCAGCCCTGTGTCACTATTTTGGCAGTTTTTTGCAGCAATCTGCAGAGTTTTTGTGATTTTTGTTCCTTCTCCAACCTGAGAATTGTCTGTCTGCTTGGGTGACCTTTGGAAATCATTTTGGAGGGGGGAACACAGGTCAGAAGGGGAGCAGGACTGCAGGAACCCTCAGCAGATCCTCTTGCTGTGGTCCTGTGGGATGGGCTGGTGTCTCCAGAGTGTCCTGCTGCCCTCCAGGAAACACAAGAAATTCAAGCAGCACCTCTGAGGAGCACTGGTGGCTCTATCCTGGTGAAGTGGCTCCATCCTGCAAGGTGAAGCTCCAGGTTGGGTGGCCCCACTTCATTTTCAGGCGTGGGTGTCAGATGGAGCTGTGGAGCTCTCTGGGCATCTCCAACCTCCAGGGCTCCTCCTCTCCCTCCTGCCTGGCCAGTGACTGGGATTATTTGTCCCTCCCAGGTGGTCCAGCAGAGAAGGCAGGTCTGCAGCAGCTCGACACCGTCCTGCAGCTCAACGAGCGGCCCGTGGAGCACTGGAAATGTGTGGAGCTGGCACACGAAATCCGGTCAGTGTCCCTCAAAATAAACACCCGGGGCAGGGAGGGGTGGTTTGAGGGAGTTTGGGGCAGGGAGAAGTGGTTTGGAGGAGCCCAGGGCAGGGAGGGGTGGTTTGGGGGAGTTTGGGGCAGGGAGAGGAGGTTTGGGGGAGCCCAGGGCAGGGAGAGGTGGGGAAAGCTCTGAGAGATGCAGGACACTGGGAAAGGATTCCCTGCAGGAGAAGGAAGGATGGAGACCTCAGGAGAGGGGCAGAAGCTTTGGAGGGAGGAAGGGCTGGACACGGATGCTCCAACCCTGATTTCCCCACCTCTCTTGCAGGAACTGCCCCACAGAGATCATCCTGCTGGTGTGGAGGCTGGTCCCTCAAGTGAAGCCTCCCCAGGAGGCCATGACCCGCAGGTCCTCCTGCAAATCCACCTACGACCTGCAGTCCCCTCCCAACAAGCGGGAGAAGAGCGGCCGCGCTCAGGCCGAGCATCGCCGCAGCTGCCACGTCCTGTGGGACGGCACCCAGGGGCTGGGGCTGCACTCCTGGGACAGGTACACCGAGCTGGGCAAGAGGGGCCAGAGCACCCTGCCCGCCCTGTCCTCTGCTGCAGACCAGAACTACATCATCCTGGCTCCTCTGAACCCTGGCAGCCAGGTAAGGGCTCTGTGCCTCAGCATCTCCTGCCTCCTGCTTCGTCATCTCTAAATATTTGTTGATTTTACGAGCCACACCTCTGTCCTCTTGTCCTCCACACCTTTGCTCCTTGGTGGAGCTTTCACTGTTTTCCTAAAGCGTTTCCCTGCTGTGTCCTGTATCTGTGTGATTTTCCCACTGCGCAAGACACAACTGCGAGTCGTCGCTCTCATTTTTCTGCTGCAAAAATTTATTATTTTCTCTTTTCTCCCCTCTCTCTGAAGTGCTTTGTCTTGGCTGGGTTTGGCACGTTGACTTTTGTAGCGGGTTGTTGTCAGTTGATTCCTGCAGGAGGTGACTGTGTCCTCTCTGTCCCTTACAGCTGCTGAGGCCAGTGTACCAAGAGGACAACACTTCTCTGGGTGAGTTGTCCCTGTGCTGGAAATGCTGGTCAGACCACTCAGATCTAAGCTGCCACCATCAAATCCTTGTCCTGAGCCCTGCAAGGGGCTCATGGTTTGAGGACAGGGATTTTGGGTGGGATCATCTCCCTGTGGAGAGGGCAGAGGGGTGTCACAATTAGGGACACAAAAAAGAACCACACTCGCCCGTCAGGTAGAAGCAGGGAAAAGCAAAAGAAGAACAGTTTATTGTGATTTAGGGTTTATATAGTATTTGGGATTGGTCATTGAGAGGAACACCTCCCTGACCCCAGTGGTCAATACAGAAGTTTATCACCGAGAGGAATGAAAACAATATCGATTATTTTGAGAGATTTTGCAGGAAGGTTTGTAAACTCTCATCAGAAGGGTAAGGATCATGGCAACAGAGGGGAGCGTGGCAGGGCTGAGCCTCCTGTGAGAAGGTGTGTGGGAGCTCACACAGAGCTGCTGGTGGGGATTTCTCACCTGGGGCAGGGTGAGAAGGTGAAGTGGGAGAGCTCTGAGCAGTGTGGGCTCATCCGTGACGTGTTTCCCTCCTCCTCCTCCTCTGTGGGGCCCTGAGAGAGCTGATCCCCTGCCCTGAGTGTCCCTGCAGGGATATTCAAGCCCTGGGCTGCTGCAAAGTCTCTGGGCCAACTCTCCTCAAAAAAAAAAAACCAAAACCTTTGTAACATAAACTGGTAACGTGAACCACACCTGTGGCAGGTGTTTTTGGGACACCTGGAGCTCCCAGGGATGGTTGGATTTGTGGGAAGAGTGGGCTGAGGTGGGTGGCAGGGCTGGGCACTGCAGGAATGCAGGTCCATGTGGAAATCCTCCTCGTCTGCTCATGGATTTGGGAGCTTTGGGAGGCTGTGCTTGCACCCTGGATGGCCTCAGGATGAGCTGAGTGTCCCTAGGAGAGCTGAGTTCTTGGAGGAGTGTAAATCCTTCAGCATTCCCTGTCTGAGTGAGGGCACAGCTGCAAAACTCGGTGCTGCCTCTAAGGTGGGGCAATGCTCAGAAAAATCCAAATGTGGGGCTGGCAGAGCCACGGGGGCAGTGCTGGGGGGCAGGAGGGAGCAGTGGGAATCCCAGCCCCCTGTGCCTTGGGTGCTCCCAGCCCTGCAGCTCTGCAGCCAGGAGAATTTTCCGCTCTCAGCTGCAGGGGATGTTTTGTTCCGTGGGTAATTGCAGCTCTTTCCTGCTGTTTGTGGACCCTGTGAAAGGATGAGCTGCACCACGGGGACTTGTTCCTACACTGGGGTGGGATTTGAAAGGCTTTGGGCTTCTTCCCATAACAAATTTTGGGTTTTTTTATGGATTTATTTGCAATTATTTAATGTCGAGTTCAGACGGAGGAAGGTTTCAGTTAACCTGAACAGTGGCAGCACTGTGACAGGAGGTGACATTTGGGGGTGTTTCTGTGCCACAACTTGTGCAGGTAATTATTTCCTCTGCTAAAACGAGGTGATTTGAGGATAAGAGCAAAAGCAAACCCCTGAACAGCCCAGACTGATCTTATCTGAGCTGTCTCTTGTGCCTCGATGTTACCTGGCAGCGCAACCAGGAAAAAAGGGGAAAGGGAAAACATCAGGATTAATGCACTTAGAGGTGGAAACAACCTCTCAGGTCACAAACCCCCCCCAAAGTAGAGTCAGCCAGCAGTAAACAACCCAGCTGGCTCCCCCAGCCCAGCTCTGGCTGCCTCTGCTGCCTTTATCTGGGAGTAAATGTGCTATTTCCTAATACTTAATGGAATATGTAATGCTGGGCAGGTTTGTGTGTTTGCTTTGGACCAGACCTTATCTGCCCCTGGGCTGTGGTCAGGAGTGTTTTTGGCTCATTTCTGCCTGGGAAGGTTCTGGGCAGCTGTTAGGGTAAAAAAGCTGCAGTGGTAGAAGCAGCTCTGGGGTCCTGCAGGGAGGGAAGGAGGAGTTCTGGGGGATCCCCATGGGAATGCTCATTCCTATCCCTGAAATATCCCTGTGGGGGAAAAGGAGAATCTTCAGCTCCTCACCTGGATATGTTCAATCCCACTGGAGAGCTCTGCCTGCAGCCCTGTGCTGGCTCAGTTCGTCAGGAGGAGCGAGGAAGGAAATATATTGATTTTTTTTTCAGTAGGGTTTCTTTTGAAGATGTGAATTTTTTGTTAGAGAGCCATTCAGTTCCTGTTGCCTGTGAGTTTTAGGGCAGAGCACAGGATGCTGATGAGCAGCTGAGGTGGGAGTGTGCAGGAAAAAAACCTCCTGTAATCCAGTCCCTCCTCTGAGTGAGGATAACTCTCTCCAGGGGAGAGGGACAGACTGAAAACCAGTCAAGCTGCTCAGGCCTTTTCCAGCCCCAGGATGTAATGCTGAAATACAGAGGAGGATGATGTGATGCCAGCCCCATGAACAATGAGCTCATCCTTTATAAATACACCCGATGTCTGGATAACCACTGCTGGCAGCAGCAGCAGCAGGGCTTGAGCCCAGCCTTGGATGTGTTTGTAACTTCTGCCTCTTTCTCTGACACCTCCAATCTCCAAGTGCTGTTATTCTGTGAATCCCTGGAAGTCCTGGGCAGCTGAGTGATGCCTGTCTATAGGTGATTGATGGAGAGATGGGAAGACTGACCACGATCAGAATCTGATTTTACTCAGGTTTATCCAAGAACTTATACACCATCTCAGTAAGGTTAATAATTTCTACTACAATAATTAGGTTAAAAGATCATACAGACAACTCATACATTTTTCAACATATCCATGTAGGGGGTTGATTGGATTTTCTTCTTTAAGCAGGTTTCTAATCCCATCTTCTCATGAGCTCAAAATTCTGTTTGTTCTCTCCAAGGCATCCTAGTCACCAGACTAAATATGTTAATTAAGTTGGTCTCACTCTTGTGAATCCCCACACCTGTCCCTGCAGCTCTTGGCTCCAGGATTTCCATGCTCTCCTCCAGCCTGGGAGAGCAGCCCTGAGCTGGAATGGGCAGAGCTGGAGCTCATTCTGTGTTTCCTTCTGCCTCCTCTGTCCGTGCAGGGAACGGCTCTAAAGGGAAATCCCACACGGGCTCTGGGAGGAAATCCAGGCTGATGAAGACTGTGCAGAGCATGAAAAGCCACGGGAACTACCAGAACTGCACCATAGTGAGGCCTCACATCCCCCATTCCTACGGCACCTACGTGACCCTGGCCCCCAAAGTGCTGGTGTTCCCCATCTTTGTGCAGGTCAGTGTCCAGCCTGGGGCCAGGAGAAATGCAAGGCTCTCCTTCTCTATCATCCTCAGCTCTCTCCTGGAGCTGGCTGTGCTTGGGAGCTCAAAAAAAAAAAAAAAAATATTTCCTCTCAAATGGAATTTTTGTTCTGTACGTGTTGGATTATTTTTTTTTTTTCTCCTTTTCAGCTTTCAAATCTGGCTCTCGGTACTTGTTTGGGTCAGGGGGAGGTGTCCTTCAGACCTGACTTTGGAATTGCAGATCAGTGTGGTTGTTCTTCAGGGTTCTTTGTGCTGTCAGTGTGTGCAAACAGAGGGGGTTGAGTTTAGCTGGTGGTCACAGTAAAGTTTGGGCAACTTGTGCCGGGGTCTGCCCACCCTGCCAGGGAACAATTCCTGCCCAATCTCCCTCTGTCCATGTGAAGCCATTCCCTGTGTCCTGTCCCTCCATCCCTTGTCCCCAGTCCCTCTCCAGCTCTTCTGGAGCTCCTTTAGGCCCTGGAAAGGGCTCTGAGCTCTCCCTGGAGCTTCTCTCCTCCCAGGCTGGCCCCAGAGCAGTGATGGCTCAACAGGGAATGTTCTGCCTCTGCAGTTCCACGAGCTGTTTAAGGAACCAGCTCTGAGTTTGGTGGCAGTAGTTCTACCTCCCTCTTTGTCCTTAATTTTGTCCTTCCTATGGCCAGAACCCCAAAAATCTCATCTGCTCCATATATTTCAGTACATTGCTGATGGATCCCTTCCTTTCTGAGCCTGTGGGGACCCCTTTGTCCTCCCCTGGCAGTGGCATTGTCACCTCAGCTCAGCCTGGTGGCTTCCTCTGGGCTGAACCCTGGTCCACATTCCCTGTGACCCCCTGGGCTGCTTTGGGGCACTGTGGGCTGGGCTGGAGCTGCTGGGGACAGCTCTTTGTCACCTCCCTCCTCCCTGGTGGCACCTGGGTGTTCACCTGCTGGGCTCTGCATGGTTGGCCTTTGGTAGGGACACAACTGGCTCTTTCTCCCTCCTAACTCCCAAAATTCATCTTGGATTGTGCCTGGGAATGTGCCACTTCAGGAGCTGGTTTTATCTTTGCAGGGCCCTGTGCAGATCCCCGTCCTGTTCCCAGGGCTGGTCCCAGGCTGGTGGTGCAGGGTTTGTTCTGCACTCAGGGCACTTAAACCTGTCTCATTCTCCACCACCGAGCTGGGTGTGGCGTGGGAAGGCACAGAAATTCTTAAAATTCTAAGAGCGCTGCACACCCTCAGGCACAAATATTGGTGGGAACCTGAGGTGGCAGCGCTGTGGCTGTGCTTCCTGCTGCCAAAGAGCCACAAATAACACCCCTGTGCAGAGCAGGCCCTGTCAGAGGCAAAGGCTCTGTCATTTCACAGCTGGGCTGACGTGGCTGTGAGTGCAAGGCTTTGTTTTCTCCTCTCACTGGGCTGCAGACTCTGTGTCCCTCTGAGCACAGTGGCTTCTCCCCCAGTGAGCGACAGCTCAGAGTGGGTTTGGTGGGTGGAAACTCACAAACCACACTGACACTGGAAGCTTTGACTGTTTCTTTTGTTTTCTTTTTTATTTTTTTTTTTTCCATCCAAACACAGCCCCTGGATCTTTGCAACCCAGCCCGGACCCTGCTGCTGTCGGAGGAGCTGCTCCTTCACGAGAGCAGGAAGAGGAGCACAGAGGTAAAACCCTTCCACCTTGTCTGAGCTCTCCAAACCTGCTCTTCTGCTGTCTTACACAGAGGACTGAATCATGGAATCACCATGTTTTGGGTTGGAAGGGACCTTAAACTCATCCCAGCCATAGCAGGGACACCTCCCACTGTCCCAGGATGCTCCAATTCCCAATGTCCAGCCTGGTCTTGGACACTGCCAGGGATCCAGGGGCAGCCACAGCTTTTCTGTGCCAGGATCTCCCATCCTTCGCTCTCCCCAGTATCCCATTTATCCCTTCCCTGTGACAGTGCAAAACCATTCTCTGTGTCCTGGAATTCCACACCCTTGTCCTTGTCTCCAGCTCTCCTGGAGCCCCTTCAGGCACTGGAGAGGACTTTGAGAAAGGTCTGTAAGGGAAATGTTGCACTGTGCAGTAATTATATCGATGTAATACTTGGAAAGAGTTCTGGTCACTTTATTCTGGGATAAACTAAATATCAGAACTCTTCTGCGCCAGAAATCAACTCTGGTTCCCGTTGCCTTTGGGCTCACAGGGAGGAAACTGCAGGTGGCAAATGCTCCTCAGTGACAGCCCAGCAGAGTCAGGAGCAGGGGGTTTGAGGGTATTTTGTGCCAGGTTAGAGCAGCACAGAATTAATGAATGGCAGGATGGTTCAGGCCGAAGGGCACCACTGGAATCCATCCAGAGCCATCCCCTTGTTCAGGGATCCCCTGGAGCCACTTGGGATTGTGTCCAGCATCTCTAGAGAAGGAGAATCCACAGCCTCTAGAGAAGTAGAACCAGACAGAGAACTCGCTACAGATTTCTCAGAATTTCAGTTCCTGAAACAGCTCATGTCCAAATCCCTCTCGTTCTTACTTCCACTTTTCTGCCACATTACTGGACATCTGGGGATACAAGAGGACTTGGGCACCCTGTGGGTGAGACAACTTTCACCATCCAAACTGGCAGAGTTGGGATGTGTTGAGCCCATTTGCTGCTGGCTTCACTTTTATCCATCTGCAAAGTCTGCAAGGCCTTGGGCTTTGGGGGAGAGGCAGAGCCCACTCCTGCACTCCAAACCAGTGCCATTTCTCCTGGGGTGCTTTCAGAGGAGCTCACACAGTAATTTGGGGTCGAATTCAGCTGGGGGGAACAATGTGTCATCTTCACAGATCTGTAGAGGAAATTCTGCTTCACTTGTTTTATTTTAGGGTGGCCAATAGCAGAAGGCCAGAGGCATTTTCCATCAACTGGCCAGTACAAACCAGTAGAGGGTAGTGCCAAGTGACTCCTCTCTTTTTCTGGTTTTCATCGTGCAATTCATTCCTTGCTTTGACTTGAATCACTTTTCATGCCAAAAAATACATGAAAATCCATCAAAGTACATGGAAAAAAAATAAAAAAATCCATGATTGATTAGAAAACTTGTAACTAAAGCCCTTTCCCTGTCTGCCCTGTGCTGCTCAGGGTCTTCTGGGCACCTGCAGGAATGAATCTCAGATAAACTGGTATTTGTGTGGCACAGGAGTTCTGGATGGCTTGGGAGTCCAGCTGAAGTCAGGGAGCTCCTCCTGGGCAGCTTGCAGGTCCCTGCCTTCAGGTCAGGCTCAGATATTTGGAGCAGCAGCCAAATGTGGAATATTTATGGACAAGTGATGCTCTTTGCAGCCTGGGTGGGGTATTGCAGCCAAATTGGAATATTTATGGACAAGTGATGCTCTTTGCAGCCTGGGTGGGGTATCTGTGCACACGGGGGTGATGAAGAAGCCCAGGAAAAGAGGAGGATCAGGAGGAAAATGTCTCAGGGAAAGGGCTCTCTTGGGATGAGCCTGGAGCTGGGAGAGGATTTCCCAGCTGGAGCTGGTGCCAGGAAAGGGCAGGATGCTGGCCAGGAATGAGAGGCAGTTTTTGTGAATCTGGTGCCCTGGGGGAGCTGGCACAGGGGCAGTCAGTGGGGTGAGAAATGAGAAGGGGTGAAGGGAAGCAGCCCACGGTGCTGAGCCCGTGCTGGCAGTGACAGTGGGGACAGCAATGCTGGCGTGTCACCTGTGGCTCTCTCACGCCTGAGTGTGTGGCACGGCCTGCTGGGCTGTGAGGAAGCCTCAAGATCCAATCTCCAAACCCGTGCAGGTCTCTGGAGTGCCGGGGTCCTGTTCCCCAGCAGACCAGGGCTGTGTGTGCTGGGCTGTGAGGAGCCAGCCTGGACACAGCATTGTGTGCAGGAGGGCTCTGACTCCTCTCTTTCCTTGAGTTCTTTCCCTCTCCAGCCTTCTCTGATGCCTGGCCAGAGGTTTGTTTTGTGTCCAGTCAGTCCTTTCTTCCTTGCTCCATGAGGTTTTCTGTTTTCCCACTGCTCTTCCCTCCCTTAGCATCTCAGGCTGGGCTCCTGTGGTTTGCAGGACTGTTCTCTGTGTGTTTTTATTAATCTGCTTTGCCTGAGAGGCTCAAGAGAGGAGAGGCTGCAGGGGATGGAGATCCTGCTCCTTTCTTTTTTTTTTTCCCCAAGCCCCCAGAATCTTTTCCCACATCAAGGCACTGCATCCTTGTCCCTGAGCAAACTCTCTCCCATCTCCTGAAGGAGTCAACCTATCTCTCTGGAGGCTTGCCAGGCTCTGTCCTTTCCCTGACCTTACCTCTGGGGCAACCCTTATTCAGGCTTTAATCACATCCTGTCTAGACTCTGCTGCAATTCCCGCTTTTATGGGCTCCTGAAATCCCTCCAGCCCCGTGGAGTGCTGGAGCAGCCAGTGGGTGATGGCACAGGAGGTGTCCAAGGTGGGCTTTGACCTTGTCCATCCATCCCCAATGGACCTGGAGGGCTCCCAAAGCCCTGAGGTGTCTGCTCAGTGTGGGCCACACTCGTGGAAACCTTATAAATATGATTTCTTAGCAAAAGATTCTGAAAATATGAAACCTGTAATAGAAATAGAAATAGAAGCTCACTTTGAGTTGTAGGATACTGAGCCTTAGTTACTCTATAACCTAAAAACAACAGCCTGGGCAGCTGAAGGAGAATCCCTTTGCATTGAATCAAAAAGGACCCAAAGGTCAATGCAGCAAAACCAGAAAAGTCTAAAGAGTCGTTTTTTTAGAGTTTAAAATATAACACAGTGTGGTGATGTAGTAGTTCTTACGGGCTGTGTGGAGATTCTATAGGATTTTGTGTCTTGTATTGGTTGGTCACTGTAAATTAGAATATTCATCACAAAAGGAGATAGAATGGATTGGAACAAGGACCTCACTCTCTTGCTTGCTCTCTTCCCCTGCTCTCTTCCCCCTGCACTCTGACCCTGCCACCTTGTTCTCTCTCTCCCTTCTCTCCCTTCTCTCTCAGCTCTCTCCCTCTTGTTCTCCCTCCCTCTCTCTTTGGGGTTCCCTCCAGCCCAGGCTGGTGGCTGAAGGCAAAGCCCTTTTTACCCACCACCCTGCAATAAACCCACGAGTTTCTAGAACATCTCAGCTCTGCAGAGTTCCCTCTCCCTGCCCTCCATGAATTCTCCTACAGGTGCCCTTCTCATCCCTCCTTTCTGCCCCTCTGGCAGGGTCTGCAGGTCAGGATGGGTTTCCTGGGCTCCTGGAACCTCATGGATGGCCTTGGCTGGATTTATGCAGGAGGAGGTTTTCTCCTTTCTCTCCCTTCAAGGCTGCATTTCTGGACACTTTTTCATAGTGATTTTGTTGCCACATTTTTCCTCCCAAGGGGGTGATGTTGGCTCCCTCCTGCCTGGGGCAGGGTTTGGTGACATTCCCAGGGTTGTCCTCTCTTGGCCCATCGCTCCTGCCTTCCCTCTTGGCTTTCAGTTTCTCTTCAGATTTCCCTCAGGAAACCCTTTAAACGTGTCTGTGTCTCTTGTGCTGTGTCCTGTAGCTGCTCAGGTCTCTCAGCAGAAGAGGGTTTTGCTGTTTGCAGATGAGCAGTGTGGAGACATCAGGATCAGCCTCTGTGAACAACTTTTTCTGTCTTGTCAAATCTGTTCACTCCTCCCTGAAAGGTCCTCATGGCCTGGATCACTCCAGGGTGCTCATCTCCGTCCTCAGAGAGTCCTTCTGTCCTGCCAGCTCTTGAAAGTCTGACTTTAGGGTAGGAGATTATTTCTGATAAACACCCAAAGCCACTTTCACCCTCCAAGGAGCGACTCTGGTGAACTCTGCGTCGCCTGGCTGAGCCCAGACGTTGTGTGTGCTGTCTGTTTGCTCTTGGCTTTTGTGAGCCCTGTGATTTTTCGGGGTAGATGTGTTTGCCGAGGGCTGTTACAGGCAGGTCCCAGGGCAGAGCTCCAGTTACTCCTGCAGGGCCATCCCTGAGCCCCCTCCTCAGCTCTCAGGTGTGGGATGTGTCCAGCTCCCACCTCTGCGTTTGTCAGAGCCCCAGGCTTGTGGTGCTGTGCTGCCTCTGTGGGTGGAAAAGTCGCTTTTATTTTATTTTTCCACCCAACATTCCGGAGGAGCAGAGGGATCTCCATCTACTGCTCTCAGATCCAGAGTCTTCCTGGAAGCATCATCTGATGGAAAAATGCTCTTACAGAGCCTGCACTGGGTGTGCTTTTACCCTTCTGCATCTCAAACACAATCTTCCTGTAAAAGCTCAATGTTGCCTGTAAACACTTCATCCTGTAAATCCATTTCCCAAGATTCCCTATTGAAACTTGCTTGGTTTTGAAGTGATTCTCCTGCTGCTCTCAATCTTTTTTTTTTTTTTTTCCTTAAAAAAGGATTTAAAATTTCCCTTTAAACTTTCACAGTTTTCAGTTTCATTCCTCCGTTTCTGGGTGACTTCTATCTCCTTCACTTTTGCTATTCCCAAAGTCCCTTCAGCATCTCTTCTTTGGGGTGGGAGGGAGCTGAGGTGGCACCAGACATGCCCCAAAAATTTTACCTTTTGGGATGAAGGCTATAGTGCAGTTATTCCTTGTATTACCAGCAAGACTGGAAGGAATGAAGAGAGTGGATGTGGGCACTGGGCCAGCAGAGTGTTGAGAGCAGAGGAAGGGGTTTTCCAAATGGCACCGAGAAGAACTGCCCCTCCCTGGTTTCATTGTCAATTAAAGCTCCACCCGCAGCTTTAATTGTGCTTTCTGAGAATCCCACAAAAATGAACTTGCACTGCTGGGAGAAAGCAAAAGCTTTGCCTTTGCTGTGGGAGGTTTTTTTTTTTTTTGGGGGGTGGCACCCCAAGGCTCTTACCCTGAGCAGGTCTGGGCCCACTGTGGTATTGCCACTTTGCAGCTGCTCCCTGGCACAGGACCCAGGGAATGGCCTCAAACAGGGCCAGGGCAGGGGCAGAATGGAGATGAGGGAAAGTTTCTTCCCCCAGATTGTTCAGGCACTGCCCAGGCTCCCCAGGGAATGGGCACAGAACTCCAGGAGCCTTTGGGCAGCACTGCCAGGGATGCCCAGGCTGGGATTGTTGGGGGGTCTGTGCTGGGTGATCCTTGGGGTCCCCTCCAGCTCCAGTGATTCCATAATTCTGTGATCTCTGAGGCTTTCTGTGTGTCCCAGCTCCTGGAGGGCAGGGCAGGCTCACACCTCAGCTGTGGCTCCAAGATTCTCATCCCTGGGAGGTTTCTGGTTCCAGGAGCTCCATTGCAGTGGAGAAACTAATTTTAAAGGTCCCATTAATCTGAACTGATCGGACTGGGGACCTCAGGCAGGACTTTTCCCCCTGCTCTGGAGGAGCTCCCAGCCCTGGGACAGGAGGCAGTGCTGGAGCTCAGCAGAGCTGTGCAGACAACTCAGCCTGGTGTTTCCTTTCCACCCCCACCGTGGCTTGAGGTGTCAGATTTTTGTCCACTGCAGCTCCTCCTCTTGTGGGTCCTCCTCTTGTCAAAACCAAACTTTCCTTTCTTATTGACATCAGCGAGAAACTCCTCCCTGAGGGTGATCAAGAGTGATCAGATTCACTTTCAGGCTGAACCTTCTTGCAGCTTGCCGGCGATTTATTCCCTCCTCCTGCTCTGATTTGTGACTTGTGTAAGTGGGAAGTGACAGGAGGGAGCAGGGAGGGTGTGTTTGTGTGCTGTGAGACTTTCAGGCAGGTTTATCCCTCCTGTCCCAGCACTCCATAAACCTCAGGAGGTGCCATCAGCCCCTTTGGGAAGGGCTCTGTGGGCTCCTGGTGCCTCTCCCCAGGGCAGAGGGCATTTCCAGGACACCCTATAGATTTTTTTTCTTTGCTGCTCCTGTGTTTCCAGGTGACTCTCTTTGTCTACTCTGACCTGCTGCTCTTCACCAAGGAGGACGAGCCTGGGCGTTGTAACGTGCTGAGGAACCCTCTGTACCTGCAGAGTGTCAAGCTCCAGGAGGGTGAGTGTCTGCAGCAGCAATTGGAGATACTTTGAGGATTTAGCTGTGAATGTTTCTGGCCAGAAAAAAAAAAAGTTTCTTCCAGTGCCATCCTTCCTGGGGTGCAGAACCAGCATCACCCCTGTCACCCTGGGAGCTCCATCTCCTGGGGCATCCCAGGAACACTCAGACCCTTCCCAGCCTTTTTTTGGGTGCCTGTCTCAGGGTTTGGGGGCTCTGTTCCCCTGGCTGGTGTCACGGTGACAGCAGGGACTGCCTGAGGCTGGGAAAAGGAACTGAAGGCTTGAGGTTTCCCCCGTGGCGCCTCGAGGGAGTCCAGACATTGGCTCCGAGGGTGGCTGGCCAAGCTCTGCTGACCTTTACTTTGCTGCTCTGCTTTGCTACTTCTCTCTTCAGCCGCCCACGGTTTCCCTGTTGCTGACATCCATCCCCCTGCTCACCCCTCTGGGGAGGAGAGAGCAAACCTCAGAGCTGGGGGCATCGCTCTGCACCTTGGCTGACACCTTTGGTGTCCAGCTGAGGGCTTTTAGGGCAGGGGTGGCTGGAAATGGGATATTTCAGGCTCCCTTTAGCTCCTCGTGCTCTGAAGAGGAATGAGGGAATTGCTCTACCACATCCTATTTGCTTACAGAGGAGCCACTTCTTGGCCCTGGGCCCAATTTCACCTTATTCTTTGTGCGGTGTCTTTGCTTTTTTGGGTATGGGCTTGTTTAATGTGCAGTTACCTGACTGTGCCACAGCTCCTCCTCCAGCCCAGGCAGCTGCCCTGGCACCCCAGGGGGAAAACTGGGATGAGATAGAAGGAAAAACTTTCCTGACGTTGGTCAGATATTGAGTTGCCCAGAGAGAGGTTGTGGGATCTCCATGCCTGGAGATCCTGAGTGCCCTGTCTGGGTGTTTTGGGCAGGGGATTGGACTCCAGAGCCCACCAGAGAGGCCCAAATTACTCTGAAAGTGATGAACCAAAGTCTTTACATCTCCTGTGGCTCTGACCAAAAGCAATGAATCCAGATCAGGGCTGCTCCTCCAAAGGGATCCTTTTCTGGGTGAATTTTGCTGCTCCCCACGACTTTTCCCAGCTGAGCCATGAGCTCTGTGTCTCTCCATGTGCCCCAAATTGTTCTGATCCTCAGTGCTGGACACCACAGGCAGTTGTTATTTCCCATTCCCAGCAACGTTTCTGTTTCCAGATGAATCCTCTGACCTATTTGGTGTGAGCAGAAAAACACAAGGGAGGGAGATGGGGCACCACAGCCACGAGCCATTGAGAAAAAGCCACTGAAGCCTCCCTGGGCTTTGTCGAGTGTGTTCTCAGCGCTGCTTATTTCTAAGAAACGGGACAAAAGGAATTGTTCCTTGTTAAAGTGCTTTTGGTCAGCTCCTGCGCCATGTGCCTGTGCTGCCCCTGGGGCTGGGGAACAGCTCTGGTCTTTTCACCAGCTTGGAGAAATCAGCTTCCCTGGTGCTGCTGCTGCCTCTGCACGCTGAGACGCAGGTTTGTGCCTCCTCACCTCAGGCTCAGTGGATTTGTGAGCAGTTTTCTGCCACTTATTTCCTTGTTGTCACAATAACTCTGCTGGATCATGCCTGGAACAGCTTCCCAAGTCTCTCCAGAGGAGATGGAGTCCCTCCAGCACTGTGAATCCACCACCCAAACCCTCCAGCTCCAGGCGGGGCTGCTGGGTGGGGAGTGCAAGAAGAGATGCGTGTCCCTTTTTGGCAGGGATTTTCTGCCGCTGCTCTCCTCAATGACTGAGTGGCACATGAATAGGAACAGGCGTGTGGCTGCCTCCAACAATTGAGACATCTCCGGTGCTGCGCTCGGGGCCATTGTGCTGTTTCCTGTTCCTGCTCTGTGCAGAAAAGCAAATCAGTCTGATCTGCCTCACAATGCTCTCTCTTCCTGCTTTACAAGCCCCAGCACCGGGCTGATGAGCACAGCCAAGGTTCCCAGTGACACACCAGGCACTGGGGGAATTTCCACGCGCTGGATGCTGGTTCTCTCCTGGGGTGGGTGTGCTCAGCTTTGGGGCAGAGAGGAGCATTAATCCCACACTGGGAGCTCCATCCCCAGCTGGGATCCTGCAGACAAGGGCTGCTTTGTTGGTCTTGACAGCCCAACCTGCTGTGTTGTGCAGCTCCAAGATGCTCAAGGGCCAAGAGTGGGATTTTTGGGCATTCTTGTCCTTCCTTGGGATGCTGGGGAGCACCCAGGCCTGATGCTCAAGGGTCAAGAGTGGGATTTTTGGCCCTTCTGTCCTTCCTTGGGATTCTGGGGAGCACCCAGGCCTGATGCTCAAGGGCCAAGAGTGGGATTT
>VWZU01004604.1:47397-64320 GCA_013397095.1 Sterrhoptilus dennistouni
GGGCAATGTCTCCAGGACAGGTGTGTCAAGGTCAGTGTCTCCAGGACAGGTGTCTCCAGGGCAGTGTCTCCAGTACAGGTGTCCAGGACAGGTGTCTCCAGGGCAGTGTCTCCAGGACAGGTGACTCCAGTGCAGTGACTCCAGGACAGGTGTGTCAAGGTCAGTGACTCCAGGTCAGTGACTCCAGGACAGGTGTGTCCAGGACAGTGTCTCCAGGGCAATGTCTCCAGGACAGGTGTGTCAAGGTCAGTGACTCCAGGTCAGTGACTCCAGGACAAGTGTCTCCAGTACAGGTGTCCAGGCCAGTTGTCTCCAGGCCCGTGTCTCCAGTACAGGTGTCTCCAGGACAGGTGTGTCCATGGCCAGGTGTGTCCAGCCCAGGTGTCTCCAGTACAGGTGTCTCACCCCTGTCCCCACAGCACACTCGGGTCTGGCCCTGCCCTGCCCTGGATCAGGGGGATGCAGCTGTGGCTCTCCATCCTCCCAAACTGGGTCAGCACAAACATCTCTGCAGGAGCCGGAGCCTCTGGATTCCTTTTCCTGCACGTTTCAGGCTGGACTAAAATAGCAACAGCAGCGCACAAAGCCTGAGCACCTGGTTACCAACCAAAGCTCCTGCTCTGCAAACAGCCCTGGGCAGCTGAATCATGGAGGTGACAGCCCCTGGTGGTGGCTCCTGCTGTCCTGGGATGCATTTTGCTGGCACAACTCTGTCCCCAGGCGTGGGGACCCTGCTGGAATCCCTGGGATGGGGCTGGTGTGACTCTGTGCTCGGCTGGGTGTGATCCTGCAGTGGGCTGGGGGATCATCCGGGGATGTGCAGGGACATTTCCAATCATGAGTGTCTCAAATGGCTCCTAAAAGGGGCATCTTGGTGGTGCTTCATCATGCCAGGAGTTCTGGGCTGTGCTCACAGCCCCGCCTGAGTTGTGGAAGGAGCCTGGCCACTGGAGAGGTGAAAAAGCACTCCAGAAGTCATCACATCTCCTTCCAAGGCTTTTCTGTGCCTCAGTAGCCAAGAGGATGTTCTTTGGGTGCTGTGGAGAGCCATTGTGGGCCCTGCAAAGTTGTGACAAAATGGGTTTGTCTTGGCTTGCCAAAACTGATGGAAATCCAACTGGTGGGGTGTGGGGCCAGGAAGGAGAAAAGGAGCACGACAGCAACTACCAGGCACTTTAAATTGAGTTTATAGCACCATCGCCATGCCAGGAAAGTATAAAGTGCCCAGAATGCAATTTTAAAGCAAACGTGGTGTGAAATGCAAAAAGGAGCAGCATGAGGAGGGAGCTCCCAAATGGACAGGGGAGAGTGTTTGGGGCAGGGTGGGCACACAGGGAGCCTGATCTGAGCTGAGGCTGGGGCTGTGTCCAGCCTGGTTTGTCAGGACAGACCTTTCTGGGGGTACCAGAGCAGTGAGAGGCAGGAGCTGAGAAAATCAGCTTCTTCTTGCCAGGGAGAACTGATCCATTAACTTGGCTCACCAGTCATTTGATACCAGGGCTATTTAGGGAAAAAAGCCCAGTGTCTGCGCTCTCTGAACAGATAAATTAAGCTGGAAATATCAGCCTGGCCAGGAATCTGATTTGCAAAGCCTTCCAAACTGGTCTAGCTCAGCAAAAGGCAGCTCGTTCTGCTGCGGCCACAGCCTGACCAAGGGGATGTGGGATTTGCTGTGGGGTGGGAATGAAGAGCCAGCACAGCCTTGGTGCCAGCTGAGTGCTGGAGGCAGGAAAAGGGACGCTGTGCAAGCACAGAGCAGCTCCTCAGGAGCCTCCACGGCTGCCACAGTGAAGCTGTGCAGAGATCAGACAGAATTTGGCCTTTGGGGTGGTACCTCTTGTTTTTCAAGGCCCCCCCTGAGCTCTGCCCTGGCAGGAAGGTCCCTGTGGCTCTGCAGAGCTGTCAGTGCCTCTGGCAGAGCCTCTGGCAGTGCCCCCCAGGGATGGTGGGGTCAGGCCAGGAGGATGAGCCCTGCAGGGGCTGTGCTGGCACTGCTGCCTTCAGAGCTGCCTTTGGAGCAAAGCTGTTGGTTTCTGGGGGACTTGAGCAAATGCAGCATCTGCTCCTGGGGATGGAGGAAGAGAAATCCATGAGGGATGCAGCTGTGGTAGTCCAGCCCTGCTCCCAGTGGGCTTTTCCTGCCAGAGTCAGTGCAGGAGGAGCTCTGGGGTTTGTTGTGGTCCAGCTTTCTGTCCCCAGTGTCTGGGGGATGTGTGCAAATAGGGCTCTGCTGCCACTGTAAGGCTTGGTTGAACTTCCCTGAGCTGCAAACCCACCCTGGCAGCTGCAGCACCTCCCAGGAATTACTCTGTGGATATTTTCTCCATCTGCAGAGCCTTCCCCCTCTCATCCTTGTGTCCAGCTCTGCTCCGGGATGCTGCTCCCTCCTCTGTGCTCTGTGCTCTGTGCTGAGCAAGCCCCTGTAAAACACATCCCCGGGGTGAGCCGGCTTGGCAGCAAACCTTCCCCAGCAGGGCTGTGTGCAGGCTGGAGCTTGGCCGGGGCTGCCAGGAACCACAGCCATGGCAATGTGATTATGGAGGAGCAGCTTTGTGCATTTAACCGAGTTAACCCCGGGCTGGGTGCTGAGCATCAGGGCTGGGCTGCCCTCAAACTGCTGCAGCAGCTCGGGGGAATTCAGCCTGAAGAGGGGGAAAACTGCAGGGCAAGGCACAGGGCAATTCAGCCCTGAAGAGAGAGAAAACTGCAGGGCAAGGCACAGGGTAATTCAGCCTGAAGAGAGAGAAAACTGCAGGACAAGGCACAGGGTAATTCAGCTGAAGAGAGAGAAAACTGCAGGACAAGGCACAGGGTAATTCAGACTTGAAGAAAGAGAAAACTGCAGAGCTGGGGCAGGACAAGGCACAGGTAATTCAGCCCTGAAGAGAGGGAAAACTGCAGGACAAGGCACAGGGTAATTCAGCCCTGAAGAGAGAGAAAACTGCAGGACAAGGCACAGGATAATTCAGCCCTGAAGAGGGTGAACTGCAGAGCTGGGGCAGGACAAGGCACAGGGTAATTCAGCCTGAAGAGAGGGAAAACTGCAGGACAAGGCACAGGGTAATTCAGCCCTGAAGAGAGGGAAAACTGCAGGACAAGGCACAGGGTAATTCAGCCTGAACAGAGGGAGAACTGCAGGACAAGGCACAGGGTAATTCAGCCCTGAAGAGNGAGGGAAAACTGCAGAGCTGGGGCAGGACAAGGCACAGGGCAATTCGGACTGAAGAGAGGGATAACTGCAGGACAAGGCACAGGGTAATTCAGATTGAAGAGAGTGAACTGCAGAGCAGGAGAAGGCGCAGGATAATTCAGCCTAAAGAGAGAGAAAACTGCAGAGCAGGGGCAGGACAAGGCACAGGGTAATTCAGCCCTGAAGAGAGAGAAAACTGCAGGACAAGGCACAGGATAATTCAGCCCTGAAGAGGGTGAACTGCAGAGCTGGGGCAGGCCAAGGCACCAGGCAATTCAGNGAACTGCAGAGCTGGGGCAGGACAAGGCACAGGGTAATTCAGCCTGAAGAGAGGGAAAACTGCAGAGCAGGACAAGGCACACAAGAGAGCTGCTCCAGCAGGTTTGGCAGCCAGGGAAAAAAAAAGCTCCAGAGCACAAATCCACTGTGAGTAACGGACCTGCTGCCACCGTCTGATTCTCACTGCTTGTTTCTTTGTGTCTTCCACACTCAGAACGGCTGATTTCTCCTTCCCTTCTGGCTCCGTGACCTGAGATTACCTCGGAGATGAAGGCTGGCTGTATCTGAAAGATGCAGATTAACCTTAAAGCTAAAATAATTAACGGACACTCTGTGGCGTGGACTTTGGGGAGTCCGGGATGGGGATGCTCCCCCTTGTTTCCCCAGGGAGGTGGTGGATGCTCAGCACTTTTCCCAATCCTGGCTGTGAGCAGGAGAGGATGATCCCAGTCCCTGCTGGGGCTCCAGTGCTGGGATGGAGAGGGTGGTGGGTGTGTGTGTGTGCCCAAAGAGGGGGCCTGGAGCTCCTTCCTGGCCGTCCTCTGCTCAGGAAGGGCAGGAGAGTGTCTTTCTCACTTATTTACAACGTGCTTGACAAGTGCGAGTAAATGAGCTGTCAGCAAAAGCGAACTGTGTGTTGATGGAGGGCTGATTAAACCAGCGCCGTGGGGATGAGGAGGGAGGGATGGAGGGATGGGGGGGAGTGTGGGGACAGCTCTGCTCCCCCTGGGCACCTGGGGACAGTTCTGTGTGGGTCACCCCTGTCCTGTCCCATCCTCTGCCTCCTCTTCCTCATCCTGAACACCCCAGGCTGTCCCTTCACATCCCAACAACTCCCTTTTCCTCACCCTGGGGCATCTCCTGGGCCTTCCTTGCACAGTCACTGGGGTGGTTGTGGCAGACACTTGGGGACGAGGCTGTGGATAACCCCATTCCTCCCCTGCCTCTCTGAACAAGTGTTTTTCCCTCACAGCAGTTTGGTCAGAGCTCTTTGATGGGGAAGGAGAGGAGGATTTTGTACCTTCTTATTATTGTGTTTTTTGGCCAAAGTCTTTCCATTTTGGCTTTCCATTTTTGCCAAAGCGTTTCTATTTCCAACCTGCTGCCCCAGCTGTGCCAGCTGTGCTCCAGGGGGTTCTGCTGTGGGGCAGGACATGGCCAAGGGTGCAGGGAACCTGGATCTTCACCAGAGCCTTTCCTCCCACAATACCTGAGCACATCACAGCAGTACCTGGAGGGCCAACCTGAACCTGGCCACACCCTCCCAGCACCTAATTGTGCTCTCAGGGGGCTCAAATAGGGGAGAAACCTTGAGGGGGATTCTGTCCCATGAGGGTTAAAGCATCAGCTGGCTGGAGGTGCAGCCAGGTCACAAAACCAAAACAAAATCTTGTTCCATTGTTCCATGCCAGGGAGCCCAGCTCTGACCCTGGACTGGGAAAACTCATTACAGCCAAAGGCTCCATGGATTTGTGAGGCTGTGGGGCCAGAGATGCTCTTCCTCTCTGAGTCAGGCTCCAGTCCAGCTCTGTCCACTTCAAAATCTGGAGGGAGCTGTCCCTCCTTGAACATGGAACCACCACAGACTGGTTTGGGTTGGAAGGAATCTTTAAAATCATCCAGTTCTACCCCTCTGCCGTGGCAGGGACACCTCCCACTGTCCCAGGCTGCTCCAAGCCCCAATGTCCATTCCAGGGATCCAGGGGCAGCCACAGCTGCTCTGGGCACCCTGTGCCAGGGCCTGCCCACCTCTATAGTAAAGATTTTTTTCCTAATATCTGACCTAACCCTGCCTTTCTTCAGCTTAAGGCCATTTCCCTTTGTCCTGTCACTTCGGGCCCTTGTCCAAAGTCCCTCTCCAGCTCTCCTGGAAGCCCTTTAAACACTGGAAGGGGCTTTTTCTCCCAGAATCTTCTTTTCTCCAGGCTGAACAGCTGCACATCAGTTGGCTTCCAGCCTTCATTGCAAGGACACATCCCAAGGCCCCAGGGAGCTGGGACGTGCCTGTGGGGCTGGGCTGGAGTACAGATGGTGTTTATCACCTCCCCTGAGCCCTGGGTCACTGAACCCTGGCTCCCCTGGCCTCAGTGCCCAGCCCTGAGGCTCTTGGTGCTGTTCCTGGTGGCTCCAGGGGCTCCCAATATCCAAGGCATGGGCAGGAGGTGTGGAGCAGATGGGATCTCAGAGCCACAGCCCCCCTGGGTTTGTCCCTTTGCTTAGCTGGGCTCTGGAGCCATTAGGAGAGCAGAGCTGCCCCTGCACAAACAGCTCTGGAGATGTTCTGCAGCTGCACCCAGTGACCCCACATCCCTCACCCCAAGCACAGGACTGCTCTGAGGTGGGGCTGCCAACACTCCCACCATGGCCAGAGCCAGTTTTAAACCCTGCAAGGGCCATCCTGGACGATCCCCCAGAGGGGCTGGTGAGACCAGGAGTGGCGCCAGCAGCCCCAGGGGCTGGGCAGTGTGAGATCATTTGCACAGGGTAATCGCAGTGCTCTGAGCCAGCGCTGCTGTGAGTTAATGAAGGAGCTGGAAGTGCTTTGTTGCAGCCTGCCAGGCTGGAGCCCTGCCCTGCTGTGCCCAAGCACCTCCTGCCTTGGGTGGCTGCTCCTTCTCTGCCCTCCAAGCAAGGCAGAGCGAGTCAAGCTCAACTAACTCCTTGCAAAAAATTACCCAAACTCTGATATTTCTGCAGAGTCAAAGGATCTGTTCAAAATTCCAGGGGGCTTTGGGTGCTGATGCACAGAGTGTCAGGCACAGCTACATCCTGCCCCCCCCTTGGCACCCTGGCCCTTCACCAGGCTTGGTGTCCTGCCCTGGAAGGAGCATTTCCTGGTGCACAGCAGGGCAAGGCCTGTCAGCAGCACTGCAGGAGGGCTGTGGGTGGCTTTGGAGCCACCAGGGTTGGGTTTGGGACCCTCCTGTGTGTGGCTCTGGCCTGTTGGAGGCAGTGACAGCAGAGCTGCCCTGCCAGGTCCCCTCCTCTTGGTGGATGTTTCCTTCCAGTGATCTCTGTTTGGCAGCAGGAACAGCCTCCAGCACCAACCCCATGGTCCTGTGTGAGTGGTGTTGGGATGAGTCCCTCCCAGTGGATCTGCAGTGGCTGAATGCATCAGGCTGTGGTTGTCACCTCCCTCATCCTGCCCAGGGGACAGAGCTCTGCCCCAAACGCTGCAGAGATTCCCCTGAGCAGCACTGAAAGGAAAAAGTGCTGAGGGTTGTGGGCTGAACGGCAGTGACAGGATCTGCTCCTTCCTGCCCCCTTTCCCACCACTCTGGGTTTTTACTGCCAGGGATATTTATGACCCAGACATCATCTCACAGCTCTGGGTGCCCCAGCAGTGGCCCTGCACTGATGAGGCTGCAGGCAGCAGCTGCAGCCCAGCCCAGGAGCTGTGTCCCCATCACAGGGGGTGTGGGCTGGTGGCTGGGCCATTCCTCTCTAAAAGGGGCTGGGGGTGCTCTAAGGGACATCCAGGTACCCCCAGTGTGGTGACAATTTGTCTCACAGACTGCAGGCAGCCAGGTGGGCTCAGAGAGGGGACAGGCACAAACTCCTGCAGACCCAGCTCCTTTCAGCAGTGCAGGCAGGACAGGAGCTGAGCACAGCTCTGGGGGTGGCTGTGCCATGTCACTGCTGTCCGTGGTGACAACACGTAGCTGAGCTCAGCTTTAAAGCAGAAAACACAGAGGAATGTGTCATCCTGTCATCCTACGTGCTGCACAATTCCTTGGCCTATGGGGCTGACTGGTCAAGGCTGTGCCCAAGGGATTCCCTGTCTGCAAGCCAGGACCTTGCTGCTGCCTGCCAGCCTTTGGAGGAGCTCGTGGGAGCATCAGAGAGGCTCAATTTGCAGGTGCAGAACCTGAAGATAATTTATGAGTCTCCTACAGCTACTTTTGATGTAATCCTGGATGAGGAGAGTGAAAGCCCTGCTGTGGCACTGGCAGCAGGGGCAGGGCCAAAGCTGGCTGGGGATGCTGGACTGGTCAGGGGCTCTGGATTAAAGGGAAGTTTAGATTTGGCTGCCCAAGGAGCAGGGGGGGGACGTGTGTGTGCCCAAAGTCTGTGCTGGGGGAGAGCTCTGAGCACAGACTGTCACTGCAGCACTGTCAGAGAACGGTGCCTGTGGGGCAGATAAAACCAACACATGGCTGAGAGTGGCTGTGCACACTCTGACCCCTCACTGACCGCTCACTGACCCCTCACTGACCCCTCACTGACCCCTCACTGACCCCTCACTGACCCCTCACTGGCCTCTCTGAAGCCACAGGACAACTCACCTGTCTCGGTCAGTGCAGTGTAACCCCAGGAGGAGAAATGCCCAGTGTAATCCCCAGTCGGGTCCCCAGCCCTGTGTGCACAAGGGTGTCACAAAAGGGCCCTGGCCTTGCAGGAGAAGAGGAGGGGTGATAAATTCACTCTCCTCCCGGGGGCTTTAGCTAGCTCAGTTATTAGGAGGATTTGGAGAGAATTATACCAAGGACGAGGTGAGATATCTCAGAAGAGGCCCTTTCCCCAGGATCTTTGTCCCAGGCGTTTATTCTTCCAATTTCCAGGAGGGAAAGAGGTAGAACAAAGGAAGGGGAGACAATTTATAGCCTCCTGGTCAGGGAAGAGACAGCTGGACCACAGCCAGGGGGGTCAGAGAAGGAAGGAAGGGTCACTCTAAATGGTAAGGAACTCCAGGGGATCAGAAGGGAGAGACCATTTCCCTAGAGAATTACAACAGAGGGGCAGATGCTCATGCAAGTGGGCACCATCCACCATCCACCATCCCTGCCTGTTTATTTTCCCCATCCCTGCCCCATTAGGGTCAAGCTGTTCACAGAGATTGAGATACAACGGGCAGAGCTCCCCCATTGCAGAGCATCCCCCATTTCAGAGCCCTGACTTTGCCACAAAAAAAACACTTTGGGGGGGAAAAGACCCCCGACAAACAGTGAACTTGCAGCAGACTTTCCTTCATCATGTGGAAATTGGAAATGGAAAAAAAAAAATCATGTGGAAAAAAAAAAATAAACGTGGATTTTTCTGGGATCAGCACCGCAGTGTGCCCACAATGTGGATTTTCTGGGATCAGCACTGCAGTGTGGATTTTCTGGGATCAGCATTGCAATGTGCCCACAATCTGGATTTTCTGCTGGGCTCGGCTCCTCTTCCCACTGAGTTTGGGGAGTGGAGCAGCCCTGGAGCTGTGCAGAACTGGGCAGAGCCAGAGCTGGGAATGCAGGGATGGGGAATAAATGGGGATGTGCAGGATCCATGCACTTTTTGGTGCATTGGCTGGGAAAGGGCCAGAAAAAGTGGCAAAAAAACTTTAATAATAATATTTGTGGTTCTAATTGTTTTATAGGTGCATTGGTATGGTTTTTTTTCTGGACTCATAATGTCATTTGGGGTGGAAGCCTGCTGATATTTCTGGTCCCTAGGATTTTTTGAAGTCTTAGGGTTATTTCCTTACCCAGAAATAGTTCTGGTATTGTCCCTATTGTCCTCGAGGAGGGTTTTTCCAGCCCACAGGCAGATTTTTAGGGCAGTACAGATATTCCCCATTAAATGCTGTTCCCTGTAGCCATGAGCTTCCTTGGTTCTCAGTTGTCACTTTTCAAACCCTGAGGTGCTCAAGAGCATTTCACAGTTGGAAGTTTCTGATCTGGTGGATCTGGGCACAGTTTGCCCCGCGCTGAGAACTGAAATTGTAAAATATTTTCATTCTGCTTTAGGAAAGATCTGTTTTGGAAAGGCTGACGTTTCCCTGGATGATGTAGGTTCTCTTTTCCCTGCAATCCAGCTGATGTGGGGTGGGATGTTGCACAGGGAGCCCTCCGCACCTCTCCCCAGATAACCCTGGAGGAGAGCTGGTCTCATTCCCAGGGAGTTCAATGCTTTTGGGGACAGGTGAGACATCTCGGAGCAAAGCTCCTTTGAAGGGCAGCAGGAGGCAGAGAGGTTCCCCATGGGGCACAGGGAGGATGGAGCTGCCATGGCTGGGGGCAGCCCCAGGATTGGCTCTTCCTGCAGCATCCAGGGGGTCCATTCACTCCTGCTGGGGAGAGCACAGCTGAGCAGCACATCCCTTCCTCTCCTGCTCACATCAGTGTCCAACAGCCTGCAGGGACTTCCCTGCTTTCCCCAATCCCTGCTTTTCCCAATCCCTGCATTTCCCAATCCCTGCTTTTGCCTGAGGAGGAGAAGGTGCAGGGCAGCTCTCTCAGCTGTGTTTTCCCTCCTCTTCTTCAGCATCACCACAACAGAAAGAGAAAACCTCAGCATCCCCATCAGGAGCCAGGAAAAAAATCTCAATGTCTCTGTGGCCAGGCATTCCTTGAGCTCCATGACTGAGGGGAGCAGAGGCTTTGAAATGAGAAGCTGAGAGCCTAAAAAAAAAAAAAAATTTAAAAAATCCCAGACATCCCCTTGCTGGGGATTCCAGGGAATGCCACAAATTCTGGCAGCACCAAGGCAAGGGCAGGGCAGATTTCAGCTCTCAGCTGTGCTGTCTCCATGCCTGGGCTTTTCCCAGCTGTGGGCCACCAGCAAAAGCCACATTATTTAAATAAATGCTGGACAAGTCAAGGTTGTGCTGATGCTCATTGAAATTTTCTCTGCTGGTGAACTGGAACAGTCCTGGATGTGAGCAGCAAACTCAGAAAAAACCTGCTCGTGGTACAGAACCAAAGCAGAGGATTTGCAGTTCTTCTGCCCTGGCTTGGTTTCAATAAAACTTGAAAAAAACTTAATTTTTGAGATAGTGAGTGATCCTTGAAGGGAAAGAAAACCCAGGAAGTGGGTAACAGGGGCAAGGTTTGAGGATGTTGGAGCAGGCAGTGCTGGGTTGAAAAAAAAAATAATAATAATAATAATAAAGTATATATATATATATATATTTGTTCAATGAGGAGATCATTCTTAGGAACTCTCCAGCTGTTGCTCTGGTCTCAGATCTATCATCCTCCTTCTCTAAAATGACCCCAGAGAGAAATCCTGGGCTTTGGAGGCAGCTTTTCTTCTGCTTTCTCTCCCCCTTCTCAGGAAATGCTGCCTTGGCCTCTCAGTCTGAGGGTGAAGTGTGAGATCCCCCAGGGAGGATGGAATAAATCCCCTCAGCCCCCCCGATCTGCCCAGATGCAGACAGGGAAACCCAGATGTTGGGAATGGAAAAATCAATTAGTTGAGTGCAGGGGGAAGATGCAGGTGGTGAAAAAAGGGAAATCTGCACATGGAGGTCAGGGACACCCAGACGCTGAGAGCAGTGAGACATTGAGAATGGAGAAATGCAGATGTTTGGCTGCTGCCTCCTGAGGTGCTGCTGCAGTGGGAGCATGGAATGAATGTTTGGGTGAGCACCTTCCCCAGACAGCACCAGCACTGCCTCCTCCAGCAGCCCCTCGGCCACATGAAGTGGTGAGAAGGTGTCAGCTCCCCTTAGATACTGGAAAAGCTGCTCAGGGGGATTTCAGAGCAACTTCCAGGGTCTAAAGGGGCTCCAGGAGAGCTGGAGAGGGACTGGGGACAAGGGATGGAGGGACAGGACACAGGGAATGGCTTTGGGAAGGGCTGGATGGGAGATTGGGCAGGAATTGTTCCCTGTTGGAATGGAATTCCCAGAGCAGCTGTGGCTGCCCCTGGATCCCTGGAATGGACATTGGGGCTTGGAGCAGCCTGGGACAGTGGGAGGTGTCCCTGGGACAGTGGGAGGTGTCCCTGCCCATGGCTGGGGTGGCATGGGATGAGTTTTAAGGTCCCTTCCAACCCAAACCAGTGTGAGACTCTGTGATGTGTGTCCCTGTGGACTCCTGTCCCATGAGCTCAAGGGAACATGTTTAGATGCAGAAGGAAAAGAAAGAACAGCCCAGGCTGGACACTGGGGATTGGAGCAGCCTGGGACAGTGGACCCCAATGGCAGGGGGTGGGATAAGATGGGCTTTAGGTCCTTTCCAACTCCAACCATCCTGTGAGTGTAAAAGCTGCTCACACACCCATCCTTGAGGTCCCAGATCAGCTTTGGGCAGGAGGGTGGCCTTGGCTTTGTGCTGATGAAGTCCCTGGTGCCTCCAGGCAGGAGCAGCTCTGTGTGCTGGCAGTGATGGCATTGCTGCCTCTCCTTCCCTGTCCCTCCCCAGCCCAGGTGATGCTGAGCAGAGCCCAGCCCTGTGCACACAGGATTTCCCAGCCCTGTGCACACAGGATTTCACAGCCCTGTGCAGACAGGATTTCACAGCCCTGGTGATGCTCCCAGCCCGAGATGGAGCCAAGCCTTGCTGGTGGTGAGGCTGCTGCTCATCCCCTCCATGCCAGAGAAGAGCAGCAGAGGCTCTGATTGAATTAGTGCAAGGATTTAATTCAATCCCCAAATGTCTCTCATTTTAAAGGAGCCTGTTCATTTCCTTCTAGGGCCTTATCAGATCCAGGCACCCAGCAAATGTGAGCAGGAGGAGTGGGCAGATAGGCAGGGCTGGGGGGAGGGACTCGAGGGCTGTGTGGGTTTTTCCTCTAATTATTTCATGAGATAATGATGACAGTGATTGCAAGACAAATAAAACATCAGCAGCATCGTTGAGGCTGGTGCAAACAGCAGGGCTGGGAACGTCCCCTTCCAACAAGGAATTGCTGTGTGGGGAGTGGAACGACCCCAAGGATGGGGTGAAGGGAGCATTTCCTTTGTGCCTGACACCAAATCCAGCTGTTTCATGGATGGAGCAGGCATGAAGGGACCAAGCACATCCCGGTCCCTCTATTTTTGTCCTCAGACTCACTGGGGGAGTTGAGGTGATGCTGAATTGCTGCTGGGGTGAGCCAGGCTGGGTGGGACAGAGCTGGTGCTGCAGGTGTCACAGGGACCTTTTGGCTGTGCTAAACCAGGACAGAAGGCACAGCTGGACACATCTGGGCTCTGCACAGCTGCCTGTGGCACTGAGCTCCAAACCTGCCCAGCTCTTTGCCCCCCGAGCTCAGGCAGGTGCTGTCCCCTCTGTGCACCCCAGAGTGTTTCCTGGAGGTGACAGCAGCTTTTACAGCCCAACATCTGCACACAGCTGGCCAGGGGTGGTTATCACCGCTGTGCCCTGGGGGGTGAGGGGTGTCCAGCAGCAGGGGGGCTCTCCCAGGGGTGCTGGCACAGCTGGGACCTCCATGGGGACACAGCCTCTGTCCACCCTGCGGGTGCCTCTCCCCAGTGGGATGTGTGAGTTTTTGAAGCCGAGGGGGGTGTCTTTGTTATCTCCAGATTCCTGGTTGTCACTGGGTTTGTGAAAATGCTTGGAGCTGAGCTGGGGACACCGTGACTTCTGTTCTGGGTGACTTGTCAGCTGGGGGTGTTCCTGTGGAACAGCCCCTGCCCCAGGATCTGTGTAGGAGGGAATTGCTTCCTAAAGGGAGGATTTTTCTCTCCTCTGGTCTTTTTTTTTTTTTCCTGCTGGGCTGTTTTTGGTCCTTTGGCTTAGACAGAAAAATCAGGCAGGGGAGGGCTCATTGCAGGCTCCCCCTGCTCACAAAAACAACTTTGGAGGTTTTTTCCCTTGGGTTTTTCCCTTTGAAACATCACAGCTTGCTCAGGCCTTCCCCGACTGCAAAAAAAAAACCTGCTTTCAAGTATCCCTAAAGGCTTAGAACCTCTGTCAGGGGCTGGCAGGAGTGGCTATGCTTTTGTAGGGTTTGCCCAGAGCCATGAGCTGAGCTGGCACTCTGGGATTCCTCAAAACCCCCCGGTGCTGGAGGGGGGAGCTGAGTGCCACCATCCTGTCGCCCCTGATTTTCTTGCTTTCAAGTGTTTGAACCTTTGCAGCAGCTTTCTCACACTGCTTCACGTAAACAATATTGGATTCTTAGAATTTATCTGTATGTTTTGCATAGTGTTGTTCTCTGAGAAAGAACTCGATTGAAAGTAAGAGTGACCAATGGAGTCAGGAGGTTGTGACCTCCTTGGGCCAATCTTGGCCCTCTGTACAAAATGTATATAAGTTAATTGGAGTCAGATAATAAAGGAGACTTCCATGTTTGACCCTGCTGCTGCTGCCTGCTGTCCTCTGTGAGGGTCCACACCCACGTCACAACGTGTTGCCCCTCTAAGGGCAGGGGTAACACCACCCCACTGCTGCCAGCTGGGGGAATGTGGTGTTCCAGGGCTCAGGAGAAGGGCTGGGCGCTGACAGAGCAGTGGGTGACTTGGCACCACCTGGGGGAATGTGGGGACGATGCCATCCCTAACACTTAGCATTGTTCAAATCAGTGCCAGCCTTGTAGGTGGGGTAAAAACCTTGTGAGGAGGTGAAAGGCTCCCCAGGCAGGTGGGCAGAGAGATCTGAGGTGCTGCTGCTTGTTACCCCNCCAATCTTGGTTACAACCTCCTGACTCCATTGGTCACTATGACCATCAGTCAAGTTCTCTCTCAGAGAACAAGAATGCAAAACATACAGATAAGTTTTAAGAATACACATTGTTTACATGCAGCAGCCTGAGAATCAAGGCTGCTGAGACTCAAACACTTGAAACCAAGAAATGCAGGGGTGACAATGGGTGACTTGGCACCACCTGGGGACGTGGGGACGATGCCATCCCTAACACTTAGCATTGTTCAAATCAGTGCCAGCCTTGTAGGTGAGGTGTGAAGAGGTGAAAGGCTCCCCAGGCAGGTGGGCAGAGAGATCTGGGGTGCTCCTGCTTTCATCCTTCTTTACCACATCTCTCCTGTGGCAGATGCTGGAGACGGACGCGGAGAAGCCCTCGGAGGATGGGAAGGCAGCAGTGAGTGATGCCCCTCCAGCTGCCAAGGCAGCGCCTCTGGCTGAGCCCTGGGACACTCCGGGGGCCACCCAGGCTCCTCTCCTGGTGGAAAAGCAGCCTGCAAAGGGAGAGGAGCAGCCCAGCTCCCTGCCAGCCTTTGTCATCCCCGAGCTGCGCCTCGACAGCACCTTCAGCCAGAGCGCGGCGGGCACGGCCACGGACGGCGAGGACGAGGAGGAGGACGAGGATGAAGAAGAAGAAGATGAGGATGAGGAGGATGACGATGAGGAGGAGGACAGCGACGAGCAGTACCTGGACAGGAACGAGCTGAAGCGCAGCAGCATGATCGAGACGTCGGGGGCACAGCCCGGCTACACCCTGAGCGTGCAGGGCTCGCTGCGCCGCCGCACCCACAGCGAGGGCAGCCTGCTGCAGGAGGCCAAGGGCCACTGCTTCACCTCCGACACCACCCTGAACTGCTCTGACAGCCAGGGCACCGCCTCACACTGGGCCCTGCCTTCCCCCAGGACGCTCAAGAAGGAGCTGGTGAAAAATGGTGGCTCCATCCACCAGCTGACGCTGCTCTTCTCGGGCCACAGGAAGGTACGTGGGAGAGCTGCGGGGATGGAGTGCCCTGCATTGTAGGGACATCCGTGGAGGGCAGGGAGAGGGAACTCTGCAGAGCTGAGATATTCTAGAAACTCGTGGGTTTATTGCAAGGGTGGTGGGTAAAAAGGGCTTTGCCTTCAGCCACCAGCTTGGGCTGGAGGGAACCCCAAAGAGAGGATGGGGAGAGAGAGTAGAAGAGAAGAGAGTAAGAGAGGACAAGAGTGGGGCAAAGCAAGAGAGGAGAAGAAGGGGAAGAGCAAGAGGCAAGAGAGGAGCAGTGTAAGAGAGCGATCACCTTGTTCCAATCCATTCTATCTCCTTTTGTGTTGAATATTCTAATTTACAGTGACCAACCCGTGCAGGATACAAAACCTACAAACTTTGCATGCAGCCTATAAGACCTACTACATTGCCATGTCATTTTATATTCTGAACTCTAAAGATTACTTTTCTTATCTGTTTTGTCCCCGATGCCTTTGGCAGAGTGGAAAGGCAACATTCCTGAGTCCTTTTGTTTTCCTGTCCTTCAACCCATCTCCAGCTCATCACTGTTTTCCTGCCTCCCATGCCTACATCTCAAACCTGGTTTCATTTCTATTTCACTCACAGCTTTTACATCTCCAGTATTTCTTACCATACAATCATATTAAGTCCTTCCTGTCCCATCTTTCCCAACACTGCCTGTCTCCATGACCATGGCAGAGCTGCTTTCTGAGCACCAGGAGGGTTCCTGCCCCTGACAGCAGCTCTGGGAGGTGTTTGGAACCCGGGGGATGTCCCCCAGGGCAGCCTGGGTGGAAATTCCCACCTCTGCATCCACATCCTGCAGGTGCCACGGCTCGGGAAGCTGCTCCCTGCAGGGACTGCTGGTGGCAGAGGTGCACTGGGGGTTTGTGCCTGCACAGGATTGCGGTGGGGAGAGCCCCTGGTGTGCAGGGAGTGCCAGGAGCAGTGTCACCCTCTGCTCTCCTGCAGGGCTGTGACCACTGTGGGGGTCCCATCTCATGGCACAGTGATGTGTGAGCCCGCTAGGCAGAGGCTGTGCTGAGGGAGCTCTGCCTGTGCAGTCCCCAGGGGTCTGGGGTGATCCCTGAGCCCCCATAGCAGAGCTGGCCCTGCCTGCTGCTGCAGGAAACGAGGTGCCAGTGCAGAGATCGTTTATGGGAGGTTCTGCTGTTCCCATTCTCCCCAGGTGACACTGGCAGGGTGCTGAGAGTGGCCCCTGGCCCCACACCCTGCTGTGCCCCCCTGGGCCTCCACCAGCTCCATCCCTGCCTCAGCCCTGGGTGCTGCTGCTTCAGCCCTGGGTGCTGCTGCCTCAGCTCTGGGTGCTGCTTGGGGCTCTGGGTGCTGCCTGAGGCTCTGGGTGCTGCCTGGGGCTCTGGTGCTTGGCCCAGCACCACAGCCCATTGCTCAGGGTCCTGTTCCCATCTCAGGATCTCATTTCACAGCTCAGGACCATGTTCTTCTCCTTGGGACCACCTTGCAGAGCCCCTTTCTGCTCCAGAGCAATGGGCTCCTTGGCAGGAGCGGCTGCTGCAGACCCTGGGGTTAAACCCATGCTGGGTTAACCCTCTTCTTGCCACGTTGCTTGAGAAACCACTCTGATGCTGTTTCCTGGAGGAATTTTTGGGATCAGAGCCCCTGAGCAGCTGGTGAAAGCCCTTCCCTGGGTTACACCCTGCTGGGATGGGGCTGCTGTCCTCAAGGGAGTCCAAACTCTCTTGGAGCCTGATGCCAACAATTGTGTGCAGGAGGAGCTGGGGGGGTTCAGACCCATCCCCGATAAAGAACAGCCACCCCCGTGTGTCGGGGACACGGTCGCTGCCTGTCGCACTGCCCGGGAGGCGGTGACAGTGTCAGTGCCGGGTGAGAGTGTCCTGTGAGCGCTGCCGGGAGCAGCGGCCGCAAGGAGAGCTCACAGTGCCGCTGTGTGTGCGGCCCCGAGCCTGCAGCCCTACAGCCCTGTCACCCTACAGCTCTGCCACCCCACAGCCCTGTCACCCTACAGCTCTGCAGCCCTGCAGCTCTGCCACCCTGCAGCCCCACAACCCCGCAGCTCTGCCACCCTATTCCCACTGCCCCATTCCCACTGCCCTGTTCCCCTTGCCCTGCTC
>VWZU01004604.1:77039-103953 GCA_013397095.1 Sterrhoptilus dennistouni
TTTTTTTTTTGGGTGTGTGGGTTTTTTTTTTTTTTGTAAGGTGGCAGGTTTTTGTGTGCCAGACCCATTCCCCTGGCAGCAGGGCCGCTGGGGGAGCCTGGTGTAAATATCAAAATATAACGACGGAGGGGGTTGGTGATGGAGAAAAAAAAAAAAGCAACTCTGTGCAGCAGCTGCTCTCCTGACTCTGGATAACAATGCTGTGTTTGGGAAGCAGGGGGTCCCTGCTTGGCCCTTGCCTCCCAGTTTACAGTGCAAAGCATCTCTGCAGCTAGGAAAAAAAAAAAAAGCCTACATTGTCATGGTCATAGGTAAATAAAAGGAGAATATAATTTCTTGTAGCTGGCTTTTGTTCGTGCCGTGTTTTGTCAGCACCGCTGGAGCTGTGCAGCCCTTGCCTTGCTGAGGAGTGTAAAATCCTATTACTGTGTGGCTAAAGAAGGGAAAATCTGGTTCCAGGAATTGCTGAGCTGGTTTTTTTTTTTTTTAACGATAGAGCAGCTGCTGAGGCCAGGTCTGGGTGTAGGAGCAGAGTTTTTCCCAAAGCCAGACTGTTCCCAAGGATAGTGGTTGCTGTTAAACACAGCAGGGCATGAACCTCTGAGCAGGGAAATTCCCAAACCCGGCAGGGAGCTCCTGCAGCTCCTGCAGCAACAAAAAGCTATTCCAGGTCCATGCACAGCTTGGCAGGGCTGCTCCTCCCCAGCAAAGGCAGTCAGTGCTCTGCTGTGGGATATTTTTGTAAAAAGGCTGTTCAGGGTGTGTTTGGTACCTGAAGTGTCCCCTGGCTGTGGCTGGCCTTGGCTCAGGGGTGTGGCTGTGGTGGCTCAGGGCTGTGCTGGGCTGCCCAAAGTGGTGCCCAGGGATGTGTGGCTGTCCCAGCTGGTACCATCTCCTCTGGGGAGCCACCTGCTTTCCCTCTTCCAGCAACCAGCCAGGTGATGCCAGGCTGGGCCACTGAGGCAGAGCTCAGGGCTTGGCTGGAGCCAGCAGGGTTGGTGAGGTGTCTCTGCTGGAGATGCTGTTGGCATTGCAGGGTCAGGGTCCATGGGTGGTGTCCCAGGGGTGACCCCAGAGCTGCTGGGATGTGGTGGGTGGGTGCATCCTCCCTGCCAGACCCTCCTTTTTCTCCTGGCATTGCCCAGAGCTTCCATCTTCTCTCCTTCCAGCTGGGAGGGTGTGTGTCCCTTTGTGTCTGGACTCAACACAGATTTTCTTCCACCTCCCCCCCACCTTTACATCTGCGCTCTCCTGAGCTCCTCACTCCATCCCAAACTTTCAGTGGTAGGGAACAATTCCCTTCATAACCCTCTCCTACCCATTTTTCCACGTCCCCGGGCTCACTGGGACACCCACAGAGGGTCTGGGCTCAGGGGCTCTGTGGGCACTGGGCAGCTCAGTCCCTGCAGCCCTGGTGATTCCCATGATGCTGGTGATGCCCAGGAGCATCCCAACCCCATAACCACACTGAGTTTTGACCCTACAACCCGCCCTCCCTCCAGGAATTATCCCAGCCCAGTGAGCCAGGCAGGCAAGGGAAGGCTGGAGCTGCTGTGGGATGTGTGGGGTGAGAATCTGGTGCTTGGCTGTGATCCCTGCAGGGGACAAAAGCACCGTGGGAGTGGAGAAATGGGCACCTGGGGTGACTCCCTGGAAATAGCCCCGGGTGAGTGGCGGGTTATTGCTGTAAGAGAATTTATTGCTGGGCTCCAGGCTGGCCTGAGTCACTCGGCAAACACCATTCCCCACGTGCTCAGAGACACTCCAGGTCCCTGGAGAGACAGGCCTGGGGCAAAGCTGGAAGCGCCACGTGTTTTTTCCATGTTTTCCTGGGATGGCCAACATGGGAACAGGTCTCCAAATGAACTCAGGTCTCCTTGTGGACTCTGTGGTGGCACTGAAGCCACAGCTTTGTCCTCTCTGTGCTGTGGGAGAGGGGCTGTGACAGGACTTGGTGCTGCAGAGCAAAAGGTGTGAGGAGCTTTGGAGCTTCTACATGGGAATTGGATGGGGAAGTCATCCCGTTTGTTCTGGGGGACATTGCTGGGGATGGAGATCCAGGGGACACAGGGAGCTCTTACAGGGACTCTGAGGGGGAAGAGAAATGTCCTCCTTGAGCACAAAATCAAATATCCAGGACAACACCCAGTCATGCCAAGAGAACAAATAATTCCTGACTTGTCAATGCCAATGCCACAAACCCTCCGTGATGGGAATGGGAATTAGGTTTATTCCTAATTCTTAATTTTTGCCACAGCCTCAACCCAGCTGGAGGGACATTCCATGGCAGCAATGCTGGGGATGGCCCTGGAGGAGCAGAGGGGACATTACCTGCGCTGAAGCCACCCATGAAAGGTGACAGCAGGAGCTGCTGCCTGCCCTGGCCTCATCCCGAGGATCAGGGATGTGGGGAAGAGCTGCCTGTGGGGCTGCAGCCAAAGGGGAATTTCCCAATGTGGAAACCGGTGCCTTCCAAAATAGAGATGAGCTTATCTCAGCAGATAACGAGGGTTTAAAAAAATTAGTGGTTGCTGAGTTGCAAATAGTCACAGCTCAGCCGTGTTTGTTGTGTGCAAACAGGGGCAGAGTCCACCCAGGTGCTCCTGGTTCATCCATGGGACAAAGCTCAGCCAGCTGAAGGCAAAGCTCCCCAGGGAAGGGACTTACTTACGTGGGAAAATGGGAATTATCAACAGAAAGGTTCAAAAACTGAAGTGATTCTGGGTGTGGAAAAAGATAAAACATCCCAAGGTGCTGGGTTTAACAGGATGGTTCTCTCACACCCTCAGGGATGAGGAGGTTGGGATGAACAAAAAAGCACTTGGAGAGGTGGGAAAATGCCTCACCTGTCCCAGGCGATGACCTTGACCCTTCAGGTGTCCCTGAGTTCAGTATTTCACCAGCTGCCTGGCGTGGCTGGCAGCCAGGGGTGGGTGCTGGGGTCACCTGGGACTCACCAAAGCAAAGGGAGCTCTGAATGTGGCAGCTGGAAATGCAGCTCAAGCTGCTGGGCACCTCTGGGATGAAGATTTATTGGGAGAAGGGAATGAGGAGCAGAGTCATGGCAGGTGAGCACCTGCAGCGCTCGGGCTGGCTGGGAGCCAGGAGCATAAAGCTTTGCTCTTATTTCTGCAGAAATAGAAGTTTGCCTTTTTTGCAGGGGGGGGCCTTTTGTCCTGTGCCCCAAAGACACTCCAGCTCAGCTTTTAGTGGGCTTTTCCAAGGCACCCATCCTGGAGGACAAATTACCCAAATAAACACAACTTTCCACTGAGCAGGATCATTCCTTGGACCTCCTGATCAGACAAATATTCTCAGAATAGAAGCAAGGCTGCTTTCCAGCCCAGACTAAACACAGCTCAGCAGTTTGATACTGAAACCACTGACACAAGAATTCTCTGCCTGGTGTAAACAGCTGAGCTGCTGGGACAGTCCCTTTATCCACTGAGGCTTGTCAGGAGCAGCCTGAGCTCTGATTTGGGTGGCTGAGATGCCCAGGAGGTGTCTGGACACCCACCAGGGTCTGCATGGTGGGGATGGTGGTCAGGCTTGGTCTGGGCTTGTTTTTGGCATCCCCTGGGTGTGATAAGGGTGAGAGGGTGCAGAGTGTGTTTGAAGGCTCTTGTCCTCCCTGGTGGTGACCCCAGGGCTGGGCTGGGCTGGGTGAGGGGTCACTCAGCTCACTGTCCTGCCCAGGGTGTCACAGATGCTCTTCCAAACCATCCTTGGGTTGAGGCTGGCAGGGGCAGTGCCACCGACCTCTGCAGGTGGCATTAACCATCTCTCCCCTGAACAATCCAAAGGAGCAAATGCAGGGAAAGTAAAAGACTCTGAGGGAAAAAAATAAAACCAGACTCAGAGGTTTCTGAGGTTTTTTTCCTTTTTTCAAGGACACAAACCCAGCTCAGCTGGGCCGGTGCCAGGGCAGGAAATGCAGCAGTGGTGGTCAGAGTCCCTTGGGGGCCTCCAGCTCGTTGGGGAAGCATTGTTGTGTCCCTCTCATTGAATTTTCTGATTCTTCCCTGCATGAGGTCATTTTTGCTCGCAGATTCACTGGAGCCGGGGAGGGAAGTGGATAATGCTGAGTGCAGCCAGCTCCAGGGCCGGGGGGAGGATGGAGGAAAGGAGGGTGAAAAATGCTTTTATTTGTGGCTGAGCAGGGCTGGGACACAGGCAGGAGATGAGGGGGAGCTGCTCCTCAGAGTGACCCACTGGCAGCACCCCCAGCCCCTTTGTGCAGGGGGCACAGGCAGGGATTGAGCTGATATTGGGATTCTCATCCTGGGAAAATCTGGGATCCATCATTTCCCCGCTTTCCTCCCTTGGCAGAGCTGGAGGGAGAGGAAGAAGAGCCAAGCAGGAGCAGGTGGGGGCTGCGGACGGAATGTTTGCCCAGGAGCCACTTGCAAGTCATTTCTTGTCCCTTCCTGAACTAATGGGACAATTATTTGGGGCCACACGTGTTTGTCATGGAAAGTTCCACCCAGGCCATGCGTCATCTCCTGGGGAGAGCAGCCCTGAGATCCCAAATGTGATTTTCTAGACAAAGACAAGCAGGTGAAACTCCTGCTCCTGGGCCTGGGGACAGCTGTGATGGGTCACAGAGCACCAAACAAACCTTCCAGGGCAGAAGGGACTTGTGTGCTGAAAGATGATTCCCCAGAGCCAAACGAGCTTTTCTCTGCTCTTGGATGGAGCTCCTGGAGATGATTTTGTGCCCTGCTCTCTCCAGGCACCTCAAGAGGGCTGTGGACATTCCTGCTCTGTGGGAGGTGGGGACACAGACCCCAGGGATGACCCCTGGACATGGACAATGTCCCCCCCAGACACAAGAGCTGCAGGAGGCCAAAGGCCTCATGTGAAGACAAATCCTGTGTTTTTCTATGAGGAAAAAAATGAAATTCCATAGTTAAGGATGGGTCCATTGTATTAAGAGCCCTTCCACTTCGCCCTCTGACCACTCAGAATCTGGTTGTGGGTAAAAGATGGGAGCTGAGAGCCAAATTTTGGCTGTGGAATGGCCCCATGGAGCTCAGGGTGACGCCTCTGCTGTGCCCAGCTCTGCCCTGTCCCCCACCACAAATACCTGACTGGTAATTCTGACCTCCACATTGCTGTGTTTTCTAGAGATAATTCCTAAATTCTCGGTTTTTTTTTTGGCCTGAGCAGCAGCAATAACTGTGCAGGGCTCAGGTGTTGGGATGGAGATCCCCATGGCTCCCGCAGCTATTGCCCTACGTGTTTTATTTAATTTGCCATTTGTGTGCAAACAATTGGCTTAATTAACTAGACGATCTTTCAGGGGAGCACAAGTGTTGCCAGAGGTAGGAAATCTGATAAATTGATCCAGCCAATCTTCCCTTTCCTAAAATAAACAGAGAGGAAGGAAGTAAGGATGAGAACCCCTGAAAATCACGTTTTAAACAGTGTCAGCTTTTATGGCCGAGCCATAAAACCGTAATTCCTGAAGCATTAACGAGATGATAATTATGGACACACTCTCATTACTGCAGCTCCAGCAGAGCCCAGGAATTGACTCTGGTGAGGAGTGGAGGGGGCTCTGCTCTCCTTTTCTGTGTCCGTGTGCCAGGGGAGTCATTCCCAAGGGAATTCCCTGCTCTCCCCACAGCTGAGCTGCTCTCAGCACACAGGGCACTGCTCAGGCTCATGAGGAATTTGGACTCCAAGGCCAGGCTGGATGGGGCTGGAAGAACCCTGGGATAGTGGGAGGTGTCCCTGGACCAAACCCAAGTCTGGGATTCCACAATTCCACCTCCAGTACTTCCCCCAGGCGCCACGAATTCAAACCCCTCTGATGCTGAGCACTCTGTTTTCTCTGCTCACAGAGGCCAGGCTGGATGGGGCTGGAAGAACCCTGGGACAGTGGAAGATGGGGCTAGAAAGACCCTTCCAACCCAAGTCTGGGATTCCACGATTCCACCTCCAGTACTTCCCCCAATTTCAAACCCCTCTGATGCTGAGCACTCTGTTTTCTCTGCTCACAGAGGCCAGGCTGGATGGGGCTGTGTCCTGGGTTGTAGTGTGGGATGTACACAAAGTATTTATTCCATCACCATCTTCATGAACTGTTGAGACCAGGTGGGCTAGTGTTTTCCCAAAGCCCCTGCCTCTTCTGCTAATGGCCTTTGGGGTGTCTTCTGCCAATGGCCCATTAACACCTGGATCTCTGTTTAATGGGCCATCAAGGAGCCACTGCACGACTCCTCATCCCATTGGGAGATGCCCCGCCCAGGGGGAGGAGCCAAGCATTCCCACCTGCAGAGAATCTGGGATTTGGGACAGGACAAGCAGCCCTGAGCCACTGGATTCCCAGAGGAGCAGAGCTCCCAGACCTTTCTGTGGGATCACTGCTTCAGGAAGAGCCCCTCACCTGGACTGCTCCCACCACCCTGCTCAGGCTGTGTTCTGACTCTGTCAGTGCTCCTTTGTGTTATTGCATTGATTTTATTTTATTTTTACCTTTTTACCTTCTTATTAAATTATATCTCTGACTTGGAGCCTTTCACTCGTTTTGCTTTCAAACCACAACAGGCTGGAAGAACCCTGGGGCAGTGGAAGATGTCCCTGGAATGACCCTTCCAACCCAAACCAGTCTGGGATTCCATGATTCCACCCCCAGTACTTCCCCCAGGCGCCACAAATTCAAACCCCTCTGATGTTGAACGCCCTGTTTTCTCTGCTCACAGACCATCCTGCTCCTATTCCCACTTTTCCACGGCTGCACAGAGTCATCAGGAAATGCCAGACTCCTCGAGGATGAGGAGAAGGGATGGAAAGCCCCAGGCTGGAGCAGGGATGGTGTGGAGCCCCACTGGCTGCCCTGTGCTCTCTCCTGTGGTGCTGTGCTCGGTTATTTCCAGCTGTGGCTTCTGGAAACTTTCAGTGCTTTTTGCCACTTTTAGCCCTGGTGGCTCAGTAACTGCTCCTGGCAGGGGCTGGGGCTGCTCCTCATTTTCTGGAAAAAACCTTAAACTGCAGCAGAGTGTCAGAGGAACTCCAACTAAGGAAAAAAATAACAACCAGAGAAAACAAAACCTGGTCTTTTTCCAATCAAGCTACAGCTTGATTTTCTTAAAGAAAAACATATCTCTTTTTTTTTTTTTTTTTTTTCCTGGATCCAACTGGCCCCTGCAAATGCACTCTGCATTGTGCCAAACTCCTAAAATAACTGCAGCTGTCAGTGGAAATAAATCCCTGGGAGAATCTCCTGTTCCTGTCTCACCCTCCTGAGCTCCTGACGTGCCACACACTCTCTGGTGGTGACAAATCTCTGCTGTGGCAGTTCCTGGGTGTTGGGAGGATCCTTCCCCAGATGTGGCTGTTCCAAGGCATAAATCAAGTGCAGCACAAAGTTGGCAGCTCTGGTTTGTCGGTGGATCCCTGCAGGGTTTTTTAACCCTTTTGGCAGTGCCCCAGTCTTGGTCAGAGGAGGGGTTTGGGGTGTTCCTGGGCTCCAGCACATCCATCCTTGGTCCAGCCACTGATTTTCAAATTGTTTTGGCCGTGGGAGTGCTGAAGGTCTGCATGTTCCAGGTCAGGAAAACGAACAGTCACAGCACTCGTTCCTCTGGATGAAATCCCTCAAATTGTTGTTTGGGTTTTAAAAAAAATTCCTGTTCACAAATGTGGCCTCCTGCTGCCTCCCCTAAGAGGGGTCCTGGAGACCTGGGGGACCCTCCTTGGGGGTGGCTGCTCTTCCACAGGCACAGGTGAGTTTACAGGGGCTACTTGAGGCTCCTTTTTCTATAAACTACAGAAATTCCCTGGAAAAACAAGGTGAAGCCCAACTCCCTGGTGAGGATGCCCTGGATTGGAGCCTCAGGACTCCAGTGCTCTGGTTTCCCATGGAAGGACTGAGCTCTCCCAGGGCTTTTGGAACCAGAGCTGGAGCTGGAGCTGGTCTGGACATCATCCACAGGGTTTTGGTGCTGTGGGCTCACCACTCTCCTGCTCTTCATCCTGCCTTCCTTGCTTTTCTCCTGCCTTTGCTGTGCACACTCCCATTTCTGCAGGATCTTTTCAGCTCCGTGGGGTCGCACCACAACTGGTGCCTGGTCGTGGAAAACAGGTGGGAATGTGTGTGGAGGGTGAAGGGCTGGACCTGCTGGTGCCTCCCACACTGACCCCAGGCCATGAGGCTCCTCCTGGATGTGACAGAGGTGACACCACTTGAAACGTCACAATTCTTCCCACCCTCTGACCTCGCGTGGCTGGTCCTGCAGCAGGGCTCCTCCAAAGATGGGAAAATCCAGGTCAGAACGGGCTTGGAGCTGTTATCAGGCAGGGCAGGGATGGGAAGGGAGCGGCAGCCTGGCCAGCCCCTGCCTGGTGGCACCGTGGGATGACTCACAGGGGACACAGCAGAGTCAGCCAAGGGGTGAATCAGCTCCAGGAGCCACCTCTGCCCTGCCTGTGCCACGCGGCTGGGCTGGCACAGGACACACGAGGAGTGGCCCTTGTCCTCAGAGCCTCAGCAAAGCCGTGGCCACAGCAGCTCAAGGGAGTCCAAGGCCAGTTCCTGACCACTCTTGAATGGAAAAGGATGGATTGGGTGCTGCTTCTCCTTAAAATAATGGGCCTGGGAGTGCAGGGGCTGAGGTCTTGTGTGAGTCCCAGTGGGCCCATCCTGAACCCGGTTTCAGGGATGTGGTGGGACGTGGCAGAGCAGACCCTCGACTGATGGAGGAGGTGGAAGAAAAGGGGCTGGGATTTGTCAGCTGAAAGCACCGAGTGCCTGAGGCAGCCCCGTGGCTGGAGCAGGGATGGGAGAGTTCTCCTCCTTGCTCTAAGAACTTACAGCACTTTGTGGGCAGCTCCATGGGAAGCGCTGTGCAGTGTGAGCTGTCCCCTGTGTCCCCTCCGTGCCCTGTGCTCCAGGAGGAGCTGCTGGAAGGGGCCACTCCAAACAGGGGTGATTGAGCCCCTGGACCTTGTGTTGGGGTAGGAGGCACTGCTGGGACTGCAGGGGGTCCCTGCATTGGACTGCACTGGTCTGATGAGTCTGAAAATGCAGCTGCTCTGGGGGTGATCCCAGAGGTCCCTCCTCAGACACATTCCCTGGAATTGCAGCAGGACATGGCAGTGCTGGAGGCTGAGCAGCTCCAGAGCAATTCCCCTTAGACCCGGTGCCCCCAGAGGGACCAGAGCCCAACTCTGCTCCTTCCACCACCCCTGTGCTCTCTCCTCCACCTCACACTCACTGCTGGGGGTGCTGCTGCCTCTGTCCTCTCTCCTGGATTTATCCCAGGGCTGTTCCCACTCTGCCTGTTCCCAGCCCGCTCAGTTTCTTGGCTTTTTTAAATTTTTTGTTTTTCTGCAAATCTGAGCCAGGCTGGTGCTTCCTGGGGGTTTCTGCAGGGTGGAGATTTCATCACTTCGTTGTCTCCTATTGTGCTGATGGCAAGGCTCGGAGCCTTTGGAGGTGAGGTTTGTGTTTGGGTGTTACCAGAGCAACCCTCGCAGGCTGAGAGCCTTTGCCTGTCTGCAGCACATCTGTCCAGCAGCTGTTTCCAGTCTGTACCTGTGGGCTGGGGGCCTCGCAGTGGGGGCTCTGCTGTGCTGGGACCCTTCAGGGGGCTGGGACATGGTGGGAAAGCCAACAACTGGCCCTTGGATGTGGTTCCCTGTCTGCCCCAATGATCTGGAAAGTGAATTTACAGTAAAAGGCTGTAAAGGAACTCAGTGTAACCACCCCAGGTAGAGGTGGGGGAGTGGGACAGGGTTGCTCACATATTCTAAAGGGTGTAGGGGTAAAT
Source organism: Sterrhoptilus dennistouni (assembly GCA_013397095.1). Classification (NCBI taxonomy): domain Eukaryota; kingdom Metazoa; phylum Chordata; class Aves; order Passeriformes; family Zosteropidae; genus Sterrhoptilus; species Sterrhoptilus dennistouni. The sequence goes on from VWZU01004604.1 coordinate 86,816, forward strand.
CCCATGAGGAGGGGCTGAGGGAGCTGGGGAAGGGTCTGGAGCTCCAGGAGGGGCTGAGGGAGCTGGGGAAGGGTCTGGAGCCCCAGGAGGGGCTGGGGGAGCTGGGAAGGGGCTCAGCCTGGAGAAAAGGAGGCTCAGGGGAAATTTGTGGCTCTGCACAAGTCCCTGACAGGAGGGCACAGCCGGGGGGGATTTGGGATCTGCTCCCAGGGAACAGGGACAGGAGGAGAGGGAACGGCCTCAGGGGAGGCTCAGGGTGGACAGCAGCAGGAATTTCCCCATGGAAAGGGTGGTCAAGCCCTAGAAAAGACTGTCCAGGGAGGTTTGGAGTGCCCATCCCTGGAGGTGTCCAAGGAAGGGCTGGAGGTGGCACTCAGTGCTCTGAGCTGGGGACAAGGTGACCATTGGGCACAGCTGGGACTCAGTGGGCTTGGAGGGATTTTCCAACTCAAATGATTCTGGGATTTTGTGGCCAAGTTCAGACACTGTTCATGCCACACCATAAAGGACCTGCCATCCACTCAGTGACCCTCACCAGGGCCTAGAGGGGCTCCAGGAGAGCTGGAGAGGGACTGGGGACAAAGGATGGAGGGACAGGACACAGGGAATGGCTTCACATGGACACAGGGCAGGGCTGGATGGGATTTTGGGCAGGAATTGTTCCCTGGCAGGGGTTGGAATGGAATTCCCAGAGCAGCTGTGGCTGCCCCTGGATCCCTGGGATGGACATTGGGGCTTGGAGCAGCCTGGGACAGTGGGAGGTGACCCTGGGACAGTGGGAGGTGTCCCTGCCATTGCTGGGGTGACACTGGATGAGATTGAAGGTCCCTTCCAATCCAAACCAGTCTGGGATTCTATCAAACAGATTTTCTGGGGGTCTTGGAGGAGAATGGAATGTTCAGGAATGTTGTTCACAGTCACTTTCAGGGGAGGATCCCTCAGATTTCCTTCGCCTTCCTTCCCGATGTGCAAATTTTTAATAATTATATTTCAAAGAGGTGCTTGTGTTTGTTACGAACCTGCATTTGAACTGGAGCAGAACAACTGCAAAGGAACAATGAGACATTTTGAACATCAGAAACTCAGGGGATGGAAAAAAAAAAAAATTACCCTCAATTTCTTTGGGCTCCCTCCCAGCTCCAGGACAATTAATTCTGTTTTTCCCTTGAACACACTGGATGTTCCCTTCACTGCAGCAACTGCAGAAGATAAGAGCCACGACCTGGCACCATCTCTGGGTGCTGAGGAATTTCTAAACTCATTTTTCATTTTCTGATAAGAGCCTTCCCAGAGTGGTTGCAGAAAAACTCTGTTTTCATGGGTACTCTGCAAGGTCAAGTCGTTTGGCAAGGGCCACCCTCCAATATTGCTGAACAGATTAAAATTAGGATGGGAAACAAAGCTGTGGCACTGCAGACCCTGCAGCTCGTGGAAGTTGAGGCACGAGACAAGTCCTGCTCACCCAGGAAAAGCAGAGGGAAGGAAAAGGAATTCAAGCTGTAAAATAGATGAGTGAAACATTCACTTTGCCCTTCTGCAAGGGGAAGGGGATTCTGCTGCAGGGGCTGGGGTCACCCAGCCTGGGTGGCAAAGATTGGCTTGGGAGTGTCTGAAGTGGAGCAACCTTCACTGCCTTTGGGCTGGATGAGAACCTGGGAACTGCAGAGCAACGTGTGAATTTTATGACCAAATCCAATTTTTGCACGTCCAGGATGGGAAACAATCCTGCTCCCCTGAGCAGGGGCGGGAATGGGGAGCTCCTTGTTCCCCACCATGTGCTGCAGATCCGTAACTCCATTTCCAGCCCCTCATTGCTGCTGGCTCAGTCCAGGACTCAATTCCTTTATCCCTTAAATCAGCATCCTCAGGGGTGCTCTGGCTGCACCCAGCTGTGCTGTGGGGCTGAGCTGCCCTTTCCCTGCTCTCTCCAGCAGATTCCCTGGAGCAGACAGCTCCTGCTGGGCAGGGCAGTGACCCCAGGGCTGGGCAGGGCAGTGACCCCAGGGCTGGGCAGGGCAGTGACCCCAGGGCTGGACACAGAGTTGCCTGGGCTGGATGTCTGTGAGGAGCAGAAGGGAGAAGTCAGCAGGATCCTGCATCACCCACAGTGCTCTGGTACCATTGAAAGGTGTTGGACAAACACCACTGGGCTGAGAAATATCCATCAGCTGGAGCTGCAGTGCAGGATCCCCCCCATTCCTACCTTTCCATCCAGCTGGGAAAGGAATTTTCCTTTCCAGAGGAGTGACCATTGCTGGGAATTCATGTCGAATTCACGTAGAAGAGGACAGGGTGTCACTCTGCTTCCCAAGGTCTTGTTCAAGGGGCAAAAAGGAGAACAGATGTGCACAAAGAGCCCCCAGAGGGTGTCAAAGCAGAGAAGAGGCAGCAGAACACCAGGGAGCCCCAAAAGCAGCGCTGCAAAGGGGGATTTGGCCCTGCAAAGGGGGATTTGGCCCTGCAAAGGGGGATTTGGCACTGCCAACACTCTCTGCTGCACGCAGGCTGCTTGTCTGGGAGCTGATCCAGCCAAAGCCTGGAGCACAGAGGTGTCATTGACTTCAGAGGGACTGGGCACCTCCTTGAAGGAGCTACTTGTGTGTTTGAGGCTCTGAGTTTGCTGGATGGGGGCTCAGGGTGGAACGGCAGGATGCTGAAATGTTTCAGGGCTGAGATCACTCTTGGCCCTGCGGAACGGCTGCGGAAGATTTATTGACGTTTATCTTCATTGCTGCAGAGAAAAAAAATGAAACGTGTGTTCGAGCCAGCAAGGCAAAATCTGGCTCTTGGAAAAGCAGCTGGGAGAGTTTTCCAAAGCTGCCGGGTCCTTTCAGTGAAGGTTCACCCCACCCCTGAGCATCAAAATTCTCCTGCAGTAAAATCCCAGCTGGGGAGGGAGCAGGAGCAGGGAGCTGTGTCTGGAGTCAGGGATGGCCACAGGGGCCAGGGCTGGCTCTGATGTGCTGTTGTTATAAATATATTATAAAATAAATATAAATATATTATTAAAATAAATATAAATATATTATAAAATCAGCTTTTCGCAAGATGCGTGTTATATAATTAATAATGTTGTGGTAAGGATATAGAATATAAGGTTTTTTATTTCTGCTGTTAATAAAAAAAGTTAGGCATAGTAGTAGTAGTTATAAATATGCTTAAACTGTCTGTTTAGTTGAAATATCATCCAATAAACGTATAAAAAAGACTTTGCTATTAATATACCAACTATCAGCATCTACCATCTAAAAAAAATATAGACCAAAACCCAAACTAAAAGTAATAATAAAGACACAACCACAAAACACACAAACTCTAAAAAGGCAGACCCAAAAAAAGACCACACAAAACAGTTCTTAAAATACAAAAACTAATTTATAAAAAAAATATAAATATTCAACAAACTGATACAATAAAAAAAATAAATTTAAAAAATGTCTGGGCGGTGCTGCCCCTCTGCAGGGAGCCCTGAACAACCCCCAGGGAGCAGAGACCTGGAAATTCCAGACTCTGGGAAGACCCTGTGCTGATCCCAGCCCCTTTTGGAGGCTCCCTGGTGGAGATGCTTATGGATTTCTGTCCTCTGCAGTTTTCCCAAAGGAATTCTCCAGAGCAGCACCTCAGGGGGGCTGAAATGTGCTGTGCACACCCCAGAGCCAAAGGATGGACACCCCAGAGCCAAGGGATGGAAGGGATGGACAGCCCAGTGACATCCTGGCACCCTCAGCAAACATCTGGAGCCCCTTTTGGAGGCTCCCTGGTGGAGATGCTTATGGATTTCTGTCCTCTGCAGTTTTCCCAAAGGAATTCTCCAGAGCAGCACCTCAGGGGGGCTGAAATGTGCTGTGCACACCCCAGAGCCAAAGGATGGACACCCCAGAGCCAAGGGATGGAAGGGATGGACAGCCCAGTGACATCCTGGCACCCTCAGCAAACATCTGGAGCCCCTTTTGGAGGCTCCCTGGTGGAGATGCTTATGGATTTCTGTCCTCTGCAGTTTTCCCAAAGGAATTCTCCAGAGCAGCACCTCAGGGGGGCTGAAATGTGCTGTGCACACCCCAGAGCCAAGGGATGGAAGGGATGGACAGCCCAGTGACATCCTGGCACCCTCAGCAAACATCTGGAGCCCCTTTTGGAGGCTCCCTGGTGGAGATGCTTATGGATTTCTGTCCTCTGCAGTTTTCCCAAAGGAATTCTCCAGAGAACACCTCAAGGGGTTGAAATGTGCCGTGCATGCCCCAGAGCCAAGGGACAGACACCCCAGTGACGTCCTGGCACCCTCAGCAAACATCTGGAGCCCCTTTTGGAGGCTCCCTGGTGGAGTTGCTTATGGATTTCTGCCCTCTGCTCCCTTCCCTCTGCAGTTTTCCCAAAGGAATTCTCCAGAGAACACCTCAAGGGGTTGAAATGTGCCGTGTACGCCCCAGAGCCAAGGGATGGAAGGGATGGACACCCCAGAGCCAAGGGATGGAAGGGATGGACACCCCAGTGACATCCTGGCACCCTCAGCAAACATCTGGAGCCCCTTTTGGAGGCTCCCTGGTGGAGGTGCCTGTAGATTTCTGCCCTTTGCTCCCTTCGTTTTACTGTTTCCCCAAAGGAAATCCCTAGAGAGCACCTCAGTGGGGCTGAAATGTGCCGTGTACGCCCCAGAGCCAAGGGATGGACACCCCAGTGACATCCTGGCACCCTCAGCAAACATCTGGAGCCCCTCTCCAGCGTGGCTGGTGGCCCTGCATGTCTGAGGGCTTGGCTAACGCCCTTCCCAGCTCTGCTGATGTCTCCTGCTCCTCGCTCCAAGGTATTTTTAGCAGGAGCTGCATCTGCTCCGGCCGCGGCTCTGCCGGCGACTCCTCGGGAGGAGATAAGGGAGCAGCCAGGGAACAATCGAGGCCTCAGTTATTTTTGGCTCCAAGGAGCTCCTCTCTCCACCAGCATGACTTTTTAATAAACAAAATCTCTCTTCATGGAGGGCACGGGGGGGGAACAATCAGCCCATTGATCCCCAGCATTAATGAGGCTGCAGAAAAGGAGTTCAGCTGGAGGAGCAGACAAGGGGCTGTGCAGAACAACGGGGCTATTCTGGGAAGGGCAGGAAAGGCTCCTGGGACAGGAGGCTGAGTTTCCTCTCTGTCCTGGGGTCTGTTCCTACCACCAGCACAGCCTCCCTCTTTTGGGAGAGGATAGAGCTCACCCATCCCAAGGGATTTGTCTCTGAGGTTTGGGGGATGCGCCCAAATGGGATTTGGGGAGGTTTGGGCTCTGCAGGAAGAGGAGCCAGAAAAGGTTGGGTGGCTGCTGTGGGTGGCACAGGGGCAATGGCCAGGAAAGGGGTGATGGAGACCAAGACCTCCCACCCCAGTGCCCTTCCTGCCCCACTGCCTCCCACTGGGGCTGCTCTGCTCCCACTCTTCATCACCCTCGGCTGGAAAAGACCTACTGTAGAAGCCTCTGTGACTAACAGGGACAAGGTGCTCTGCAAACCCGAGATATTCTAGAATATGTGGGTTTATTGCAAGGGTCGTGGGTAGAAAGGGCTTTGCCTTCAGCCACCAGCCTGGGCTGCAGGGAAGTCCCAGAGAGAGAGCAAGAGGGTGAGCTGGCAAGAAGAGGGGAGAGAGAGCCAGGAGGAGAGCCAAGAGAGCAAAAAGGAGAGCCAAGAGGGCGAAGAGAAGAGAGAGGGAAAGCCAAGAGAGAGAGAGGAGAGAGCGAAGAGAGCGAGGTCCTGGTTCCAATCCATTCTATCTCCTTTTGTGATGAATATTCTAATTCACAGTGACCAACCAATACAAGACACAACATCCTATAGAATCTCCACACAGCCCATAAGAACTACTACANGAACTGCTACATCACCACACTGTGTTATATTTTAAACTCTAAAAAAACTCCTCTTTAGACTTTTCTGTTTTGCTGCATTGACCTTTGGATCCCTCAGCCAGCAGAAGGGGATTGTTCAATCCAAAGGGATTCTCCTCCAGCTGCCCAGGCTGTTGTCTTCAGGTTATGGAGTAACTCAGAGTCTGTACCCTACAACTCAAAGCCAGCTTCCATTTCTATCCCAACTACAGGTTTCGCATTTTCAGAATCTTTTGCCAAGCAATCATATCTATAAGGTTTCCATGATTCATCTTTCCCAACAACCTACAAGGATCATCAAATCCGACCTGAGCAAATGGCCCCATAGGGATCAAACCCCCATCTTGGTGTCATCGGCAATGTCTTAACTAACAGGACAGCTAAGGAGGATTTTAGAAGCAGAATGGGGTTTTGGGAAATGAGAAAGCAGCTGTGCTCAGGGCAGGTGAAATCTCAGCATCTGTGCTGGCTTGCCTGGAGAATCTGGAGATTTTGGGTTCCTTTCCTGCGTCTCACAAGGGAGGTCTGCTCGCTGGGAATGGCTCAGGCAGCAGCACGAGATGGAAATATCTGACAAAAGGGTTTAGTGGTGAGGAACACCAGCTCTGGGGCCTTGTTAAATCCCTCTGGAGATGCCCTTTTTGTCAGTCTTGCGTCTGGCGTCAAGATGTTGTGAGGATTTGGCTCTTTGCCACTGGAGCCAGAGCAGCAGGAGAGGGGTCTCTGCTCCCAGTATCAAACTCAGATCTCTGCTGAGCTGCTCAGCTCTTTCCCCCCACCCCGTGCACTTGGCCAGCGTTAAAAGGGGAATAAAGTTCTCCTCTGGAGAGATGTGGGGCTTATTTATAAACATTTTCAAGTGTTCCGAGCTCTGCAGATGAAAGGGGCTGGTAAAGTGCAAACCAAAGTCTTCTCATCAATCCTGGACTGTGTGATAACAGCTCAATTTACCCTCCTGGAGGAGCTTCCCAGCTCCTTTTGATTGCTCTGACGGTTGATTGCTGCAGTTGGAGGGATGCTCAAATATCCTCAGCCCTGTGCTGGTGTCCAGAGCTGCCTCCCTGGGTGTTTCCTGGGAAAGAATGCACCTTGGAACAAGCAAGGCAGCCAGACAGGACGACGATAAGATCAGGTTTTTCATTGATTTACATGCCAAAAATGTGGGTTTTTTTTTTTTTTTTTTTTGGTAACANTTTTTTTTTTTTTTTTTTTGGGCTGCGTGGTCAAGTTGTCTGATTTGACACGGGCTTGGCATCCTGGAGGAATGAACAGGAGTGGTGAGAGTCAAGACCAGCTCTCAGGGCAGTGCCCATCCAAATTCTCCAGGCATTTCCCATGTGCTGGTAAAGCTGCTCCTGCCACGAGCTGTTTGGGTCAGTGACAGTTTTTTTCCCCACAATATCTGTGTGAAAAGCCCAGGGAAAGCTGGGCTGGCTCCCATGGCTGGAGAAAGCACCAAGGGTTCAAACTTGTTATCTGCTGCCATCTGCTCAGTCCTGTGCTCTTCTGGGAGCCTCAGATGTGGTCAGGGCTCTGCAGGAGGTGGAGAGGCAGATTGAGCATGGCTGGGGCTCTGGGGATGTGATTTCCCATCAAGTGATTCCCCACAGGCTGGGTAAACACCCTTCGATGGTGTCACTGGGCTCAGCACCAGCACTGCTGCTCCTCTTCCAGCCCAACCCAAATCCACCCTCCAGTACACGCACAGGAACAGCCCTGCTGCACCCAGAGCTGCTAGAGGAGGGTGAAATAATTCCTGTTTTCCTCCAAAGGGACGAGGACTTTCGGAAAAGTGGCTGGAGGGGTGAGAGGGCTGAGCCCAAGGGATGAGGGTGCTGTGGCCACTCTTCCCTGGGTGATGTTCCCCATCAGAGGCTTGGGATGTGACTCAGGTGCTCCAGTGCTACTCCAGGACCCCTTTTTCCCCCCCAGTCCTGGCTCCAGTGTCCCCTGTCTGAAGCCTCTCAGGGGTTGTGTAGGGAAATATGAAAGGTCTGATCTGTCCCTCTCTCTGGAACTCTGATTTTGGCTCTTGCCTGAAGGTTCCTGTGTCAATCCCGCTGCTCATCCTGCCCGGAGGCCCCTCCTGGCTGGTGTGGGGTGACCCACGGCCCTGAGGACAAGGACAAAGTGCATTTCCTGTGCTGCCTTCAGCAGCTGTTGGTGCTGGACGTGCCCTTGTGCCAGCCTGTCTCACCCTGAGATGTTTCTGCTCCCCCTCTCTCGGCCCCTGCTGCCTTGGCTGACCTTCATCCAGGGCTGAGGAGGAAGCCGTGCAGAGAAATGCCAAATACCAGGTGGGAAATAACACCAGGAGAGGAAAATTACCACTGCTGAGTCCTTGGGGGAGCAGAGTAACAAATCCTGGCACAAGGCCACCTCTGCTGACAGGAAAATGCTCTTCCATGGCCAGAGGGAGGGATTGGGGTGATGATGTGGAGACCAAACATCCTGCAGGGAGGACTGAGAGCTTGGGCATCACTCCCCATGGGTAGGGGCATCTGTGGAGGGCAGGGAGAGGGAACTCTGCAGAGCTGAGATATTCTAGAAACTCGTGGGTTTATTGCAGGGGTGGTGGGTAAAAAGGGCTTTGCCTTCAGCCACCAGCCTGGGCTGGAGGGAACCCCAAAGAGAGAATGGGGAGAGAGGGTGTGAGGTGAGGGAGGTAAAAAAGCTGAGAGGGGTAAGAGGAGTAAAAGCAAGAGAGCAAGGACCTTGTTCCAATCCATTCTATCTCCTTTTGTGTTGAATATTCTAATTTACAGTGACCAACCAGCACAAGATACAAACCCTACAGACTTTGCCTGCAGCCCATGAGAACTGCTCTATCACCACATCATCCTGTATTCTAAACTCTAAAGAGACTTTTCTTATCCACCTTTTCCCTGATGCCTTGGCAGGGTGGAGAGGGGCTGCACCCTTGGGTCCTTTTGTTTTCTGTCCTTCCACCCATCTCCAGCTCATCCCCGTCTTCCTGCCTGCCATGATCACATCTCAAAGCTGGATTTCATTTCTATTTCACTCACAGCTTTTTGCACCTCCAGTATTTCTTACCAGACAGAGGTTCTAATCCAGGTGGCTCAGTCTGTAGGGTACCAGTAGCATTGCCTGGTCCCTCTGGTTCAGACAGGAGAGGAAGGGAATAATGGCAAAAAAAAAAAAAATTAAAACAAAGGAGGGGAATTTTTTTTCTTTTTTTCACTCAGCACATGCACAGCCTGAGTGGGATGGTGGAGCTCACTGCTGAGTTAAGGAGGATTTTAGGAGAGGTGGGGAAGTGTCTGTGGTGGAGCAGCAGGAATTTGGTCAGTCAGGAGTGTCTGTCCAGTGATGGAACCCACAGCCAGATGTGTGAGGACTGGGAGCAGTGCTGGGACATCTGCTGATCAGTCCAGGAGATTAATTCTCCCTTGGAGAAGTGGGTAAATGTTCCTAGGTCTTCCTTCAGCCCCATCTCCAAGAAGGTAAATTATCCAAAGGCAAGGGAGCAATCCCAGCCCCAGGTCCTGCCCTGAGCCTGTGAGAGCAGAGAGCCTGCCCAGGACACTTGGCCAGGGCATAGAGGGGAATGAGAGAAGCTTTTGGCTCCCCTTGGCAGCCCCAGGTCTGCTTTGCTTTTGTTTCTGTGTCTCTTTTTAGCATCTGTGAATGTGCTGCTCTTGCTGGACTCTTGGGAATAGATATTTGCTTGCACCATCAGCCTGGCTTACGTTCATGGGAACTTCCCAGCTGGCTGCCAGACTGTGAGTCATCCCATCCCATCCCATCAGCTGGCTGCCAGACTGTGAGTCATCCCATCCCATCCCATCCCTCTGGGCACTGCAATCCCCAAAATCAGGGACTGGGCTTCTCCTGCAGCCCTGTTGTGGACAGGGAGGCAAAACTGAGCCCAGCTGGGAGCCCAAACACAGAGCTGGGCTGGGAGAGCACCTTGAGGAGAAGCTGAGCTGCAGGACAGAGCCAGGCAAAGGCACCAGGGCCTGGGGAAGATCCTGGATAGAAATGTTTGGTGCTGCTCCAGCACGAGCACAGGGAAAGAGAAAATGCAAATTTTCCAATGCTTTCAGTATTTTACACCTCTCTTTTGGGAGACAGTTCCAGCAATGATACACTTCCGGCCACTGATGTTGTTTTCATGGATCCAGAGTTATGAGGACAAGTTTTTCTGCGCTGTCACAAACCAAACAACCCCAATCTGCTGAGAGATCCAGCTGTGAGTGCCACGCACTGGCCTGTCCTCACTCTGGTGCACTAAATCCATGAATGCCAAGGGTTTCCCCCAGATACTTGAATATCCATTAAAAAAAATCAGCATTGTAACCCCCAGGAGAGGCTGTGAATGTTGGGGTGTCATAAAGCACCAATTGTGAGTGTTGTAATGACAAACAGCCCTTTTTTTCCTGGGGTTTCTGGAGGCAATGAAGCACAATTAGAAAAACATAAAAGATAAAAGCACCCTGGCTGTGCTGCAGCAGAGGAGCAGAGCCAGGGCTGAGCTTGGAGAAAGGGGTTTCACTGGGTCCCTGTGCTGGGCCAGAGTTTTGGGAAAGGTTTTGAAGATGAAATCCATGTCCCTCTTCCCCCAGAGCACCTGGCAGAGCTCAGGGATGTCACTCCCTTATCTCAGCAGCTTTGCCAGAGTGTGCTGCAGCCCCAGGATTTTGGGCTGCCGTAGGGTGGAATCATAGAACAGAATCCCAGACTTGGGTTGGAAAGGACTTTAAAGCCCATCCGGTGCCACCCCAACCATGGCAGGGACACCTCCCACTATCCCAGGGTCACCTCCCACTGTCCCAGGGTCACCTCCCACTGTCCCAGGGTCACCTCCCACTGTCCCAGGGACACCTCCCACTGTCCCAGGCTGCTCCAAGCCCCAATGTCCATTCCAGGGATCCAGGGGCAGCCACAGCTGCTCTGGGAATTCCATTCCAAACCCTGCCAGGGAACAATTCCTGCCCAATCTCCCATCCAGCCCTTCCCAAAGCCATTCCCTGTGTCCTGTCCCTCCATCCCTTATCCCCAGTCCCTCTCCAGCTCTCCTGGAGCCCCTTTAGTCCCTGGAAGGGGCTCTGAGCTCTCCCTGGAGCTTCTCCTCTCCCAGCTCTCCCAACCTGGCCCCACACAACAAAACCCCTCCTTCCCTCTCAGGGTACTTTGGATCCAGGTTTTCTCAGTCCCAAATATCTCTGGATAATGCTCTGAGCTGAGTTTCCAGGAATTCAACCTCTAATACGCAGCAAAACCACGTTTGGTACATCTCCTTTCATTTCTTGCTGCTCCACCAATTAAACCAACATGAAAGCCATAATGCCATAAATATATGGGAAACATCTAGAAGGGGAATTGTGAAATAATTTCCTCTTGATGTAATTAAGTGCTCCATCCCTCTCAGTGAAACTGCTTGTCATTTTTGTCTAATTACACATTTTATTCATGGTGCTAACGAGGGATCCACAGTGAGTGTCCTACCAGGGCTCCCACTTGTTGCTGCTTTTGAAGTGGGAATTTTCCTCTCTTTTGAAAATGAGTAAACTGGTTGGGTTGATGTGTGGATTCTAAATGTTTTTTCTGTATTTCGACAGCAGCACTTTGTGTTTCCTCAACTTTACATCATTGCCAGTGTGAACAAGGCCAGGTTGAACAGGTCTTGGGGCACCCTGGGACAGTGAGAGGTGTCCCCACTCTATTTCTATTTATTCCTATTCCTATTTCTATTCCTATTCCTATTCCTATTCCTATTCCTATTTCTATTCCTATTCCTATTCCTATTCCTATGTTTCTATTTGTATTTGTATTTCTATTTTTATTTCTATTTCTATTCTTTCTGTATTTCTATTTTTATTTCTATTTCTATTCTTTCACTGACTGAAATTCTGAAATTCTAAATCTGAAGGAAAACCCCCAGTGTTGCCATTCACTCCGGGACAGATGATAACAGATTTCCACTCAGTAACACCGGGTTATTTTTTTCTGTTAACATCCAAACATAAACAATTATGCAATCCTAAGTCTGTTTAACCTCCACCCAGAGCATCACATTTAATTTGCTGTACTGCTGTGGAGTTAGGACATTTATTATTATTATTATTATTATTATTATTATTATTATTATTATTACCAAACCGTTCATTTAAAGCAGTGAAAATGCAGAGCCTATAAGCTCAAAATGAAGCTGCTCTGCCACAAAGGAGAAATCAGCAATCGCCCATTCACTTTTGGCCTGCTCTTAAGAAAAGTTTTGTTTCCAGTGTGGCCACGCTTCTCTGACAGGAAATTTTTTTCTCCCAGAACAACTTGGCTGCTCTGTGGTGAGGTTTGATCCTGAAATCCACTTTCCCACACTCTCCCTTTTCTCACGTCGTGGCTCCACCTGAACCTTGGGTGAGGCTCAGGAGGGTTTGGTTCCCTCTCCAGTCCTGCAGGTCCTGCTCAGCCCAGGGCTGGTTTTGCTGCGCTTGAAGCACTTTGTAACCTCTGCAGTGAAGCTGGAATTCAGTCACCAGCCCTGTAATGACTGTTCTTGCAGAAGGGGGTTATTTTTATTCTTATGTAGTGTCGTGGTTTGAAAGCAAAACGAGCGAGAGGCTCCAAGTCAGAAATACAGTTTAATGAGAAGAAAGGTTAAAAAGGTAAAAGAGCAGCAGCTTCTGCTTCCCAGTTTTTGGGTTCCTAAGGAGGGAACATTCCCCTCCCTTAGACAAGTCTCCTGTTTGCCATTTAGCTTCCCTTCTTCTCTGCAAGGGACTACTGTGCCTTGCTTTACCTTTTTGCCACAATATGTTCTTGCTGGGTGTTGTGGTTTGAAAGCAAAACGAGTGAGAGGCTCCAAGTCAGAAATAGAATTTAATAAGAAGAAAGGAAAAAAGGTAAAAAAAAAATTAAAATAAATGCAATAACACAAAAGAGCACTGACAGAGTCAGAACACAGCCTGAGCAGGGTGGTGGGAGCAGTCCAGGTGAGGGGCTCTTCCTGAAGCAGTGATCCCACAGAAAGGTCTGGGAGCTCTGCTCCTCTGGGAATCCAGTGGCTCAGGGCTGCTTGTCCTGTCCCAAATCCCAGATTCTCTGCAGGTGGGAATGATTGGCTCCTCCCCCTGGGCATTGGGAGCATCTCCCAATGGGATGAGGAGTCGTGCAGTGGGTCCTTGATGGCCCATTAAACAGAGAGAGCTCCTGGAGGGAGTTCCCTGTGAGTCCTGGGCAAGGCATTGATGGGCCATGAGCAGAAGAGCCCAAAGGAGGGGCCTGGGAAAACACTGCCCCACCTGGTTCCAACAGCTCATGGGGATGGGGATGGAATAAATACTGTGTGCACATCCTACACCACAACCCAGGAAATGTAGGAAACAGCCCGTTCTTCTGGCAGCCCAGGACCATCTCCCCATGTTTGCACCTCCATCCCACCACTTTGGGGCCAGGATGTGGCAGCTGAGCAGCCTGGCCTGGAGAAGGAGCATTGCTGCTTTACAGGGTGAGCACTAACAGAGATATTGGGTGGGCACAGTGAGAATGAGAGGTCCTGGAGGTCCTGGCTGGTGGCCAGAAGGACAAGAGTCAGCAGTGCCCTGGAGCCAGGAGGGACATCCCTGTCCTGGGGGAATTTCTGGCCAGGCCAGGGAGGGATTGTCCAGCCCTGCTCTGGCCTGGGGCAGCCTCACCTTCAGCCATGGGGGCACTTTTGGGCACCACAAAACAAGAAAATAAATTAAACTGTTAGAGAGTGTCCCAAGGAGAGACATGGAGATGGGGAAGGGTCTGGAGGAGCAGCTGAGGGCACTGGGATTGTGACAGGACACCTCATTGGGATCTGAGCACCTCCCCAGGGGCAGCTCCATCTCTGCTCTGGGACGGGGACAGGAGCTGGGCCAGGGCAGGCTCAGGCTGCAGAGCAGGGAAAGGCTCTTCCCCCAGAGGTGCTGGCACTGCCCAGGCTCCCCAGGGAATGGGCACAGAGCTCCAGGAGCCTTTGGACAGCACTGCCAGGGATGCCCAGGGGGGGATTGTTGGCGGGTCTGGATTTGATGATCCTGGTTTGTCTCTCCAGCTGAGGAGTTTCTGTGACTGCCCTGAGCTGTTCCCTGCCCAGAGTTTGGCTGTGAAATCCCAGTGAAATCCCTGCAGCCCCATTAATTCACCCTTAACCCGTGGGCCAAACCCCTCCAGGCACATTGTCATTGATTCTCCCACCATCTGTCCCTTTGCTCCTGTGCAGAGCCATCGATGCCAGGGCAGGGCCACGAGGGTTTGTTCTGTATTTGGTTTGTGAGCTCAAAGCTGAGAGCTGCACCCACAGAGAGCCCAGAATCCCAGTTTGAGAGGAAAATTTTCACTTTTATCCCATCCTGGATAATCCAGCTCCCAGCAGGTCCCTTCCAGCTCAGGATATTCCAGGATTCTGAATTCGCCACAGAACAGACCAAACAAGTGTGGTCACTGCCATTTCTCTGCTCCACAAGGGTGGATGGAGCTGAGTCCAGGGCTTGAAGAAGAAGCTGCTTTTGTGTCAGTGCTGCTCATGGGGAGGCAGATCCTGGCCCCAGCAGTGGCCTTTGGCCCCCAGCAGCTGCTCTGCCAGAGGGCTTGGCTGGTCTGCTGTAAATAACTGCTGGAGCCTGTGTGCTGTGCCCAGGCCTGGGACGGCAGGAGCTGGGAAATGAATCCCAGCACATGATCCCCACTGGCTCCTGTCCATGGCAAAAAATACTTCTGGAGGGATGGAGAGCTGCCCTGCAGGCAGGACAGTCTCTGACAGGAGATTATCTGCCCACAAACCACTGCCCGGGGGTGTCTGCAGCCCAGCACTCCACACATGACCTGGGGAATTCAGGACTGAGCCTGGGAGTCTGGCTGCTGCCCCAGGCAAGGCTTTCAGAGCCTCCTGCCATCCAGACAGCTCTGAGCAAGGCCTCTCTTCTCTTCCCCTCTCTGCCTCCAGAGATTTTCCATATTTTTTTTAGTTTTTCCTGCCAGGAGGGCTCTAATTCCTTCTCTCTCCCCACGGGGCTGTCACAGCCATTGGCAGCATCTGCTCTGTGGGGACAGAGGGAGGTTCTCTGGTCACTGTTCTTGTCCTCCCTGATCATCCCCATTCTCTGCTGTCCAGAGGATAGAAATGATCTGCTGGACGGGCTGGACAGCAACTGCCAACTCACCAAGCTGGGCAAGAAACCTTCTCTCCTTTCTTTCCATGTAGGAGAAACACATCAAAACATTCTTCCAAAGCCACATTGGAGTCATCTAGGAAAGGTGTGCCCCTTTCATAAGTAAAGGGGTGGGAAAGAGTAGAGGAAGGACCTTTCTTCTGAATTAACTTAATCTCATCTCAATCTCATCTCAGTCTCCCCATGGGTTGATGGAGGTTCCTTCCTCTGCTTTCGTCAGCCCAGAGAGAAGCAGCTCTTGGACATGATCTAGGGGGTGCCTGTGGGGAGGGACAGCCAGATGGGGAGGATCAGGAAAAGTGTCCTTTTCTCCACTGCCCTCGGACTGCTGGACTTCACAGATCCTGCCAAAGTCCACTCGACTACAAGAAGAGCCTAAAAAAGCCTCTGGTTGGCCAACACAACAGAGATAATGGGCTGAGGGGGTCTGGAGAAGAGGCTGCAGGGGAGGAAGGCAGGATAAAAATGTGAGATGGTGCCCAGGGCAGGGTTAAAAGCTGCTGAGGACTGAAGGGAGAGGGAATTTCCATGGCTCAGTTTTGCTGTTCACATTGCCTGCCCCCAGCCTGTGAGATTAATCAGTGTCTTTCACCAACACCAGGAAAAAAAAGATCCCTCCCTCCTCCCCCACCATGATATAATAATCTGGAAATTCCACAGCTCCAGTTTAGCCAGAGCCAAAAACCTCATTCTGGAGATCCTGCTCCATTTTTTTCAAAGTCCCCATGCCTTTGAAGCCTGATTTCAGCGGGATGACGTTCCCTTCCCAAGGAGTGATCCAGCACTCTCCAAACCCTCTGAATCACTCCGGCCTCGGGGGATTGCCACAAGTCACTTGAGTGGCTAAAAATATCTCTGCGAGGAAGCAGCACAAAAATACCCATATCCGCTGACGCCGGGCTGGGAGGGCAAAATCCAAATTAATCTGGTCTCATTTCTTGCCTCCTCACTCCCTGCAGGGTTATTCCTCAGTGGGAGCAGATCCGAGCAGACACAGAGGTTTGTAGGACACTTGGTTGCTGTTTAGGGGGAGAGGGGTGGTGGAAGAAAAAAAAAAAAAAAATCATCATTTTTGTGGTTTAAAGGTGGCTCTCAGCTCTGATTTCCAGAGGATTCTGAATTCCAGGCGTGGTGAGCAAGGGGGCTGAGGGGAACTCTCAGAATCGTGGAATTGAGTTTGGAAAAAGCCTCTAAGAGTCCAACCATTCCCCCTGGAATGCACTGCCAAGGCCACCACTGAGGATGTCCCCAGGGGCCACATTTACACACCTTTTAAACCCCTCCAAGGACGGTGGCCCCATTACTGCCCTGAGCAGTTCCAATCCCTTACAACCCATTCCACTGGCAATTTCCCCCCCAGTATCCAAACCAAACCTACCCTGGAGCAACTTGGGGCTGTTTCATCTTGTCTTGATGGTCTCCAGGGCTGGGTGCGTGCGACCCACCTCCCCTGGAGCTGCTTCCAGCTCTGTGTCCCTGAGTTTATCCGAACCAATCCCTGCTGGGAGGATTCGTCCCAACAACTTCTCAGTGAGGAGCTACAGGTGACAGAGGCACAGAAGGGTCAGGCACAGCTGGATGTGGTGCCCAGATGGGCCCTGCAAGGATTTTCCCCCTCCCTGAGGTGGTTCAGCACAGAGGAGCAGCCACGGTGGTTCCCCCAGGTATTATGGCCAGGAAGGGAATTCAATGTGTCTCTCACATTTCCACAGGTCCCATCCAGGCAGGGATAAATTATCTCAAAATCTCAAAAATACACTCTTCTTTTCCTGTGATAATAAAAAATCTTCCCCAGCCTGGACTCCAGCAGATCCAGTCCTGGAGCAAGAGTTTCTTGGAGCTCTGAGCATTGTGGGGTTTTAGGAGCATCACAGGGATTATCCCACCCAGTGCCCTCTGGCTGAGAGCAGATTCCTCCTGCAGTCACTTCTGCTTCATCCCAGATTTGGAGTTCACAGCACAGTGCTGGTTTGCTGTCCACTGTCTTCAAAGGATGGCCAGGTGGGGATGTCCCCAGGGGTCTGTCCCACATCCCCAGGGATGTCCCCACAGGTCCATCCCACATCCCCAGGGGTGTCCCCGCAGGTCCGTCCCCCCTCCCCGGGGGTGTCCCGAGGG
>VWZU01004604.1:133960-148067 GCA_013397095.1 Sterrhoptilus dennistouni
GCAAAAATTTGTTTTTTTCACAGGCTGGAGATTAAAGAGTGGAGCTCCAGGGCTGTTGGTGTCCATTGTGCCAACCATGAAGTGACTGATCCCCACAAAACATTCCCCCAGATCACGGATTTGCCTTGGACAGGGCGTTGTCTCTTCTTTCCTCTCCCATTTCCCTGTTTACGTTTTATTTTTTTTTCTCTGAAAGGCTCTTTCTCCGTTATGACAACATTTTTTTATTTNTAAAAATAATAAAAAAAAAAAAAAAAAAAAAAAAAAAAAAAAAAAAAAAAAAAAAAAAAAAAAAAGAGGGACCTTATGTAATTTATGTAATTCCGTGGAGTTTGTGGAGCTGAAGGTCAAACATTTGCAGGGGAACATAAACCTTGGCAGCAGCTTTTGCTGGTTGAAGCTTTCCAGCTTCCAGCAGATAACTTCTGTAACAAATGAGCCTAAATAGGAAAAGATGCTCCAGGTCCATTTGTTTTTTTGTTTTTTTGTTTTTTTTTTTGTGTTTCTGTCCCTCCTCTGGAATTGCTCAAAGTTCCTGCAGTGCCGTGTCCAGCTCTGGGCTCCCCAGCACAGGAAGGAAATGGAGCGGTTGGAATAAATCCAGGGGAGATCATNAAGGACATGGAGCTGTTGGAATAAATCCAGAGGAGATCATGGAAGGATGGAGGAAAAACTGAGAGAGTTGGGATTGTTCAGCCTGGAGAAGAGAAGGGTTGGGGAAAGCCTAAAGTCACTTCTAAGAGCTCCAGGAGCTCCAGGAGAGGGACTTTGGACAGGGACATGGAGTGACAGGATAAAGGGGCAGGGTTTGTTGGGATTTTGGGCAGGAATTGTTCCCTGGGAGGGTGGGGAGGTCCTCAGGGTGCCCAGAGCAGCTGTGGCTGCCCCTGGATCCCTGGGATGGACACTGGGGCTTGGAGCAGCCTGGGACAGTGGGAGGTGTCCCTGCCCATGGCAGGAGCTGGAATCAATATTCCCAAAGGCCCCTTCCAACCCAACCCCTTCTGTGATTCTGTNCTGGGACAGTGGGAGGTGACTCTGGTCCCTGCCGGCCAGGCCAAGGCAGGGGCTTCTCCAGGTGATTCTCCAGGTGATTCAACACAAAAGGAGATGGAATGGATTGGAACAAGGTCCTCACCCTCTTGCTCTTACCTCTCTCTTACCCCTCTGAGCTCTTTTACCTCCCTCACCTCACACCCCCCCTCTCTCTCTCCCTCTCTCTTTGGGGTTCCCTCCAGCCCAGGCTGGTGGCTGAAGGCAAAGCCCTTTTTACCCACCACCCTGCAATAAACCCACGAGTTTCTAGAACATCTCAGCTCTGCAGAGTTCCCTCTCCCTGCCCTCCACGGATGCCCCTACAGATGGCACAGGGATCCCAGTGCTGCAGGGAGGGGCAGGGCTGCCCCCATTCCCCCGTTCAAGGGAACAAAAGCTGGTTCTGTGGGTGCCCAGAGCCAGCAGCTGAAATGTTACCTGACCCTAATCCTGCCTGTCACTGATCCTGGGCTGAGACCCCCCCAGAGCCCCCAGTGCCCTCCCAGTGCCCTCCCAGTGCCCTCCCAGTCTGCAGCTGCTGCCTGGATGGAGATCCCTCCAGCCACGGACAGGGGGAAGGATCTGCTGGTGAAACTGGAACAGGGGTTTGGCTGCTCCTGTCAGAGCTGATGGGAAGCTGCTGCCTTCTGCAGCTGCTCCCTCTCTGCACAGAGAGGGAGAAAATAAAATAAAATAAAAAAAAAGAGGTGGAGGGGACAGGAGAGGGTTCAGCCAAATGGCAGGAACAGGAGCTGCTGGAGATGCTGTGGGATCCCAGGAGTTTGGAGCTCACAGGATGGGTGTGTGGAAGTGACCTGGTTCTGAAATGAAAGAGGAAATGAAACGGGGTGTCTGGGTGGTCTGGGAGGTGATTTAGTGATAATAACGCAGTGCTCTCTGAACACTGAAATCCTGGAGTGTGTCCAGCCCATTTGGGCAATGGGTCAGTGTCCCAGCCCTGGGGAGATGCTCCAGGGACTCTCAGCACCTCTGAAGGACCACATTTGGGAAAGGCCTCTGCAGCCTCAACACTACAACCTTGCACAGACCTTTTTTCCCCTGGCCAAGTCTCAAAAGCAGCCACCTCTGAGCTGAAATCTGAGCCCTGATCCTGCTGAGCTCCCTCAAGTTCCCTCCACATTCCGTAATTTTTGCTCTGCCCCTTCCTTGGCCTGCAGGATACACCTGGCAATTTCTTTCCCACACTTTATTTATTTTTTTTTTTAATTTTTTTTTGTTTTGTTTTGTTTTGTTTTGTTTTGTTTTGTTTTTTGCCACTGCCCAGCAGCCTGGAAAAGGGCTGGAAGCCTCGTGGCATTTTCTTGCTTAAGGAATTCTTGGCCAGTTGACATCCTCCCCCTGCCTGCCCAGCACAATGTGGGGAAGGGAGGCAGGTGCAGCTTCAGCCTGAAGAACTGAGCAACAGGAAACTCCCACAGGGTTTTCCAGGATGTTAGAGCAGGAAATGGGGCTGCCAGGCAGGCAGATCAGCCAAAACCAGCCCCTGGGCTCCTGCATCCCTCCCCTGGCTCCTCAAAGCCTCTTTTCACTCACATCCCACTCCCCTAAGGAGGTTCCTGGGAGCTGCTCTGTGTGGCCACGACTTGTAGGATGGGAAGTTCTCGTTCTCTCTTCTCATTCCCGAGCAACGAGGCCATTGTTTCATTCCCTGTGCTCAGGGGAAGGGTCAGCGCTGCCCAGGAATAATTGGAGAAGATTTGAGCTTTTCCCTGCTCCAATAGTGCCCTGCACAGCCTCGGGCAGGATCTGCACTTGGAGCCACCTTCACACGAGGTGGGTCTTCCTCTAAAGACAACGGAGCTTCTTGGAGCATCCCATTGCTGCCGTGGCAGGAGTTCAGGATTTCCAAAAATTTGGAAAATAGAATCGCTGAGTTTTGGCTTGAGTGCGGCCCCTTGTGCTGCACATTCTGTGTTTTTTTTGTGGCTGCCCCAGCCCTTCCTGCCACCTTCCACCCCTTCCAGATGCTCCTCACTGGGAAAGCTTGGAGTTTATTCAGTGAAACACTTTTTTGCTTTTGTTTTCCCGAGTGATGCTCAGCCCATCCTGTGCTGTGAAACCCCTGCGCCTGCTGGGTTTGTTTTCCCTCACCCTCAGCATCCCAACCCTGCCCAGGGAGTTTGGGGAAGTGCAGGTTTCCAGCCTGGAAAGCCTGGGTGTTTTTTGGGTCAGCCAGAGGTGGGTTTTGGCCACAACCCAGTGACTCCTGCAGGGTTTTACAGCCCCTGAATCAGAGCCTCAATTCCTAAATGCTTCTGGGAACTGCAATCTAGGTGTTGCCTAAATCCCCCTCAAATCTCAGCTCTCAGGGGGTCAGAAATGTGGATGGTGCTCCTGGCAATGCTCCTGGCACAGCTGCTGGTGCCTGTCCTTGGTGCTCACTTGGACCATTCCTTGTCTGACTTTCCCTGGATCTCTCCCTGCCTCACCCTGAGCTCTGTGTTTACTCCCAAACCACCCACCTGGGGCTGTCCAGGTGAGAAATCCCCGTGTTCTCCTCACCTAAATCCCCAAACCCATGGAGCTGTGGTTCCAGCTGAGTTCCATTTTCCCCCTCCATCACCTTCTGCACCCAAATCTGTCCCTTGCCTTCGATTTCCAGACCCTTGGATGAGTATTTCTGCCTGAAGTTTAATGTAATGAACGCTCCAGATCTTTGCACCTTCCCCTGTGAAACCTCAAGGAGATCCTGTTTGTACTCCAGGTGTAAAACCAGCATTTTCTGGTATGAGTGACTCCCCCATTGTTTAATTCTGTGTTTCTGCACCTCTGAGGACACTGATGGTTGGTTGGAAGCCCCAGAGGAGAGCTGTGCTGCAGGAGAAAATGGAAGCTGCAGAGCAGAGCGTGGCTTAAATTAGTGTGATCAGAAAGAAAAAGGCTCAAAAGCAGGGGCTGTAATCAGAATATATCAGTGCTCTCTCACTTTGGAGACAGGACATGTCCTTGTCCCAAAATGAAAAGGAAAAAGAGTGTCCAGCAGAATTGTGCCTGACCCCCCCCCCCAAAAAAAAACACCTCCATGGGAACATCTTCCCACCAATTCAGAGGCCCCAAAAACATCAAATCCAACAGTGGCCCAGCTGGGGCTGTGGAGCAGCAGGGAAAATTGTTGCTGGAATCAGGAATGGCTCCAGTGCAGGAGAGATTCTGGACGACACCCAAGGGCTGGATGAGGCTCAGGGCTGGACTCACGGGGATAAAATTCACCTTGGGGCACAGGCTGAGGATACACAATGTGTGCACTCAGCCCAGGGAAAGGGCTGTGCCGGGAGGGCTGAAATGGAGCCAAAGCTGCATTTTGGCATCTGGGGCCAGGGGCCCTGAATCTGCCATTAATGTTCCCTGAAATATAAAACAAGAGTCGAGCTCGTCTCTGGACTTCATTAACACTTTGAAAAGCCGAGGGGAATATCACATTTGACTGCGGGGCCAGCACAAGTCAGCAGAGAGTTTAACATTTCACTTCCCGCTCTGGAAAAGGCCAACAGCTTCATTTCAGTTCTGACTGCCCATTCCAAAATCAACGGAGGCCACCAGTTACTGGGGGAAAAAAAATGGGTATTGCCAATGAAACCAACTGAAAAGGTTCTTTCTGTTCTCTTTGGGGGTTTTGACCCCCTTTTGTTTATGCTCAGTCTACGAATTTCATGGCAGGAAAAGGAGTTCCTTGAAACTCCTTGATCCTTTAACTTCTCCAAGTTCCACATTCACTTGTGGGCTCAGCCTTGGGATGGATCCTTGAGCTGATGTGGCCTCGTGAGTGTTGATAATAACAAAATAATTCCATTTCTTTCCTCCCAGCACAGTCACGGCCAACTGTGTGTCTGAACCGGGACGTTCCTGAGTGATTCCCAGGAAAATTCCCCCTGCGAAAACAACCAGATTCACTTTTTCTTCCAGAGTGGCTGTGCCACCCCCTGGCAGCACTGGGATGGACATAAAATTATGGACACGAAAAGAACCACACTCACCCGTCAGGTAGAAGCAGGGAAAAGGAAAAGGAAAAGAAGGGCAGTTTATTATGATTTAGGGTTTATATAGTATTTGGGATTTGGTGGAGGATTGGTCATTGAGAGGAACACCTCTCTGACCCCAGTGGTCAATGCAGAAGTTTATCACCGAGAGGAATGAGAACAATATTAGATTGTTTTGAGAGACTTTGAAAGAGAATATGTAAATTAATCATCAGAAGGCTCAGTGTTATGGCGATAGATCCCCTGTGAAATGTGGGATCTCCTGCAATCCCCCAAGCACAGCAAACAGCTTGTGTGTGCTCAAGGCTGGGGGAGCCTTCCCTGGGCTGGGCTTGTCCTGCTGGGCAGGGGGAAGGAGAGGAACAAGGGGAAATAAAAGCAAACACACACCTAGAGCAGCTCTGCCTTCCTGAGAGAGGAAACACAAGGCTCACTGAGAGACGGAGCCAATTCCAGGCTCCTTAATCATCCCTGGGCCCGTTGTTCAGGTATGAGACTGGTGATGAGCTGGGGAATTACAGCTGTGGCTGTGCTGGAAAACCAACTGGAGACTCATCATTCCCCTCCAGTCCCCACAAACTCTTGAAACACTTTGGTTCCGGCAGCTGAGAAAACAAAACAACCCAAAACGTGCTTTGCCTCCATCCTGGGGCGGAAAGAGCAGAATTCCCTGGCAAGGGGAGATCCTTTTGTCAAACTGGGGCTACAGAGGAGAAAACTCTCCTCTGAAAGTTTAATTTGGACTCATCATCAGCCCGAGACTCTTGGACTCAACAAGGAAAGGATTCCGTGTGGGTTTGCTGGATGTTTTCCAGGCAGTTTCGTGCAGCTCATTCTGCTCCTCCAGCACATCCAGGTGCTGCCCTCTGGTCTGGGGAGCCTGGAGCTCACTGGGGGCTCCCAACAACCAGCACTGATGCTCTGCATCCCTGGGACTGTGCATAACCTGGAAAGAAACTCCTGGAGCCGAGCAGAAGGGAGAGGTTTTTCCTCTCCACCTGCCCGCCCTGGGAGGAAAAACTGATGGAGGAGTGAGAGGAGTGATGTAGGACTAACAGGGGAGTGATGCCTCCTGGTGGTCCTGGGAAATCCCATCCCAGGCACTGTGGGGATGCTCTGGGGTCTGGTCTGGGGTCTGTGGGGATGGTTTGTGTTCTGGGGTCTGTGGGGATGCTCTGGGGTCTATAGGGATGCTCTGGGGTCTATAGGGATGGTCTGGGGTCTGTGGGGATGCTCTGGGGTCTGTGGGGATGCTCTGGGGTCTATAGGGATGGTCTGGGGTCTATAGGGATGGTCTGGGGTCTGTGGGGATGCTCTGGGGTCTGTGGGGATGCTCTGGGGTCTATAGGGATGGTCTGTGGTCTATAGGGATGCTCTGGGGTCTGTGGGGATGCTCTGGGGTCTGTGGCAATGGTCTGTGCACCTTCCACAGGCAGCAAAAGGCTCCTGGTGCTGGGGAAATCCCAGCGGGGACTGGAAGATGCAACTGGGGATGCTCAGAAAGGGGAGGCCAAGCAAAGGGGCAGGAGGAGAGGGGAAAGAGGAGAGGCAGAGGTGGTTCAGGGGTGTGGACTGGCCAGACAGGAACAACAGGAGTTGTTGTTCGGGCACCACAGCGTGAGAATTAAAGCTGTCAGTGATCAGAGGAGGGACACAGGGATGGGGAAGGGTCTGGAGGGGAAACCAGTGAGGAGCAGCTGAGGGCATTGGGATTGTCCCCAGGGGCAGCTCTGGGGACAGGGACAGGAGCCAGCCACAGCTGGGAGCAGTGAGAAGGGAAGAACCAAACCAGTGTGAACCTGACCCCTGACTAATGAAAACCCCCCAGCCCAGGGCTTGGTGAGGCTCTGCTGGCTTTGGCACAATTCAGCGGTGGGCTCTGCTCTCTCCATCCTGTTTCCCCCCACCCCAAGAAAAAATGTGCAGGGACTGATAACTGTGAGCCTTGACACGGAGACTTTAACATCCCCCAACAGCTCTGCAGGTAGGACAGAACACCAGCACTGTCCCCTGGAGACGCTCAGGGATAAAAAACGGTTTTCTGGGTTAAAAATGCTGCAGGAAATAAGGAAAAATCTGGAGATTTGGTCTTGTGGGGTGCAGATGATGCTGTTGAGCACCGCAGTCAGTGATGGTGACAGAAGAAGGGTTGTGGCTGTGATGGTGCAGAGATATTTCATCAGGGCAATTGTACCAGCACCAAAACATTTAACAGCTGGCCCCAGAAATAAATTGTCATTTATTATTAAGCGAGACCAGTTGTGGAGTGAGCAAATTAATCACAACCAGACTCTGCCCTTCTGCTTTTTTTTTGCCAAGTGTCACCTTTGGGCTGGGCTGCTGTGCTGGCCCCGGGGGCTCTGTGCCCCCTCTGCCCCTGCCAGGCCCATCTGACACAAGAGATTGAAAAAGAATTGAAAGGAAACAAAGCGAAATTCTAAGCTTTCCTCAGAAACCTATTAAAGTCCCCGTCATTTACTCGGAACACACGAAATTGCCTTTATTAGAGGCGTTTTGCAGAGCACAAAAGCCACTTTCAACAACACAGGAAAAAGGGGGGGGGGGAAAAATAATAATAAAAAAAAAATCATTACAAACTCGCAAGAATCGAGGGCCATCTTGCAGAATCCTCTTTGTCGTGAAACAAATTACGCAAGGCTATAAATAGGTGACCATTATTAGAACAAGGAGTTTTCTAAGTGGGCTCTGGGCACAGGGAATGGGCTGCCTCCCTCCCAGCCAGCAGGGACGTCACAGCCTCTCCAGGGTGCAGGAAAAAAAAAGCAGAATTAAAGTCCTTTTTCCTCCTGCTTCTGAAAAGGGGAGAAGCATTTAAGACGCAAGTTACTTAAAAGAGTGTTAGAAATGGACAAAATGCACAAAGGTCCTCACCCATCATGGGATGGGGATGAATTTAGTCAAAAATCACATCCTGGAGGTGTCTAAGGACAGGGTTTGGAGCAGCCTGGGATAGTGGAAGGTGTCCATGCCCATTGTTGCTCTACGATTTATTTTATTTTATTTTATTTTTGTTTTCAAGTGTTTGAGTCTTCGCAGCGTAATTTTCACAGGGTTGGATGTAAACTATATGTATTTTTAAAAAATGATCTTGTGTGTTTTGCATGGTTGTTCTCTGAGAAAGAATTTAACTGATGGTCAGAGCGACCAATGGAGTCAGAAGGTTGTGACCTCCTTGGGCCAATCTTGGCCTTCTGTAAAAAGTGTATATAAGTTATTTTGAGTCAGAAAAATAAAGTTTTTTTTTTTAAAAAAAGACTCCTTTGATTTTTAGATTTTTTGAAAAAAAAAAGTTAAATTCCAGCCCAACACATTCATTCCTGCTCATCACGTAATGGAGTTAAAATAGTTTTTTCTCCTGTTTACTCCTGTGGTATTTCTGTGAGTTACTCAGGGCTATTTTAGCCTTCCTGTGGACAGACTAAACATAATAAACTCCTTCCCTAAAAACAATAAACTCCTTCCATTCCCTCCTTTATGGCAGAGCTGCCATTCCTGGGAAATTCCTGGAAAATTCCTGGATCTGCCCTTTAATTCCATTTCCCTGGCGTTGCCCATTGTGAAATTATTTTAAATTATCCGTTGCCCAGGTGAAATTATTTTAAACCTGTTTTTAATTTGCATTCAGTGCTTTTTATGGTTTAGTTAAATTTGCAGTGGTTACAACAATCCCAAAGTTTCTTTCCCATTTTTTTTCCATGAGGTTGTGGCCTGCAGGAATGAGGATTATATAACATTATATATATAAAGGCAGCATTAAACCCTGGGGGTCCTGCTGTGGAAAAGACAAAATATGGAATTTTTTTCCAAGATACGGAATTTTTCCAAGATACAGAATTTTTTCCAAGATATGGAAATTTTTCCAAGATACAGAATTTTTTCCAAGATATGGAAATTTTTCCAAGATATGGAAATTTTTCCAAGATATGGACATTTTTCCAAGATATGGAATTTTTTCCAAGATACGGAATTTTTTCCAAAATATAGAAATTTTTCCAAGATATGGAATTTTCTCCAAGATACGGAAATTTTTCCAAGATACGGAATTTTTCCAAGATATGGAATTTTTCCAAGATATGGAAATTTTTTTCCAAGATACGGAATTTTCTCCAAGATATGGACATTTTTCCAAAGGCTCCTGGCATTAATATCAGGGATCATAAATTCAACAAAAAACACATCCTGCACGTTTATCCTCTCTTTGCACAGAAAAAATTAAGACATTAATTTTTCAGAGGGTCATTTCCGTCCCCAGCAGGTTCAGCTGAGCCGAACTCATGAGTTTGATTGCAAAAGTGAACTTGAGCCATAAAAATATTTTTTGGGTCTTGCTCTGAAAGCCAAATAAAGCTGGAATGAGGGAAGGCACGTAGATAAATCTCCTTTTAGTAAAACTCAAAAAATCTTTCAGGCTTTCGAGCCTTCCTTCCCACAGATGGAAAAAACCCTTTGGAAATTCAGAAATTCCCTTTTCCATCACTGGTTCGGCTCGTTTGGACTCAATACAGGGAGTCTGCTTGAAAATGAGCAGGGAAAAGAGATGTGCAAAGGCAGAGGAAGAAAACTCATCGATCTGGACAGACATCATGGAATTCAAGACGCAAAATAAGTTAATTCCTACCTCTTACTTTATCCTTAGAAATGATCACTTCCCAGTCCCCTCAGCAGAGTTCCTGCAGATGACTGATGCTCCTGCTCCTCCACAAACCGTATTTATGATGTTTTCAGCCACTTCTGCAATTACTGAGCTCTGCAGCCATAATTTGATCACCCTGCTGATGTCTGAGGACATGAACCAGCTCTGACCGTTAATAACTGGCAGCAATTCCAGCTTTGTCCATCAATAACCCTCCAAAAGGCTCCAGAAACTCCAAATTCCCATTTCTGGGTGTTCCCTGATTGCTGCGCATTAAAAAAATATTTCCAGGGCACAGCTCCGACCGCTGCTGGTTGTTCTGCTCCTCGTTGTGGTTTGCTGGAGGTGCTGGGAGGATGTTTGTGTTTCACTCAGGTTGAGGTGGATGCCCCAAAAAAAACATCAGGAACAATTTGGGAATAAACAGGAAGATAAAGCAGCGAGACATTTGTAGGAGGTGCAGAACCTCCCCAGGCTCCAGTGAGATTTGAACTCACGACCCCTGGTTTACTAGACCAGTGCTCTAACCCCTGAGCTATGGAGCCTCTGAAATTTGGTTGCTTTTGCCTCTGTCAACATTTCATATCATAATTTCCTCCGCAATCCTGAAACGGCCCCAAGCACTGCTGGGATGTGCTGCCCCAAGTTCTCTTTGAAAACCCATCAGAGACACAAAACCACAAGGTGGACCCAAAGCTGGAATCTTCTCTCCTTCAGCTCATCCCTGTCAGGACACCAGGAAGGAGGATTCCCTTTTTCCCCCCGGCCCAGCAGCTTGCGAAGTTTACAAAGAAATGATGATACTGGGCCTCGTCATAGCTGTTGCATTTATTCATCAAAAAAGGACAGAAACAGGGGCCGTGAAGATGCTCCAAAAGCTGGAGCTTCTCTCACATGAAGAAATGCTGAGAGAATTGGAATTATTCAGCCTGGAGAAGAGAAGGCTCCAAAGTGATTTTATTGTAGCCTTTCAGTACCTGAAGGGCCTCCAAGAGAACTGGAAAAGGGACTTTTCATGAGGACATGGAGGGACAGGACACAGGGAATGGCTTTGGGCAGGGCTGGATGGGAGATTGGGCAGGAATTGTTCCCTGGGAGGGCTTGGAATGGAATTCCCAGAGCAGCTGTGGCTGCCCCTGGATCCCTGGGATGGACATTGGGGCTTGGAGCAGCCTGGGACAGTGGGAGGTGACCCTGGGACAGGGGGAGGTGTCCCTGGGACAGTGGGAGGTGTCCCTGCCCATGGCAGGAGTGACACTGGATGATGTTTGATGTCCCTTCCAGCCCAAACCAGTCTGGCATTCTCTTGCACTCCACTGGAAATCAGCTGTGTATTTATTTCTCCCTCTCAGCCCTTCAGAGATTCCACGGCTCCCTTTGGAGTCCAGTTTTTGTTCCTTCCCTGCTGTTTCACCCTCCCTGGGCGAGCCCTTTGGACGCCACCTCGAGGCTGAATCTGATGGACTGTGGGGCTGAGAAATCCCCAGGGAAACTCACAGGAGTGGGGTGAACGTGGAGAAAAGCAAGAATCACAGAGAATTTTGGATTTAGCATTTGGCCGGTGAGAACCCCAGTGATGCCCAGGAATATTGATGTAGAATTGTTCAATATGGGCAGTGCCAGAGTGACCCTCTAGATCTCCCACCAGGGTGCCCTGGGCTGGGTGAGAGTGGGGTCAATGTGGAGAATGCAAGAATCACAGAGAATTTTGGATTTAACATTTGGCTGGCGAGGACCCACTGCGATGCCCAGGAATATTGATGTAGAATTGTTCAATATGGGCAGTGCCAGAGTCATTGGGGACTCCTCCTCCTCCAAATCCCCCACCACAGTGCCCTGGGCTGGCCCTTGGGGCATTTCTGTGCACAGAAGAAGGAGCTCTGGCCCTTGTCTCAGCTCTCTCACTCCTCTCCTGCAGCACTGGGATAGAAAATGCCTGTCTGGAACATCTCAAATTTGAGAGAATTATTTGTGGAGACTGTCAGCGAGTCCAGGAGAGGACGTGCATAAAACCCTCAGGCACAGAAATGTCTCTTGGCAAGGGAAAAACGTCCAGCAGCAGCTGAAGAGGACTCTGAGTTTCAGGGTAGATGCACAAAGAGAAAAATATAAGTACAAATGGTTAAAGGGGTGACTCAGAATAAGCCACATTGTGTCTATTATTCCTGGTCTTTTTTTTTTTTTTGTGGAAGAAAATTGCTCTCTTTGAAAGAAACCAGAAATTAAGACCATCCATACACAAACCCTCATTAGGTGGGCTGAAAAGGCAATTCTCAGGCCTTTATGTGACAAGCCAAGAGCAGGATTCTGTCTGCAGCTTTTAAGGAGAAAAATGATGAATTACCTGGCGTGGGTTCAGCTCCTGAGCTTGGCATTGGATAAACCCACAAAGGAGCCCGGAGCCAATCAAACAACTCCGTGAAAGGGGCACCCGCAGGGAGGACGTGCACCAACAAAATAAAGCTGAAAATAATAATAATAATAATGATGAACATCCCATGCAGGGTACATGTGCTTTGGAGCTTGGGAACACACGGCTGAGCCATGAGAGGCTGCCTGGCAGAAGGAAAGGATGGAGCAGACCTCGATTTGGAAAATAAAAACGGTTTAAATGCGTGTCGATGCTCGGGGCGTTTGGTGAGGAATAAATGAGGAGTGACGGGGGTGGTGAATGGGAAAGGCTGGAGAAGTTTGCGTTCTTGTTTTTCTCCCAGTGTCAGTGTGTTCTGGAATATTTGGAAGTTTTCACCCTCGCAGCGTGTTGGGGAAGATGAATCAGGGCAACCTTATAAATATGATTTTTATAAACGAGATTTTTTTCGCTTGCCACACCGGTGGCAAGTTACCACATTTAGTTACCAACAGTAAAATCACCTGTTTGGTTCAAGTTGGCCCGTTTGGCTGCAACAAAATTAAATATCTTCCCACTTAGGCAGCACCTATCACAGCAGAGTCAAATCACTCTTTTAGATTTAATCTCCTATTAAATTAAAATTAAATATCTGCCCACTTAGGGAGCACCTATCACAGCGGAGTCAAATCACTCTTTTAGATTTTAATCTCCTATTGGATCGTTCCTGGTTTGTTTTTGGATCCACATTCCTTAAAAACACTGTGGAAGTTGTCCCAGTTTTACCTGTGAGATGAGGAGCCTGAAAAGCAGAATTTGACTGTTCCAAAGCCTCTGGTTTTCGTGGGAAATAAGAATTTCCATTGTGTGGTTTTGTTTTTTTTCTTTCAGCCAGAGATGAGGGAAATTGCTGCAAAGCGGAAATGTTTGTGTACAGCAAATTAGGCATTATGGCAAAATCTCAGCAGAATTTTTGATCTGATGCACGAAGAAAAAAAAAAAAAAACTAATTTCATTCTTGTAGCCAGACTTGGTACTATTTTATATCCTCATCTAGAAGTGAAAAGATGGAATTAGAAGAGAAATTTGACAGAGTTAATATACAATATTACAAGGCAGGGGGTTCCTTCTGGTTTTAAAATAAACCTTGGATTTGTTGTCCCAGCCTGTGACAGCCACCACTGCCCCAAAATCCCTGCCTTCCTTTAAAGTCCCCTTGTAAAGCTTTCTTGGAAGGCAGGAGGAGTTTCCTCAAGTCCTGGGAAACAAAAATGAAGCTGGTTGTGCTCGTTTGGCATAAACACAGAGGGTGCCCAGTTTGTTCCCTGAGCTCAGGGAACTGGAGTTATTTCTGGAATGCAGCTGCCTCGATTTAAACTGCTGCAACTTCTCCCCAGAGCCCTCCTGGGATATAAAACTGGTCAAATTTTTACCCTTGACCCGTTTCAGATTAGCAAAGAGCCAAAATCCAGCTTGTCCTGGAAAAGCCACGTGGAGCTGCTGGTGCTGTGCAGGCCTGAGGGGATCAGTGGGCACGGATCAAGCTGCCCTTTCCAGGAATTTTTGGGAACATAAAGGCACTGGCATTTCTGGGTATCCCAGTGCCTCGTGTTTTGTGCTTTTCTCTGCCCGAGATTCCAAGGCTGGTGGTTCTGGTGGGTTTGATGGAGTGTTTTTCCCTCTCTGACCTCTGAAGGGTTTAAATCTGGCGTGAGGATGATGAGGAGTCTCAAGGTCTTGGTTTTCTTGGTTTCTCACGTTGTTTATTAATTCTGATCTTACAATTCTCTGCGTCCGGCCAAGGTGTTCACAGCAGCTCGGACACGATGGGACTGTCCTGTGATGGGAGGTCACTCTGCTTTTATACAGATAATTCTGTATTTATTATTTACCATTTCATACCAATGCCCAGTGCCTGTACTAGAAAGGTCATTTCTATTTTGCCCCAATCCACTGAAACTACTTTGTGCCCACGTCACTGCAGACAATGGATGCCAAGGGAGAAGGAGAAGGACTCAGGGTTCCACCCTAATTCCTCCACCTTGTCCCCTTGCACCTGCATTCTAAAAA
>VWZU01004605.1:14469-29661 GCA_013397095.1 Sterrhoptilus dennistouni
TAAATATACATTAATAAATGTATATTTAAATATATTTAAATAATATATTTAATATATATTTAAATAATATATTTAAGCAATTTGACTTGCTGTTTGCTAAAGCTCAGTTTTGGGGACAATTTTGGGGTTTTCTAGATACAAAATAGTGAAACTGAACCTTGTGAAGTCATTGGAAGAAACATTAAAATCTGGATATTTTTCACGCTATTGGAGTAAGGGGGGGAAATAGCTGTAAATGAGATTTTTGGGATATTTTTCAGCTTTGTTTAAGCTTTTTTTGACTTGAAGAAGAAGAATTTGGGAGAGGAATTGCACTGTCAGGAGGGTCCAAGGCAGCCAGCCCTGGGAGTGATGGAGCAATTGGACGGAATTGATTTTATTGGAATTGTGCCCTTCTCTCTCTCTGAGCTTCCCTCAGGATTCTGCCAATCCCAACCCACAGGGGATGGTGTTGCCTGAAGTTAATTTTTTCCTGGGAAATTGTTGCTTGATAACCTGGGGGAGAAAAAAACCTGATTTTCCTTCTTTATCCATTTTTTTTTTCACATTTCCAAATATTTTTATATAGCAATATATGTGCAGATCTGCCTGCAATTCCTGGCAGGGTTTTCCCTTCTGCCAGGAACTGAGCCTGGAGTTACCAATTTGATGGTAAAAGCTTCAAATTTCATGTGTTCAAAGTTTAAATTTGATATGCTCAAATCTTCAAATTTCATACGTTCAAAGTTCAGATTTGATGTGTTCAAAGCTTCGAATTTTAAAGTTTCAAGTTCTAAATCATCCCAATTTCAGAAATCTCATGGATATTATTCATCTTGGGAACATCCTGCAGTGTCTAAGAGCAGAAGTTTTTGCAAAATAACTTGGAATTTTTTTTTAACAGCCTTCCAGTGTCTGATGGGGACCTGCAGGGAAGTGGGAGAGGGAATTCTCATCAGGAATTCTACTTGATAGGATGAGGGGAAATGGCTTTAAAGTGACAAAGAGCAGGTTTGGATGGGATATTGGGCAGAAATTCTTCCACATGGGGATGCTGGGGTTGGATCAAGAGGTAGAAAAGGTCATGGATAATTCACCTCCTTTCTGCCAGAGGCTCCTGATCCCTGGGGTGGTTTAATCCCTGCCAGAGGTGTCAAACCCCAAAACAAGGCAGACAAAAGGTTCTTGGGCTCTCCTAACGGAGCTCTGCCCGCTGGTTCATGCAGCTGAGAGATTCAAAAGTCAACTGGAATTTTAGAGAAACCAAAATCACGCAAAGACCAAGGGGTGGCAGAATTCTGGAAAGGACCTGGAACATCTTCCACAGCTGGAAAGAGCCTCCAACATCTTCTACATCTGGAAAGAGCCTGGAACACCTTCCACAGCTGGAAAAGGCCTGGAACATCTTCTACATCTGGAAAGGACCTGCAACATCTTCCACAGCTGGAAAGGGCATGGAACACCTTCCAATGCTGGAAAAGGCCTGGAATATCTTCTGCATCTAGAAAGAACCTGGAACATCTTCCACAGCTGGAAAGGCCTTGGAACACCTTCCACAGCTGGAAAAGGCCTGGAATATCTTCTGCATCTGGAAAGAACCTGGAACATCTTCCACAGCTGGAAAGAGCCTCCAACATCTTCTACATCTGGAAAGAGCCTGGAACACCTTCCACAGCTGGAAAGGGCTTGGAAGACCTTCCACAGCTGGAAAAAGCCTGGAACATCTACATCTGGAAAGGACCTGGAACATCTTCCACAGCTGGAAAGGACCTGGAACATCTTCCACATCTCCCTCTACAGATCGTGGAATGGTTTGGGTTGGAAAGGACCATAAAATTCACCTCCATCCAAGGGCAGGGGAACCTTCCAGACACTCCAGCCTGGCCTCGGGCACTTCCAGGGGTGGGACAAGGATTTTGCTCCTCCTGTATTTGAGGTGCTCTCTGCTGTTATTCCCTAAAAAAAAAAAAAAAATGGATCTGTCCAAACACCTTCACGTTCACCCCACTTTTCACCACCTGATTCAGAAGGTTTTGGCACTGAGTGAATTCCTGCAGCCCAGGCCAGGATGATGATAAGAACTCGATGTTCCTGGAACATTGCTGGTTCTCACTGTGATTTTCTGGCCTGGCCGGTGAGAACTGGATCCATTTTGACAAATGGCATAAAATAAAAAATGCTGAGGAGTGAGTAACACTCCATATAATTTGCAGGATTAAGGGGATTGACCATCACTTTGGATTTGTCCCAGTTGCAGAAAAATTACTGCAGTGATTTTCATCCTCTCCTGTGTGGAGACCTCAGCTCAGATTCTGCAGCTCAGAGGTTTTCCTTTTTCCCCATTATCTCCAGAATTATCACCTGCACTGACAGCAATGCTCTCTAACTCTGGAGCAAATGAATAATTAGGAATATTTTCTGTGGGTTTTGTGTGTACAAACTTGGCAGAATCAAAAATCTGAGCCTAAATAGGGTGGGTTTTGTTGTTTTGGGTTTTTTTTATTTTCTTATTTTTTTGGTTGGGTTTTTTTGGTTTGGTTTGGGGTTGTTTGTTTTTTTTTTTTGTTTGTTTGTTTGGTTTGTTTAGTTTTGTTTTTGTTTTTGTTTTGTTTTGGGGTTTTTTTTTTGTTTGTTTGGGGTTTTTTTTGGGGGGGGTGGTTGTTGGNTTTTTGGGGGTTTTTTGTGGGGGGGGGTTTTTTGTTTTTTTTTTTGTTTTGTTTGTTTTTTTTTTTTTTTTTTTTTTTTTTTTTTTTTTGGTTTTTTTTTGTTTTTTTTTGTTTTTTTTTTTGCCAGTTCCTTTCCCAGCGCTGTGGAACTCTGCTGCTTATGGATCTTCATCCAAGAGTTTAACCAGCTCTCAGTTTCCTCAAAGCTTCTCTTTCCCTTCCAGAAGCTCAGGGAGATGATCTCAGGCATGGAATATTCTCCAGAACAGGAACAAGGTGACAAATGGAGTAGGAAAAGTGGGACATGAGCAGCTGGAGATTGTAGCCCTGGTTTGTGCCTGAGGTGTTTTGGTTTTCTGAAATTCTTTTCCCAGGGAATTTTCTGTGAACAGGAGAAATGTTTTTGTGGCTGTACCTTTGTTATTCATCCCTTTCCCCAGGAGGGACTTCTCCTTGCTGTCCCTCTGCTCTGACCAATGGGAGTGAAGAGGTTTGTCTTTATTTCACCAATCAAATTGGTCTGTGTGAAATAGTATAAAAGGGAGACACATCCCAAAAATAAAGACGTCATTTTCAGCCTTCTGAATATCAGAATCCGTGTTGTTGTGGTGTTAAAACAGAGTCAGGAGATGGAAATAGGAGCGGGAACAGAGCAGAGACCTCCAGGCTGGGTTTGTTTCCTCCAGATTTATTTGGTTTACACTGACCCGGTGCAGGGACTGGGACAGGGAGCCAAGGTCACCCTGGCATGGGGTGACAGATATTTTTACCCAGCACAGGTGGCCTGGGGCCCTGCTGGGGCTGCTGGGAGTGTCCCCTGGCAGAGCTGGGCTTGTCACCGAAATTTGGGAGGAAAATAAAAACCCTCCAACGCTACACTTGAAGTGAAAAAGAGTCAGGCATTGCTTTATCCTGGCCAGGATGTGCCACGGAAAATATTCCACACACAGACACTCAGGCTGGGCTTTCTGCTCTTTTATACACACAAAAAAAAAAAAAAAAATTCAAAGCATTGATCTCAATTTACACTTTTTTTTTCTAAAATTTGGCTGCTTGTTGGCCGTGGGTTCCTCTAATATGGTCCTCCCTCCTGGGCTTTTCCAGCCATGCCAGGGGCAACTTTTGGGGTTGATTTTCATCAATGATTTTGGTCTTTTGTGCATCTTCTGTGCCACTCCCAGTCTGTAGAGATGATCAGCTCGTCCTGCCTTGAGTGGGTAAAAACCCCTTACAATTCCTTTCCCCAGGGCAAAGACAAAGCAGGTCTTTCTTATTTATTTATTATTAATACTACTTATCTTATTTATTTTTATTTATTTTAATTATTATATTTATTATATTCATTTAATTATTATTACTTATTTAATTTTATTTATTTTAGTTACTGTATTTTGTTATGTTCCTTTAATTATTATTAATATTGTTACTACTTATTTAATTTTATTTATTTTAGTTATTGTATTTTTTATTAATTTTATATTATTATTACTTATTTTTTATTTTCGTTATTATATTGTATTATATTCTATTATATTTATTTAATATCATTATTCATTACTACTTATTTTAATTTTTATTTTAGATATTATATTATATTATATGTCATTATATTATATTATATGTCATTATATATATTTATTTATTTATATTCCATATTATTTATTTATTAGAGAAATAAAATTTAAAAGGTTTAAAAGTTTTCTTATTTTTGAGAGGCTGAGCTGGGAATCCTGAACACCCAGGACGGGGCAGGGAGCTCGTGGATCACCTGCTTTGGACACAAAGGTTGATGCATCCTTTGGGAATTAATGAAGACAAAAATCATTAATTTATCTTCATTTCTAAATAGATTCTCTATTATAGGGACAATCTTGTAACTCTGGGACTTTCCCTTTCCATTCTGAAACCACTCCAGGAGAAGCCACCCCAGATATTGCCAAATAAAACTGGAATATGCATTAATTTCTGAAACCACTCGTTAGAGCCCAACCCAAACATTCCCAAACTAAATTAGAACCTGCATTAATTTAATTTTACAACTCTCTTCATTTCTGTCCCCGTCCTTTGAGCTTTCTGCAAAGTTTTAATTTTTTATTTTAATTTTTTTTTAAATTGGATTTTTTTCGTCTCTTTTCGTTTTCCTTCATTTCAGGCCACTTCATTCTCAGCCACCCCCTAAAACCACTGCACACTTTGCATGTGGCTCGATGGATTTTGGCCACAGGTAACGCCTCAAATTTTGTTTTTCTTTAACCCTTTCCTGGTCCTCTGCCAGGGCACAGGACGGTGTCAGCTGTGGCATTTGAGAACGCCCTGTTCAGCTCCTCGGGTATTTAAAGAACACTCCATGCAGAGAACACGGTGATTAACATGGGATAGAGTTACAGGTGAAGGAAATTCTGCCGCAGATAAAGGAAAGCTTTTATCCATTTAACGGGGGAACGAGGCCGAGCTTTCATTAAACCTCTTCAAAATGACGACACTTAACTCGTCACTTTAATACTCAAAGTGCATTAAGGTTGAACAGCACCTCAAGATAATTTGGCTTTTTCAGGTCTTATTCCTAATTATTTTTTTTTTATTTTTTAATCAATCACTTCAATTCCCAGCCCACTTTTGGCCTCTCCAGAGGGTGAGGAGAACGAGGTGTCAGCTCAGAATCGATTTGCACCACTGGGAGTTATTGTTGAGGAGAAAAGAAGGCAAAAGGTGCTGGTTTGAGAAGGGAAAAGTGGAAATGAAATAATAGCAGGCAGCACAAAAATAATTGGGAAAGGATAAATAGATGCATGGACTTGGCAAAGTGTTCTTGAAAGGAGTTGGGAACTTGGAACCTCGTTTTTATTCGGGTGAGTCGTGTTGGTGACTCCACAATTGTCCCTCCAGGAATGTCTGGGAGATGGGAGAGGTTCTGCAGGGCTGGGCCTGGAAAATTTGGGGTTGGGACTAATTTCCTTGCTTGGGACTGCAACATCAGCAGGATTCCTTTTCCTGGGAGGGAAAATGAGTTTGGGAAGTTGAGGAAATGAAGGGCTCTCCTAATGAGTGCTAATTACTCGTTTGTCCCAGGGAGGCCAACACCAATTCTATGAAGATGGGAAGGGTGGAATATACAAATCTGTTTGCTGTGCCTGTTATCCTGGGAAAACTGCTCCAAAAATGGGGATTTGGGGAAAAAAATCCCAGATTTTAGTACAGGTTTCAATTTTCCTGAGACATCAGGAAATTCTGGATTCTGTATCTATAAAAGGGACACTTCAATGTCCTGGACTTGGATTTTAATCCTTTGGTCGCTTCCAGCTCAGAATCTGATTCCATGAATTGAAGATTCCTTCAGATTTTCCTGCTGTCGTTAAACTTTGCCCCCCAAAAATCCCATCCCTGAGGAACCTTGTGTGAAGCTGCCAGCCCCAGAGAGAATTTTTTTACCTGCTCAAAATAAAGCAGAGTCTTTATCTCAACTGCGACGTGCAAAAACCGCGTCGAAAACGCCAAATTCCATTTCAGGTTTGTGTTAATGGCACCGAATTTCTCAGCCTGGGGAAGAAGCCGCATCAGGAAGGTGCTGCTTAAACTGATTTTCTTCGCTAGGTCAGAAGAGGTCAGGCTGGGAATGGGCAGTGCCGGGCTCTGAGCCTGGCCTGGGGCTGTGTCGAACAGGAGAAATTGACTCCCACAGGCAAATATTCATCTCAAAAGGGGGAATGTTTGGCATGAGCACAAAGTGATTGCCAGTTCCTGTGAAATGCAGCTAAAACAGGAATGTTTTGGGGACTCTCCTTCTCCTCTCACTTGTTCTTGCTGTTTTTCTTGCCAAGCCAGTGTGAGGAGCGAGATCTGGTTTAAATTCTCTAGAAATCTTCCCTAGAGTTGCCAAAATGCCTTTGGTTTCCATTCAGAATTTCCAAGCATGAATTCCATTGAGGGACTTCTACTTTAGGACAAAAAAACCCCAAGTCCTGCAGGAATATTGAAGTAGATTGAAAAATCCTGTAGATTTTGCATTCCCTGAAAACACCTCTGGCTTGTGCTGTCCCAAGGATTCCATCCCACCGTGCCCAGACATTGCAGGGATTTCACGGCAGGGAAAATTCAGGCTAAACTGATGAAGGAGTGTCAATACTCGCAGAGATCAGAATTTTCAGTGCAGTAGAGATTTTTATGACCTTTTGAGTCTTTCCCATGTAAGCTGAAGGTCCAAAACTCAAGGAAATAATGAATTTGGAGTGTTGGAGTACAGGAGTGTGGCTGTTGGTTGACAGAGTTGAGGACACAGCTCCTGCTGGCTCATGCACAAGGCTCAAACCGAATTAACTTCACCAGAGCTTAAGTGATGTCAAGTTAATGTGACATTAATCAGGATTTCTGTCCAGCCCATCCTGCCTCGGTGAGGAGGAGCTGCTGGGACGTTTTCCCCTGTGCAACAATGCCTGGAGTTTTCTCTTTGCTGTATTTCAGGTTCTGTGGTGGCCAGGGGGGCAGCCCTGAGCTCACAGTCAGTGTCACTCAGCTCTGCACACAGCAGGGACACAAAACAAATCCTTGCCCAAAGGGACACCAAGGACAACTCTCAGGCCCAAGAGCACAAACAAGGGGGGCTGGAGGGAGGAACAACAAGGATGGGACCTCACAACCTGCAGCTGCAATTGGACAATTCAACCCCAAGCTGCAAATGGACCAAAACTGATCCAAGGGTCACACCTGGGGACCCTTTGTCCCTTTGGGGACCATTTTGGGTCCCCCTTGGGTGTAGCCCTGGCCAGGCTCTTGTCCTGCCCAAGGTGGATCCTGGAGGCCTTGGAATAAATCTCTGCTTTATTCTCCAGCTCTGCCCAGTCTCTGTTCTAGCTCACCCTTCCCAAGCCATCACAGACACAGAGATTTCACTCTCTGGGGCGCTGGCAGGAGCTAAAGGTTGGTTTCTAATTTAACTGTCCTGGGAGCGAATGCTTGGGAAGACATTCCCCGAGAGTGTGACAGGCTTTGGTTTCCATTCCTCAGCAAAGCAGAGCTCTGGAAGCAGCAGCAGTTCTTGCCTTGCAATAAACTATAAAAAAAAAAATAAATAAATAAAAAAAAATAAAAGTCTCAATAAAACTGTTTGTGGCACTTCCTAAAATATTTATGGTGTTATAATTAATCAGTAGAAGTTGAGCGTGGGGACTTCTTCCAAAAGTCACTGTAGTTATGGAAGGATTGAATTCCAAAAGCGATTTTAATTTTCTGGTGCTGCAGACAGGTCCTCGGTGATGTACGTGGGGAATTTTATTTCATAAGAAAAGTTTTGTCAGATCAAAGGAATAAAGGAGTTTTCCAGCCTTAACAGAGCTCTTCAAACATCTTTCTATTCACATTGACTTAAGACACTTCTTAAAATGAGGTTTAAGGTCAGTAGAGCAGAACTTCTTATAAGACTGACAGGCAAAACCTCCTGAACTGAGCTGATGTTTCCATATCCTTTAAAAATCATAGAAATTGAAATTAAAAATCATGGAAACTGCAATTAAAAATTGCAGAAACTGCAATGGAAATTAAAAATCAGATAAACTGC
The DNA here is from genome assembly GCA_013397095.1 of Sterrhoptilus dennistouni. Taxonomy (NCBI): domain Eukaryota; kingdom Metazoa; phylum Chordata; class Aves; order Passeriformes; family Zosteropidae; genus Sterrhoptilus; species Sterrhoptilus dennistouni. Next base: position 22,666 of record VWZU01004605.1, read on the forward strand.
AATTAAAAATCATAGAAATTGCAATGCAAATCACAGAAACTGCAGCTGAAATTAAAAATTGTAGAAACTGCAATGGAAATTAAAAATCATAGAAACGGCAATGAAAAATCATAGAAACTGCAATTAAAATATCGTAGAAACTGCATTTGTAATCATAGAAACTGAGTTTGAAATTAAAAATCATAGCAACTGAAATTAAAAATTATAGAAACTGAAATTAAAAATCATAGAAGCTGCAATTGAAATTAAAAGTCACAGAAGCTGCAATTGAAATCATAGAAACTGCAATTGAAATGTCACAAACATCCCGTTCAGTCACAACATAGCTCCTGTCAGCAGCTGGACTTCAATCCCTGTGTGTCCTTTCCAACCTGGGCTGTTCTGTGATTGTATTTACTGTTCATTATTCAGCCTTCAATAATTATCAGTGCCCAGACATTGGCAGAGTAAGAAAAACCTCGAGGGAGGAGTGGGGAGCTGCAGCTCCTTGGAATTCCTGTGGTTTGGAGCAATCTGGGGTGGTGGAAGGTGTTGCTGCCCATGGGTGCTGGGATCAGGAGGTTTTTATGATCCTTCTTCAAGGTTCTGTTGCCTTCCTTTTTAATTGTAAATTAAATTAAAATAAATTAATTGTAATTAAAATTAAAAAGGAAGGTAACGGAAATCTGTTTAAAATTAAATACCGTTTAAAATTAAAAACTGGTCAAAATCAAATAATTAAATTTCTTCCTTTCTTTCTTTTTATTATTAATTATTAAATTAATGTATCACTCTCGGGTTTGGTTTTCTTTGCCTGAGATTCAGGTGGTGGTTTGAGTGAGTCTTTTTTGCCCTCTGAAGGATCTGAGCCAGACATGAGAATGAAACAGAGTCTTCAAGGTCCTGTTTTTTCTCTGGTTTCTCACATGTTTATTATTTCTTATCTTACCATTTTCTCTGTGCCCAGCCAAGGTGTTCACAGCAGCTCAGACACAGCACAACCCCCCCTGTGATGGGAGGTCACTGCTTCTTATACAGATAATTATGTGTCTGTTATTTACAATTCCATACCAATGCCCTGTGTCCTCCTGGGCTCTGTGCCAGGGTCTACTGCAACCCCCCTGGACAGACCCCCCTGTCCAGATCTCAAACTGCCTTCCTTGGGTTTCAGACCCCTCTGCCAAGGTCTGTGACCTTAGAGAGTATCAGAGTCCAGGGCATCCCTCTGGGTGCCCTGGGAAGGTCACAAACCTCGTTAGAGAGGCCTGGGACCCGAGAAAGAGGGTCTGGGGTCTGTGCAGGGGGGTTTGCCTGGCACAGAGCCCAGGAAGACACAGGCCTTGATTTTGGTCCATGAGAAAAACTTCCAACACAGAGAGGAATTACAAGTCACAGAAGTGTGACAGACAGTAGTGTGGTTTTTCACCGGGTAGAAAATTTTGTAGTTTTGGGATTTTTAGGATGTAGGTGCAGGGGAACAAGATGGAGGAATTAAGGTGGAACCCTGAGTTCTTCTCCTTCTCCCTTGGCTTCCATCTCCTGCAGTGACGTGGGCACAAGGTGGTTTGAGGGGATCGGGTCAGAGTAGAAATGACCCTTCTTGTATAGGTGTTAGGCATTGGCACAGAATTGTAAATAATAACCACGTAGTTATCTGAATAAAAGCAAAGTGACCTCCCATCACTGGAGAGTCACATTGTGTCCGAGCTGCTGTGAACACCTTGGCTGGACACAGAGAATTGTAAAATAAGAAATGATAAACAATGCGAGAAACCAAGAAAACCAAAACCTTGAGACTCCATTCTCGCGCCACGACAGACTCGGACTCAAAACCTTCAGAGGTCACAGAGAGAGACAGAAAAAGACCCACTCAAAGCACCAGCCTTGGAATCCCAAGTGAGAGAAAACCAAATCCAGAGGAGAGAGGTCCCCTGGACTCCGACACATCCCCTCCCAGAATTAACTGTCCATTATGAAATCCATCCCCTGTTCCAGAGCTGATCCCTGTGAGCCCATCCCCACTGGAGGTTCCCTCCCTGCCCTTCCCAGGTGGGATGTGGGTCACCGAGGTGTCCCCAGCGGGCTGGGGGTGGCTGGCACAAAGTGACCTTGGCTGTGGCTGCTTAAGGAGGCTTTGGGCTCCCAGAGTCCCTTTAATCTGTGACACTGACGTCAAGGCTGGTGGCACCGCGCCGTGCTTTAGCGCAGCCCCTTCCTTAAGGCTGTGAAAATAACCCGGGGATTGGGGCCGGAGCCAGCCTGGCCTGCAAGGGGAAAACTGCCTGGTGAAATAATAAAAATAAATTGAAATGAAGAACTAAAGAAATAAAGGATAATAAAGAAACAAATAAAATAAGGATAATTAATTAACTGAGGATAATAAATAAATAAATAAAGCTAAAACTAACTAACTAACTAAATAAACCTAAAACTAACTAAATAAATTAATAAACCTAAAACTAAAACTAAACTTTAAACTAAAACTAAACTTAAGCCTAAACTAAAAGTAAAACATAAAACTAAAACTACCCACCCTGCCATGCAAGGGAAAAGCTGCCTNATTTTTAAAAGGCTTGTCAGCATCATTTTCTGCTTCTTAATATCTGCCTATGTCCTAAAACCTCCACCTTGCCCCGTATCTATATCACTATATTCTAAATCCTAAACTCTGAATTTTCCACCCTGTGACATCACACACTTCTATCCAAACTCCACACCCACAATCCCAGTGCTGTCCCTCGATTTTGGGAGCCTTTTCCGCAGCCTCAGAGCCGTGCAGTGTTTGCTTGGGGGTCAGCAGAGACAATCTGAAATTCTCAGTGCCCCGGCCTCCACCACCTCTCCCGAATANTCAGTGCCCAGGCCTCCAACCGCTCTCCAGAATATTCCCAGAATAATTCTGCAGGGAAGTCTGGAAAACTTTTTTTTTTTTTTTGTTCTTTGACCCCCAATATTTGATGTTGCTGACCCTGAGTTGAGCACAGAGGGAAAGAGGGAAATCTGGAGGATTCTTCCTGCACACCAGGGATAGAATTGGGCAGGAATTGGGCTGGAATTGCATTTTCTAGACCTGCAGCTTTCCCATGAACAGCAGAAATTTGGGAAACCACAGGGAGCTGGGATGTGAGGAGAACATTCCTGTCCAAGCAGGGATATCTGGAATAACACTTCAGGCTGCCGTATAACACAATTTTTATTTTTTTTTTAAATACCTGTGTGCCAAGGGACTGGACAAAGCCTCCGTTAATTGAATATTTTTTGTGTCTCTTTTTTTTTTTCTCGCTTCGATTGAATTTTTTCTTTCATATTTTGATAGAAGCCAGAGATTCCATGTTATGTTCTGAATATGGATCCGTGGCCAGGGGCTATGTGGAAAAATCAATATATTCCCAGCTCACTCCCAGGTGTTTTTTTATTGCTAAAAGGGGTTGGGCAGAGCAAGTGCAGCGCCAGGAATGGATCCTGGTTAAAAGGCAGCAGGGAAAAAATGGCTGGAAATTGTTTCAAATTGAAGGGAAAAAAATGGGTTATTTGAGTTTCTGTATTGCAGGAATCAAGTCTCGGTTAAATAAAGATGAACTGGAATGAGAGAGGATCAGGAACCACTTTCAGAGTGGAAATTGCTGATTAAAATATGCTGGAATTGCTACAAACCTTTAGCAAATCCTGTAAATAAAGGCAGAAATAAAGGAAAGGGGAAAATATCCCAGGTCAAGCCCAGCTCCTCATCTGCCACGGATGGAAAACAGGTGGAATTTTTTCCATGAGGAATCAATACAAAGTGAGAGATCAAAGCAGAGAAAAACCCAGAAATAACCAGAAATTGGTGATTTCCAATAATTTTCTGAGCTCTGCTCAGAAATTCCCTGTCTGCTGTAAATTCAGAGATCACTCCTGCCTGCAGTGAATCAGATTTTATTTCATTTGGGGACATTTCCCTGCATTTCCCTGAGCCAAAGGCGGTGCAATCATTGGATTTCAAACCTCCTGAAAGGGTCTGGAACTTTCCTGGGCACCTTGGAAAACCTTCCAGCCACTCAGTTAATTAGCAGATGACAAATTAAAATATTTGCTGAGCGAAATTGGAGCTGGGTTTGTGACCTGCCCAGAATTCTATCCTTGGAGATAATTTGGGTTCTGATGCATCAGCAGCGCTGGGTGTTTACAGTTCACATTGCCTGGGGCTGGGAAAAAAACAGGAATATTTGACTTTTTCCTGATAAAAAGATTTCATCCAACGGCCAGTGGCGTCCAGAGGTGCCAGAGTTGAGGCTGAAATTTCTCATTTTGGGAATTTCCATTCCCAGTCCCATTCCCAGTCCCATTCCCCATTCCCATTTCCAATTCCCATTCCCATTGCCATCCCCATTCCCATTCCAATTCCAATTCTCATTCCCATTCCCAGTCCCAGTCCCATTCCCCAATTCCCATTCCCATTCCCCAGTTCCCATTCCCCAATTCCCAGTCCCATTCCCCATTCCCAGTCCCATTCCCCATTCCCAGTCCCATTCCCCATTCCCAGTCCCATTCCCCATTCCCAGTCCCATTCCCCATTCCCAGTCCCATTCCCCATTCCCAGTCCCATTCCCCATTCCCAGTCCCATTCCCCATTCCCAGTCCCATTCCCCATTCCCAGTCCCATTCCCCATTCCCAGTCCCATTCCCCATTCCCAGTCCCATTCCCCATTCCCAGTCCCATTCCCCATTCCCAGTCCCATTCCCCATTCCCAGTCCCATTCCCATTCCCCAATTCCCATTCCCATTTCCCATTCCAATTCCCATTCTAATTCCAATTTCCATTCCCCTTCCCATTTCCATTCCCCAATTCCCATTCCCTTTCCCATTCCCCATTCCCATTCCATTCCAATTTCCATTCCAATTCCCAGTCCCATTCCCCATTCCCATTCCCCATTCCCATTCCCCATTCCCATTCCAATTCCCATTCCAATTCTCATTCCCAATCCCAGTCCCAGTCCCAGTCTCATTTCCCATTTCCCATTCCAATTCCCATTTCCATTCCCATTTCCATTCCCCATTCCCCATTCCCATTCCCANATTTCCATTCCCATTTCCATTCCCCATTCCCCATTGCCATTGCCATTGCCATTGCCATTGCCATTGCCATTCCCATTCCCATTCCCATCTTTTAATTGGCAGCTCCCCACCTAAGTCTGGGTAACATCTGCACTTAGAACCTTTCAGAACCTGCTGGTTTCAGGTTTTCCCATAAAAACAAGAATATTTTAGGTCAAATTCCTGCCAATTATTTCTCAGAGATCCATTTTCTTTTCTCCATGGCAGGGCAGGAACGTGATCCTTGCTGAGCAAAGCTGGATTTATGCCCTGCAAGCAATAAATACCCTCAAGGAGAGGAAGTCAAGGCCAGAGATTAAAAAAAAAAAAAAAAAAAATTAAATAGATTTTAAAGATTTTTTTGAAGATTTGTTTTAGATTTTAACATTTTTTTTAGATATTTTTACCATTTTTAGGGTGGTTTAAAATTATTTTAAGATTATTTTTAAGATATGTGCTGTGTTGCTGGGATGATGAGAACTGAGTGAACAGATTTCCCACATCAATAACAATCAGGTATTTAATGAGCCTTGAACTTTGTTCTGATTTTTTTTTCCTCGTCTTGTTTCGTTGTTTGGGGGATTTTTATTTTTATTTTTATTTCATTGTCGAGGAGACTGCAAGCCCTAAAACACCAGAACAATGTCCCTTAGCAGAGGTCACAGCTCTGACATCAGGGATTGTCGTCTGCTCACAGATTTACTGCCTGGCCAGACCCAAAATATCCCAAACTCTGGGAAAAAAAAACCTCTGCACAAAAAACCAGCATGAGATTCACAGAGCTGGGGAGGCAAAGAGCAGCTCTTAATGCTGAGTTGGGCTAAAGTTTAGTTTCACTTTTTCTTTTTCCCAAAGAAAGGAAAGTAATATAAAAAAAATAATTAAAAATCCTAAAAATAATCCTAATAATAATCCTAATAATCCTTATAATATTAATCCTAATAATCCTAATAATAATAATTTAAAAATTAAAAATAATAATAAATAATAATAGTTTTTAACTCTTGTTCAGGGCAAAACCCACTCGGGTGTGTTGGGTACAGGAGGAAAAACTTTTAAACTTTTTCCTGAGCCTTGCCAGGAGTTCTGGGTCATGGATAAAGGGTAAATTCCAGAAGTTTCACCCCAAGGAGTTTTCCAGGAGTGATCCCTGCAGAGATTTTTGTGTCCTGTCCATCAAGGCTCTCCCTTGTCCTGCCCAGCAGCTTCTCCCTCAAAATAATTTATATTCCTGGCCAGGATATTCCATTTTTCCTCTGGAATCCTCATGCCTCGTCCTGCTGTTAGTGTATTTAAAAAAAAAATTAAAATCTCATTTTTTTTCCCCGAATGATCCCAACTTTGCCAAGCCGTGGGTAACAATAAAACGCTGCCTGATCAATCCCTTTGTATTTTAATTGTTATTGCCTTGGTTAAATGTGTTTAAAATGGAGAGGGAGGCCACAGAAATTGCCTGGGGATGGGACAAAATGCTTCAGCACCTCCCATTTGGGTGATAAGGAGGTAATTTAAATTAGTAACCTCCCCTTTCAGAGAGAATTTAAAACCCTTTGGAATCTGCCAGAGGATCCCGAGTTTGGTTGGAAGCTGAAATCAAGTTGAAACGAGAGACTGGGCACCCCTTAAATGCCATTTCTTGATGGTGTTCTGGAAATTATTTCCACGGGCAATGAGGATGCTCAGACCGAGCATCTCCTGCCCCAGGAGCAGAAGGTGCTGTCGCTAAACCCCGACTGAGGCTCAGTTAAACCCGAGTTTATTATTCAGTGCGGTGGATGGAGGATTGAGGTTCACAGGAAATCAAATTAAAGAACTGAACATGATTTCCTGAGTATTCTGAGCCAGCCCTGCTTTAAATAACTCTTGTATTTCTCCCCCTGGTTGTGTTTCCTCAAAGTCACAACTGTATTTTACACCATTTTATAGCATTGGTATATATATTAA
>VWZU01004605.1:43938-68222 GCA_013397095.1 Sterrhoptilus dennistouni
AAGCCAAACATATCCTGTGGGGTGATTGAGGATTTAGGGAGATTACCTTTAATCTTCCTCAGTCAATTAAAAAAAAATAAAAATAAAGAAAATAGAATAGATCCTTTCTTCTTAGAAAGACAATGACATTTGATACGTTTGCTGGGGCTGGAAAATTGGCACAGTGTGTTTTGTGTCAGAATTTACATCTGAAACCTCCACGGGCTGAACTTTATCTGCTTTGCCTTGGTGCAGCCAGGGCTATAAATGCATTTTCCTCTTAAGCTCCCAGGAAGTTTGGTTTGTTTTTTTATCTGACAGAAGGTTTGGAAATTAGCCTGGAGATGGGAATAAACACCAGGATGAAGATGCTGCCTGGTTCTCCAGGTTGGAAAAAGCAGCTTTGGGCAGATGCTGGTTTATCTGTGCTGGTGGTTAATGAGCTTTATCATTTCCTTAGGGCTTTTTATCCTCCTTTTTGTGTTGCCTCATTTTCTTATTGTTCCACCTGTGCATTTGGAGTAGGAATAAAATTGCTCCACGTGTGGCTTTCAGGAGAAAAATCACACTTTTGAGCTGGGATAAAGGTGGTTCAGCCCTGAGGATGCTGGAGACACCTGGATTCAATTCTTTCTTCTGTCAGCACTGGGACGGCTCCAGGAGGAAAATGGAGATAATTTTTTAGTTTATTATAATTCATTATTTTATAATGCAATAACAGTTTGTGCCTGTCTCATGTCGTCACTTCAAACTGGGATAAAATTCCCTCTGAGTTCTGGAGGTTGGAGGTTGTCAGATGTTTGCTGTGGGTGTGTTCCTTTGGATTGGGATTCAGAACAAAATCCCATTCCACTGGAGTATGATTGAGGATGAAATCCCATTCCTGTGGATTGGGATTCAGAGTGAAATCCCATTCCTGTGGATTGGGACTGAAGACGAAATCTCATTTCTCTGAATTGAGATTGAGGATGAAATCCCATTCCTATGGATTGGGATTCACAATGAAATCCCATTCCTTTGTGCTGGGATTCAGAATGAAATCCCACTCCTTTGATCTGGGGTTAAGAACAAAATCCCATTCCTCTGAATTGGGATTCAGAGTGAAATCCCATTCCCGTGGATTGGAATTGAGGATGAAATCCCATTCTTTTGCACTGGGATTCAGAGTGAAATCCCATTCCTCTGCATTGAGATTGAGGATGAAATCCCCTTCCTCTGGAGTGGGATTGAGGATGTAATCCCATTCCCGTGGATTGGAATTGAAGATGAAATCCTATTCCTGTGGATTGAGATTCACAATGAAATCCCATTCCTTTGTGCTGGGATTCAGAATGAAATCCCATTCCTCTGGATTGGGATTCAGAATGAAATCCCATTTATCTGGATTGGAATTGAGGATGAAATCCCATTCTTTGGATCGGGATTCAGAATGAAATCCCATTCCTGTGGATTGGGGCTGAGGATGAAATCCCATTCCTCTGGAGAGGGATTGAGAATGAAATCTCATCCTGTGGATCGGAATTGAAGATGAAATCCCATTCTTTGGATTGGGATTCAAAACAAAATCCCATTCCTGTGGATTGGGACTGAGGATGAAATCCCATTCCTGTGGATTTGAATTCGAAATTAAATCCCATTCCTTTGTGCTGGGATTCAGAATGAAATCCCACTCCTTTGATCTGGGATTAAGAACAAAATCCCATTTTTTTTCATTGGAATTCAGGATGAAATCCCATTCTTTTGCACTGGGACTGAGGATGAAATCCCATTACCCTGGATTGGGATTCAAGATGAAATCCCATTCTTTTGCATTGGGAATGAGAACAAAATCCCGTCCCTTTGTGATCTTACAGCCAGGTTTGGGCGCTGCATCCTGAACATTCCAATATTAATCCCAACCTAAATTTCTTCCATATAAACCCAGGTCTTCCCTGAATTTCTCTGGCAGAGTGAGCCACATAACAGCTGATCTTTTATTAACCCAATAAAATATTTTATTTAAAACATTATAAAATATTTTTATATTGAAAAAAAATATATATATTTAATATCACCTGCCTTGATCCAGGTATTTCCTGGAAAATTTGCAGCCTCTAAAACCAGAGAAAAAGGAGAAAATCCTGGCTGGTCCCACAAAACTCCAAGAGCAGGAGGTGGAACCACAGACAGACTCTTTCCTGACAGGTTTTGAAACAATATTTAATTTATTTGCTTTTCCAGCTTGGCCTCGTGGCTCTTGTTTTGGCAACCTCCTGCTGAGGGGACCTGGTTTAGCTCCCTGCTGTTTGAGCTGCTCCCTCCTGCAGCCACATTTTCCTATTTTTTTCTGCTACTTCCACTCAGGAATGACAGAGCTCTGGAAAATGTCATGTATTTTTCGGAGTCATAAAAGTTTGTTAATGGATATTTCACCATAAATCTTCCTCTAAACAAGCAGAATAACTGCCCTGGCTGTCCCAAACTTTGTGTGTTTTCACCTTTTTTTTTGGAGTGTTTGCAAAGTCAGAACGTGAGATTTCTTGGGTTTGTTGTTTTTTTTTTTTTCCACCAGGGAAGGAATTTCACCACTCCTCAGTGGTGAAAAAAATCCATAAATTTAGTCTGATCAGGATCTTGGGGTATTAGGGATTGGTCACAGATGGAAATGCATTATTGGGATGGCAAACGTTGTTCTTTTCACCTCCCTAGAAAAGCCATCTGCCCGCAAAGATCCCAGAGGGAAATGGAAAATCCTATAGATAGCAGCAGTTCTTCCAAGAAAACCTTGGCAGCGACTGGTTTCCTTTCTCACCATCCTCGTGGAAAGAGGGATTTATTTGGGATAAATCGATCTGGGATAAATCAGTTCGGGATAAATCAATTTGGGGTTCATGGAGCACTGTCCTGGGTTGTGGTGTAGGATGTGCACACAGTATTTATTCCATCCCCATCCCCTTGAGCTGTTGGAACCAGGTGGGGCAGTGTTTTCCCAGGCCCCTCCTTTGGGCTCTTCTGCTCATGGCCCATCAATGCCTTGCCCAGGACTCACAGGGAACTCCCTCCAGGAGCTCTCTCTGTTTAATGGGCCATCAAGGACCCACTGCACGACTCCTCATCCCATTGGGAGATGCTCCGCCCAGGGGGAGGAGCCAAGCATTCCCACCTGGAGAGAATCTGGGATTTGGGACAGGACAAGCAGCCCTGAGCCACTGGATTCCCAGAGGAGCAGAGCTCCCAGACCTTTCTGTGGGATCACTGCTTCAGGAAGAGCCCCTCACCTGGACTGCTCCCACCACCCTGCTCAGGGTGTGTTCTGACTCTGTCAGTGCTCTTTTGTGTTATTGCATTTATTTTATTTTACCTTTTTACCTTTCTTCTTATTAAATTGTATTTCTGACTTGGAGCTTCTCATTCATTTTGCTTTCAAACCATGACAAGCACACAGGAAAGAATGTGAGAAGAAATCAGAACTATGAGAATCCTCATGGATTTCATGGTTTAGAAGAACCTGATATTTGGTTCTTCCAAATAAATGTATTGGAAGAACCAATGATGCTTTGCCGACCCAGGTTTGAAAATCTGGATTTTAATTTTTTAAAATTTTCTGATTTTTTAAAAACGGAGCTGAACCATTTCCAGTGGAAATTTCTGTGGTTCCATCAAAACCCAGTTGGATTTCTCAGGGTGGAGAACACCACAAAAACCTCCTGGGACAACAAACAGTGAACAAACAGCGACCAGCTCCAGTTTTTAACTGGACTTGCCTTCCCTGCGGCAAAATTCGGGAATGTTCCATGTGAAAATCATGATTTGTGTGGTCAAAACATCCAATTTATTGGGAAAAAAAAAAAAATAAAAGCTGGAGAGGCACCTGAGGGAAGGGAGTTTTTAACTGGACTTGTCTTCCCTGATGCAAAATTCGGGAATATTCAATGTGAAATTCATGATTTGTGTGGTGAAAATATTCGATTTATTGGGGGAAAAAAGCAAAAAAACCCAACCCAAACCAAACCAAAAACAAAACAAAACAAACAAACAAACAAAAAACCCAAAAAGCAAACAAACAAAAAAACCCCAAAAACCCAAAAAAATACCCACCACCAAAAAAAACCCCCAAAAAAACCCCAAAACCCACAAAAACCACACACACACACAAAAACAACCCCCAAAAAACAAAATAAAACCCCAGAAAAAATACACCAAAAACCCAAACTGGTGAGGCACCTGAGGGAAGGGAGCTTTGATGAGGGCAGAACTCCTGCCCTGTGAGAGGTGCCGAATCCTCAATAAATTCCTTTATTCCAGCTGATTCCTGATGTTATTGCTGGGTTTTTCACCCCCTCCTCCCTCCCTGCTCACAGATGCTTTTTTGGCAATTCAATGACCTCTCAGAGCTCCCCCAACTCCCGCGTTTTATTTGGATTTATTTGCTTCAATCCACCTTGGAAATGGTTAATTACTCACTCGGCTCCTCCCACTCCCTCCCCAAAACTGCTTTTTTCAAGTTTTCTAATTTCCACTGACTGGGCAGCTGTAAATCCCAGCCCAGCTGCAGCTACTGATCCCCTCTAACCCTTTTTTTTTCCGTTTTTTTTCCCCCCTCTTAGTTGTAATTTCAACTATCAGCTCAACAATAAGCCCATCTCTTAATCTCAGCATGAACAAATGGAAAAACGGTCAAATGACGCACAATTTTAAGCTTCTTGCTGTATAAATTAGACAAGAGTGCGTCAGTTCACTGGAATACTCTGACCTTTTCTCCTTAAAAATCTTTTTTTTTTTTTTTTCGGGAGGGGGGAAAGGGATCTGGGAAGGCTGGAGTTGAGTCTGCTGCTGTTTCCAGTGAGCATAAGGTACCAATATGGACAGAAATAAAGGAGCTGCTCCTTCGAATATAAAAGGGGGAGAGGGACCCAGGGCAGGGGAGGGAGGAATGCCAATAAAAGCCAGACTGTTGGGAGCTTTCAGCAGCTAAATTCACTTGGTGTTTGTGCAGGATGTCATTCCCCATCCTTCAGTAAAAAAAAAAAAAAATAAAAAACAGGATCCAGCAGCCACCTGTGGGGTTGAAAATTGAATTTCTAATTGCTTTCATTAGCATTGAGCCACTTTGTTTCATTTGCCACGAGGTGAATTTGGCCCTTTTTCCAAATGGGGGAATGTAGAAATTTCTGTGGATGGCAGGGACGAGGAACTCTGCAGACCTGAGATGTTCTAGAAACATGTGGCTTTATTATTCCAAGGGTTGTGGGTAAAGAGGGCTTTGCCTTCAGCCACCAGCCTGGGCTGGAGCAAAGCCCTAAAGAGAGAACGGGGAGAGAGAGAGATAGAAGAGAGAGTAGGGGAAAAAAGGGGAGAGGCAAGAGGGCAGAGGGGCAGAACAAGAGAGTAAAGAGAGGAGAGGGGAAGGGCGAAAGAGAGGAGCCAGAGAAGAGAGCGATCACCTTGTTCCAATCCATTCTATCTCTTTTTGTGTTGAATATTCTAATTTACAGTGACCAACCCGCGCAAGATACAAAGCCTACAAACTTTGCATGCAGCCTATGAGAACTACTACATTACCATGTCATTTTATATTCTAAACTCTAAAAGCCACATTTCTTATCCGTTTTCTCCCTGATGCCTTTGCAGAGTGGAAAGGCAACATTCCTGAGTCTTTTGTTTTCCTGTCCTTCAACCCATCTTCAGCTCATCACAGTTTTCCTCCTTCCCATGATCACATCTCAAAACTGGCTTTGATTTCTATTTCACTCACAGGTTTTACATCTGCAGTATTTCTTACCAAACAATCCTATCCATAAGTCCTTCCTGTCCCATCTTTCCCAACATGGGAAAGTGGGTTTTGGCTGGGAGCAGGAGTTGTGGGAGTGACACGGGAGGATGGAGCCCATCAGCAGCACAGGATTGGGATGGATCCATTGGGAATTCCTGAGTGGGGTCAGGAGTTGATTTTCCCCTTGGGAAATTCCTCATTTTCCTGCCCCGTGTCCTGCTGTCCCTCCCCTCGGTGCTGGTGTTGTTGTATCACTTGGATTCAGGTTCAGAGTGCTGCTAATCCAGTTATTTAGGGAATTCATAATTGGAAAACACTGATTTTTAAGGTCTTTTCCACCCCTGGTCATTCTGTGATAAAAAACCAGCTCTTTTTAAACTCATGGTTTGTGCATGGGCATAATTTTATACAACAGACAACACTTAAAAAAAACCAAAAACAAACCTCTTTCATTGTCTGTCAATTGAATTTTAAAATAATTACTTCTCTTTTTTTCTGGACAGAACTTTGGATTAATTTGTTTTAGAGGAACCTTTCAATCCAAGTGTAAGTGATGCTTATTTAGCATTTTTCCCTGTGGGTTCTGTGCCAGGCCCTGTGCTGGTTCTGGGCTTCTCCCCATCCTTCATTTCATGTGAGATGAGTTGCTTCATTATCATCATCTTTTCTTGGCTTAAAGGAAATTGATTCCTATTGTGGAGAGAGAGAAATAAAAGGAAAGGGAGAAAAAGAAAAAAAGGGAGAAAAATTACCAGGATCTGGTTGTAGAGAGAAGGTTGAATTTTGCCTTTATGAACTACCCTGAAGCTGAGGTTTTATCTGAGATGAAACTTTAAAAGATACAAAATAATTTGGGAAAATCTTATCTCTGTTTAGGTGTCGGTGTTCCCTGAGGAAGGAAGAGATCCTTTGGTTTGTCTGGGATGAACCATGGAATCGTTTGGGTTGGAAAAGACCTTGGAGAACATCAAACCCAACACTGGGGCTGGCACTGGGGCCACTCAGCAGTGTCCCCAAATGCCACTTTCGTCTGTCACCATCCATGGAGCTCTTAAAAAACCCCAACCAGTCACAGATGGTGGCTTTGGTGATCCCCTGGTGATGGCACTGAGGCCACTCAGCTGTGTCCCCAAGTGCCACTTTCACTTGTCACCATCCTCAGAGGTCCTCAAAACCCCAACCAGCNCTTGGAGAACATCAAACCCAACACTGGGGCTGGCACTGGGGCCACTCAGCAGTGTCCCCAAATGCCACTTTCGTCTGTCACCATCCATGGAGCTCTTAAAAAACCCCAACCAGTCACAGATGGTGGCTTTGGTGATCCCCTGGTGATGGCACTGAGGCCACTCAGCTGTGTCCCCAAGTGCCACTTTCACTTGTCACCATCCTCAGAGGTCCTCAAAACCCCAACCAGCCACAGGTGGTGGCCCTGGAGATCTCCTGGTGATGGCTTTTGATGTCACCACGTCTGCTGACCATGTCCCCACATCCTCCTGCTGCCCCTGGAGCCCCCTGCTCGGGGTGGCAGTGACAAAGGGGTGACAGAGGCTGAGGACAGGGGACCCAAACTCTGTCCCAGCCCTTGGAGCTCCTCAGGCCAGTTCCCAAAAGCTGCTGCTGCCATCGCTGTCCCCCTGTCCCAGGATCTGCTGTGGAATCCATCAATGCAGACCCTGACTGGAATTGTGAACAGGGAAAGGGACAAGGGGACAAATGTGTGACGCTGTTTCACACCACAACAACACAAATTTCGAGATTCAGAAGGCTGAAAATGACTCCTCTATTTTTGGGATGTGTCTCCCTTTTATACTATTTTACACAGACCAATTTGATTGGAAACAAAGGCAAAACCTCTTCAATCACATTGGTCAGAGCAGAGGGACATCAAGAAGAAATCCCTCCTAAAAAAAAAATAAAAATAATAACATAAGTACAGTTACAAAAACATTTCTCCTGTTTACAGAAAATTCCCTGATAAAAAAAAATAAATCAGAGAACCAAAACACCTCAGGCACGGAACCAGAGCTACAAAGGTGCAGGGAAAATGAGCTAAAAAAACTGGAATGGGATGGAAAATAGGATGGAAAAATTCCTAAAGTGAAACTGCAGATCCTGAAAGGTGCAGGGCAGGGCTGGGGAGACCCTGCAGCTGAAAACCCTCCGTGTGTGGGTGTGTTCCCATCACAGGGGAAATGTTCTGGGGGATTTGTTTCCTTCTAAAACTTCTTGAGTGAGGAGGGAAATTCAGCTCCAGGCCACTCCAAAGGCTCCTTGCCATTCCTTAAATCTATTCCTGCCCATAAATGTTACCTGGATTTATTGATTTTTTTACCACTTTTCCCTCAGTTTTTTGGGGTTTTTTTTCTTGGTCTTCTCACATATTGTCCCAAATTCTCCTCCTTGTGGTGTTGATGAAGCCCCAGGGCTCCTTCACACCCTCGGGCTCATTTTCAAAACCTGCTGCTCAATGCATTATTCTATATTTTTAAACTTTCCAGGAAGTTAAATATAGAACTGATCCTTTTCATTCTCTTATAAATAAAGCTCGGGGCTGGGCATTGAGCACAATCCATTGGTTGGGGAATTCCAGCTGGGGAATTCATCAGTTCCCTCCATCAGGGGCTGTTTCTGCTTCTCTGAAACAATTCCATCCAAACAGAAGCTGGTCTTTTTTTGGGGGGAGTATGTGATCACCAAAGCCCACTGGGAATTTGGATTTCTGTCTGCTTTTGGCTCATTATTTCCTCTTCTGATCCTCTTGTCTGTCCCAGAAATTCATCTGATCAGGAACACCCTCTATGTCGGAAATAATTTCTTTTTTATTTTTTAACCAGAACTTTTTTTTTTCCCCATCTAAATTTTGTTCTCCTCGCAGATTAAATATTCAAGTCCATAATTTATGGGCTTCTGCTCTGAACACTGATGTTCATTGTGTTCATCCACTTAGTGCTGCAGCACAGGGAGAGCTTGTCTTGGATTTGGAGGTAATGAAAACAAATGGTCAACGTCGTAAAATCAGTTTTGTGGCAGAAATGGGAACCTGAGTCTTTTTTGGCTCCTTCCAAACTGCGCTGAATTGGTGGAACAGTGGGTTAGGAATGGTACCATTAATCCAGATTGATGATTGCAGCAGTGAGCTGAAAACCAGCTCCTGGTTAATAAAATCAAATAAAACTGATCCTGTGACTGGGAGAGCATCTGTGCTTTCCAGACACCAGGAAAACCCTGAGGTAAAATCACATAAATTGGTGATTTTGATGCTCTCGCTTTAACCTGGAGTGTCAGAGGTGAAGTCTCACACCAGCAGAGACCATGACACGTTTAGAGAGTGAAGGAACTAAATGGATTCTCCAAACCACAGAGGTCAGAGCAGCCCTGAGGAATCCCTAAAAGGAGCAGAGGGGACAAGGGGACCCTTGCAGTAATGCACCCCACACACCCAGCAGGTGCTTTCATAGAGGGCAAGTTTAAGGCTCACCCAGTAAGGTAAAGAACCCAAAAAGTTCCATACCCTTCTGACAAGGATTGGCTCAGTACCAAGAAAGGCGCATCTATTGGATCTTGTCACTTGCTGGGAAAGATGGGACAGGAAGGACTTATGGATAGGATTGTTTGGTAAGAAATACTGCAGATGTAAAACCTGGGAGTGCAATAGAAATAAAAGCCAGTTTTGAGATGTAGGCATGGGAGGCAGGATGAAGATGGGTTGAAGGACAGGAAAACAAAAGACTCAGGAATGTTGCCTTTCCACCCTGCCAAGGCATCAGGGAACAAGTACGTAAGAATAGGAGGCTTTAGAGTTTAGAATACAGGATGACATGGTAATATAGCAGTTCTCATAGGCTGCATGCAAAGTCTGTAGGTTTTGTCTCTTGCACGGGTTGGTCACTGTAAATTAGAATATTCAACACAAAAAGAGATAGAATGGATTGGAACAAGGTGATCGCTCTCTTACGCTCCTGCTCTTGCTCTTACCCTTCTTCTCCTCTCTTGCTTTGCCTCACTCTTCCCTTCTGCCCTCTTCTCCTCTCTTACTCTCTTCTCTCCTACTCTCTCTCTCCCCTTTCTCTCTCTTGGGGCTTCCCTCCAGCCCAGGCTGGTGGCTGAAGGCAAAGCCCTCTTTACCCACAACCCTTGTAATAAACCCAGGTGTTTCTAGAATATCTCAAGTCTGCAAAGTTCCTTGTCCCCACCGACCACGGAAAATACTACAGTCACTGTTTTTCAAACCCTCTATCCCTCCCTATTGGCTGTTAGCCAGGTTATTCCTCCTAAAATATTTAGTACTTAAGAAAGAACACAGAAGAAAGAAGAAGCTTTTTGAGATGTGGTAGCAAGGTGTCTGAGGTTTCTCAGGTTTCTCATTTGCTTTCTGCAACGTTTTGTTTACTTTGTTATTTTTACTTTATTAAACCTTTTTTTATTTACAAAACATCTTCCAAGAGCGGTCTCGATAATTATTATATCCGCTTTTCTGGAAGGCTGGACCCTCAGAGAGTGTGGAGTCAACCCCACAGACCTTCTCCGCTTCCCAGGGAGAGGGAATTGGAAACTAAACCCCGCCGGAAAAATAACTGCCAGGTTGGAGATAAGTGAATAAAAAACACCCTGCCAGCAGGCAGGGACAGCTGGGGAGCTACACCCAACGGCAGGGGTGGAAAAACAGGGCTGGAAAATCCATATCCCCGTGGGGAAAAGGGTTTGGCAGCTCCTCATTTCCACCCCGCAGTCACTGGAACCCACACAACAACACCTTGGCTTGGGCTGTGACCTCAGGGAAAAAGGATGGGCAGGTACAGGGTGATTGAAAATTCAGTGTTTGGGTCCATCTGCTCTCCAGATTTCTCTGATTCTCACCTGGAGGGCCTGGAGAGGTTCAGCACCAGAGGAGGAATGAGGATTATTAGGAGTGAGCATTATTAGGAGTAAATATTATTAGGAGTAAACGTTTTTAGGAGTGAGCATTTTAAGGAATGAGCATTATTAGGAGTGAGAATTTTAAAGAATGAGGATTATAAAGAATGAGCATTATTAGGAATGAGCATTTTAAGGAGTGAGCATTATTAGGAGTGAGAATTTTAAAGAATGAGGATTATAAAGAATGAGCATTATTAGGAATGAGCATTTTAAGGAGTGAGCATTATTAGGAGTGAGAATTTTAAAGAATGAGGATTATAAAGAATGAGCATTATTAGGAATGAGCATTTTAAGGAGTGAACATTGTAAGGAAGGAGCATTTTAAGGAGTAGTCATTATTAGGAGTAAGAATTTTAAGGAGTGGACATTTTAAGGAATGAGCATTTTAAAGAATGAGCATTATTAAAGAATGAACATTTTAAGGAATGAACATTATTAGGAGTGAGCATTATTAGAAATGAACATTTAAAGGACTTGAGCATTTTAAAGAATGAATATCTTAAGGAATGAACATTTTAAGGAATTGAGCATTTTAAAGAATTAATATCTTAAGGAATGAACATTTTAAGGAATTGAGCATTTTAAGCTTTGTCTTCCCACAGCTGCTGAAGGTGTCCTGTGGCTGCTCTGCCCGCAGATACTGAGATAATATTAGGAAGATCTCTCTGGCTGATTATCCAAAACCAAACTAAAACTGGGATCGATCTGGATCCATCCCAGCAGCTGGAATGGTAATAATGCCTTAGGAAGATGGTAATTCCCACTGGTTACAAAAATCTCACTGAAATGGGAATTTCTGGCTAAAGTGACGCTGTTGGAGGGGTTTGGGTTTCTTGAAGAATGAATTTTAATCCCTTTTTGGGGTTTGTAAAAGTGTTCAGTGCTGGTGTCCTCTTGAGATGATTCTGCTCTTTAGCTGGGATTTTATAATGCCTTCCAAAAAATAAATATAAAAATTATTCCGCCTCATTTCACACATTTCTCAGTCAAAGAAAATAAATCTTGGTAGGAATAATCTATAACTTAATCGCACATGTTCCTTTTATTTTAATGCAGACATTCAAGGATCTTCCAAAAGTACGAAAATCTCCTCGTGTTTTCCATGACTGAAGTTAAAAATCAGGGGTTTAATATCTATATTGAGGAGAATCTTATTTCGATGCTACTATGGTGATACTGCCCTATAAAAAAAAAATTTTAAAAAATTAAGAATTAATCAGCCTCGCCTGGAAACTTAAAAGCAAAGAACAAAATGTTCATCTTTTGCCTACGAGAAACGTGTGGTGGGAGACAAAGGTAACCGGGATAAAAATAGCAGAAATTGCCTCATTTCACAACCAGATCCATCCTGACAAAAAATATTCAGGGTTGTGCTGTTCTAGGTGGGAGCACCCTGGAGTGCTCTATAAATGGACACAGAATTCCAGGCAGGCTGGCAACCCTCTGGAGCTGAAGGCACCAGCAAAATACCTGGAGTTATTTGGAATATTTCTCCTTCAGTCAAGGCAAGGAATAGGGAATTGTGGAGGGTTTTGGTCTCTGTGAAGGACATTGGGTGGTGAAGGTGAAAAAGCACATTTGAAATGAGCTCTTTGTTAAATGTTAAATGTTAAATGTTAAAATTTAAATGTTTGTAAATAACATTAAATATTAATATATCATTTAAATATATATTAATATATCATTTATATATATTAATGACATTAATATGTGCTATATTAATATATAATATTGATATAT
Source organism: Sterrhoptilus dennistouni (assembly GCA_013397095.1). Classification (NCBI taxonomy): domain Eukaryota; kingdom Metazoa; phylum Chordata; class Aves; order Passeriformes; family Zosteropidae; genus Sterrhoptilus; species Sterrhoptilus dennistouni. The sequence continues at coordinate 56,327 of VWZU01004605.1, forward strand.
TATATAGCAATATTAATTATATTAATATATATAATTTAAATATTAATATATATATTAATGTTAAGTGTTTCCAAAATCGGTCCCAAATATTTGGGGAAAAAAAATTGGGAATTACAGAAAATGGGCAATAGAACGGAAAATCCCGACCAGCTGAACAGGATTCCCTCTCAGCACCACCCTGGGCAAGGCTCAGTGCTCCAGGTTATTATTATCCCTGTTGTTGGTGCTCTTTGGGAATTTCCAGAACATCCAATGGTAACTTTGGTCAGCACTGCCAGAAAAAAAACCCGCCACCTATAAACTATTTTAGACTTAAACACATCAACAGCTCCTCGCTCAGGGCTCACTCAGGGATGGAGTTAAGCTCCCTGCTGGTGAAATAAAACCCCACCACAATATTTAGCTTGCAACTGTGCACTCCCAGTGTGTAAAAATTGACTTAATTTTCCACAGGGAGAGGGGAAAAATAGGGAGGGGTTTGTGCTGCAATTCCCAGGTGGCAGAAATGTTCTCCTGCCACTCCGACAAGGAGTGAGGATTGAGTGTTCAGCACCTGACGAGTGTTTGTCCTAGTGGGATTTTGATGAGGTTTCGTGCAGAGAAAAACAGGCATTATATTAATGAAGTGCTGTGCTAAGTGGGCTGCAGCGAGTGGAGCTTGTATAAATAAATGTATAAAAATAAAATCAAGGGAAGATTAATGCCTCTAGTCGTGAAGGCAAGTGACTAAGCAAATAAATATGTAAACTGTCAGAGAGAGACAATAAAGAAATGAAACATCAGAAAATGATGTTTTTACAGACCCAGCAGAGAAAATTGTCGGGCTGCGTTGCTTATTTAACTGCTGATATTATTGGGAAAATGAGCAATGAAAATTCCAATTAACTCCTGAGGCTTTCAGATCTGACGGATCTGTAACCAGGGTCTTTATTCAGTGCTGCTGGGACTCAATAACGTGGCAGAGACCATGGCCAGGATTAATTAAGAGGTTTTAATCAAGCTGTACCTGAGCCCTGGCCCAACATTCACCAAAATTTAGGATAATCCTTCCCTCAGCCCCCAGTGGTGCTCGTTCCTCCTCTCTAGAGCTGCTCCACACAAACCAACTCCAACTCTGCTCCTGCAGGGAAAGCCCAGTCCTGGTGGGTCCTTGACTTTCCGGTGATGCAACAATTCCCACAGTCATTCAGATTGGAAAAGACCTGTGGGATCATCGAATCCCAGCTGTGCCCAAGTGTTGGGATTCCTGGATCTTTCCTGCTCCAGGGTCAGGGCAAACAAAATTCAGGAGATGTTATTTTTGAAGCCTCACTCTGAAATTTATCATCCTGATCTATTACGAACTCACAAGATGTGAGCTCTCCCTATCAAGTCAAGAAACTGAGCTGAAATGGTGTTCAAGGCTACTAAAGTCCCAATTATCCAATAAACAGTTGGAGTTTACATTATTTATATTTTTGACCCAATGACTTACCACCCAAGGCCCTCAATGTGGGCCTCACTAACCAATCAAAGAAATCACCCAAACCTGTGAGGACGAAGGAAGAAGAAGGTGAAGAAGGAAGAAGAAGGTGAAGAAGAAGAAGGACAAAGACAACACCCCAAATCCTCCACCTTGACTCACATGTATTACTACACACCAAACCCCCAAATTCTAAGTCTTTAGGATTCCAACAGCCGAGCCCCACCTTGTCACCAGCCCAGAGCACTGAGTGTCACCTCCAGCCCTTCCTCGGTCACTCCACCAACCTCCCAACTCCTGCCCACCCTCTCCATGAAGAAATTCCTGCTGAGGAGCCCTCTGAGGGTCGGTGGAATTGTTTGGGATCGCTGTGTGCTGTACATGACACATCTTGGAAGTGTGAAAATGAATTGTTGGCATTTCTCCGCCGGCAATCTCTGGAGAGAGAGAGGTTTGGCTTCGGCTCCGTCCCAGCTCCGGAGCTGCAGAGCCCTCACTGTTCTGGCCAGGAGTACAAACAATTTCCATTGTGCAGCACAAGCAGAAACAAATATATACAAAGCTGTTGAATCTTGCACTTTGATGCGTTTTCATTTGGCACGGGGAGGTGTAATCATTAAACAAATGTGTTTATCTACCCGGGCAACTTTGATCTGGCGTGGGCAGTAAAAGCCTCGTTACTGCAGGAGGAGTGTGAGGAGCTCTCTGAGAACAAAGAGCAGAAAAGCTGGTGCTGAGCCTGCCAGGGAGGGATTGCAAAGCCTTTCAGGGCCTTCCAACACCTCGGAGAGGAATTTTTATTCTTTAGAATGTATCTCTTCCTAATTTACCCCTGGAATCACCCGGCGTTATTAAAGCAGAGAGGAGTTCTCATTCCGTTGGGATGAGTCTGGGGGCAAGTCAAGGAGATTTATTGAGGGCAGATACCAGCTCATCCCACTTCTTGCCACAGCCAAAAGCCACGTAGGGCTGGATTCATCCAGGTCTGGGTCAGCACTGTGAGCTCAGCTGCGCCTTTAGAAGATTTTGCTGTCTTGAAAGATGAGGGGGCTCCTCTCACACCTCCAAACCATAAAGCAAAAGCCATTACCTCGAGCACTCAATGTCTTCCAGGTCCATCATCTGTCAGATTCCCCCATCTGCAAATGGTCCTGGGAGCTGGTGGGGCACAGGGAGTTCATGGCATCGCTCTGCTCCAGGTGTGGATAACTTTGAGCCCCAGGCACTGTCAGGGGTGGGTGCAGATTCCCCACAAATCCTCCTTTCGCAGCTCTTCCTTTTTAACGAGTTACAAAACCCACTAATCCACTTTCTCTCCTTTTATTACCAGCTGCAAGTGTCCAAATATTTCCCCATCTGCCTCCTGACTGTACAATGCTCTGCCTTTCCAGCCCAGCAAATGGAGCATTTATGACATTCCAAAAGCTGTTGCCCATTAGCAGTTTCTCAGGCTTCGGAGTGTTTTGCAACCCAGCAGTCTGCCTAATGATTGAGGGGAAAACAACATAATCATGTGCTGACATTCCAAGTGATTTTATAAGCCACTTTTATCTGGGATGCCCTTTCCCTCTCCCCCGTGTTGGTCTGAATCTGCTCCATCCTCTGCTGCTTTCCGTGGAGGAGCCCTAGAGGTCCTCCTTCAGCTGCTCTGGAAGCACATCCCCTCATCCTCCAAAGATAAATGGCATTTAGCTTATGGTAACTGTTATTAACTGTCCTGAGTCTCCACTGGAATTATCCCCAAGGCACCTTCACTTTTTAATTAAATATCTGTTGGACAAGTGGAAACCGTGGCTGGGTTTCTGCTGTGGAGAAGGAGTGACCTGGTTGGATCAATCACCTGCAAGGCTTTGGGATTTAGGTCCAGGTTTAAAAAAATGTGGTGGTGTCCTGCCTGTCCTGAAGGGCTGGGAAATAGCACTTGGAGTCACCATCCCTGGAAGCCTTCAAAGAGAAGAGCAGATTTAGGATTTTGTGCTTTTTGCAGCTGGTTTTCTGCCCCTGAGCCTTTCCACCCTCTGTGGGTGGTGCCCAGGTGTGGAGCAGTGGCAGATTTGGGGAAAAGCTTCTTCCCCCAGAGACTCCCCAGGGAATGGGCCCTGCTCCAAACCCACCAGAGCTCCGGAATCACTGGGACAAACCTCTCAGGCACAGGATTTGTTATTTGGGGTGTCCTGTGCATTGTCCAGGGGTTGAATTTGATGATCTTTGTGCACCCCTCCCCTCAGGATATTCCACAATTATACATATATGTATAAAATATTGAAATATTTCACACTCTTTGTCACTTTAACCACCCCCCTGTGTCAGACATTTTGCAAAGGTGGTGGAGCAGAAGGTGCAGGATGTAAAACCCATCTTTGTGCCACCAACCACGTGCTCAGTGAGACCTCTGTCACCTCCAAAGTTCTGCTGAGGGCTCGGGAACTCCCATTCTTTCCGTGGCCTGCCTGTCCTGAAGGGCTGGGAGGTAACACTTGGAGTCACCATCCCAAAAAAATGAGCAGATTTGGGATTTTGTGGTGTGGTTTAGGGGGCATGGTGATATTTGATCAAAGGTTGGGCGTGGAGGTCTTTTCTTTTCCAAGGTCCTTCAGAGCTGTCCCAGCTCCCAGGTGTAAAATCTTCCCTGTGTAAGAAAATTCTGGGTGCTGCTTCCAACTGGGAAGGTCCATTCCCATTAAATTCGTATTTTTTAGGAATTCCAGAGACATCAGGAGTGCGTAACTCCCGGATGAGAACCTCTGGGGTCCTGTGTGGGCCAGCAGAGGCCACGGAACTATTTCCCCCTCACGGAGAAGATTTGCAGAATGGGAAGAAAGTCCAAAAAGCACAAGAATTTTGCAGCCCACAAGTTCAGAAGTTCTCCTGGACGCTGGAAATAATCCCAGTTTTATTGTGGGAGGAAGATGTGCCCCAAATAAGGCTCCATGAGGTTTCTCAGGGGTTTAGCTGTAGCTGGCAAGGGGAAGAGCTTCTTCCTGATTTCTGAGCTCTGAGGACATTAAAAATGTATCAAACTGAGCTGCCACCCCTCCTGCCCAAGGTGCGAAGCCACAGGCACAACCCAAAGCCCAAATTTGGGCTGGTTCCTGTAAAGTTTTCCAATGAAAGTGTTTGTCAGCTGCACCAAAAAGCCAGGCTGGCTGAAACTCACATTTTTGGGGCTACTTTTTACCAGAAACAGCCAAAATGATCTTCTGCTGAGCTGAGATTTACCTTACAAAGAAAGCACAAATCTATTTAATTGAAATTAGGAGTGTTCTCATCATCCCCAGAGGAGAAGGGGGAAAGAGGTGTAAAAACTAAGCAGGATTCTACCAGGGTGCCCCCACCACACAAATAAAACCTTGCAAAGTCATTTAGTTTTTATTCCTGGTGGATTTTCTTTAATCCTTCCAAGAAAAGTCAGAGGATCAAAAGTGATGCTCACTTTTGACAGGCTTTTCATGGAAAGTTTGAGGCAGTGGAAAACAATTTCTTGGTTTTGTTGTTTATTTGTTTGTTTGAATGTCAGCGATACAATTTGCCAACTGTGTGACATTTTCAGCAATTCCTACACGTGCCAGAAAATCCCAAACACCAAAAGTGGGATGCAAACCACAGGAATGGAGAGAATAAAACGATATGGATTGATTTATCTGGGAGCCAGAGCCATTACCTTTAAACGAGATTGATCATTCTTAGAACAGATCAACTATTTCTGTGTGGGGAGAAAGCTTTATAAAGACTATTGTCTTGTTAAACTATGGAAGAGCAGAACTTGAACTCTCTCTTAAGAGCATCTGTCCAAAGCTGTACAGTTCTGTTTATGGTTATCCAACACGAGGCCAAACCACTGGGACTTCAAAAAAAGGATTTTTCAGAAGAAAAATAGAAACTCTCATTCATTCATTCCAGCAATGAAATTGAAAAATAATTAAGTAAATTGAAAAATAAGGAATTATTTCTGCATTGTTATATGTTCATAGTTTCCAGTGTTCAGATGTTAAAACTGTGGTCGGCTTTTTCTTGGTGGCTGAACTAAAGAAAGAAAAGAGAAGAGGGGGGGGGGGAAAAGGTCCAAAGGGGATTTCATTAAAGCATTAAAAGTTATGAGGGGGCACAGCTGTCTGATCACTTCATTGTCCCTCGGGGAACAGTCAAGGGGTCGGGATTAATGACAACTACATTTAAAGCATGTCAAAGGGAAAATATCCGACGTGTTTCAGCAGCCTTCGGAATTAGCGGGCGCAGGAAGGGGATGGTGTGGCTCGACTTTTTAAAGGGCTGCATCACTTTATAAACAGCCATAGCTGGGAGGGAATATTTATATCCTGACACTTATTTATATCCTGACACTTCTTATTTATATCCTGACACTCGACAGCTCCGAGCTGAGCTGCAGGGCTGGGGTTTGGTGGTGGTCAAGCCTCGGCACAAACAGGAGTTGTTGATGAGCGGCAAAGTGCTCACAGGGTGCTCGCTCACAAACATAAAGGAAATTAATAAACTCAATTAAATTTATCTCTTTCAAGAGTAACTGGTGAGATACAGGAGTCTGAGTGCCAGTTTCAGGTTAAGGCACGGCCACCATCCTTATGGTGGATGCTGATGCCCCGTTGCTCATTTAGACTTCACCCTACTGCCACAAAAAAAGGCAAAATGTACAAAAAGACCCTCAAAAATTCAATGTAAATCTTTTCAACACAGGCTGCTCACTGACAAACCTAAAGGAAACACAAGCCTGTCTGTAAATTAATAAACTCAATTAAATTAATCTCTTCCAAGAGTAGCTGATGAGATACAGGGGTCTGAATGTGAGGTTCAGGTTTAGCCATGGCCACCATGAACTCTCTGTACCTGTAGCTCCTTTAGACTTCACCCTACTGCCACAAAAAAAAGCAAAATGTACAAAAAAACCCAAAATCCAGTGTAAATCTTTTCAACACAGCCTGCTGACTCACAAACCTAAAGGAAACACCAACACGTCTGTAAATTAATAAACTTAATTAAATGTATCTCTTTGAAGAGTAACTGATGAGATACAGGAGTCTGAATGTGGGGTTCAGGTTAAGCCATGGCCACCATGAACTCTCTGTACCTGTATCTCCTTTAAACTTTGCCACCAAAAAAATCCCCAAAACTGTACAAAAAACCCCTTAAAAATCCAACGTAAATCTTTTCCACACAGCCTGAATCTCCATGGTTAATTCCTGTGGCACCCTGCACAGTAAACTGTGAGTAAATGGCTTTTTTTTTTCCTCCCCCAGAATTGATCTTTATTGCTCCTGCAGCAACACTTACAACATTACAGGAGTTAACAAAGAGGCTGAGCCAAGGTACTTGCAGGCAGTGAATAAAACGTTACCTGGAGCAGCCCATTGATGGAAATAAAACCCAGTGTTCTCCTGGGGTGATTTCTAATCTCGTTTGGCTCCTGAAGAAAAGCTGCCTGCCTCCCATCCCTCTGCTGCAGCCAGGGATTGTGAGTCAGGTTTGCAGGTTATTAACTCATCTATTCTTAGGTAATTAAATAAAGAGTGTAAGACGTGCAAGTTAGAGAAAAAAAAATATTTTAAAAAATTACAAAATGTAGGAAAATTTGTTTCCCCCTTTTCCAAGGGTTTATTTTTTGCACAACTCCCTTCTATTCTTTCCTTTTCTTGGCGTCAGCATCGTTTCCAGAAGTCAAATCCCACGTTAGCCTTTGTTATTTTTAATTCTCTCTCTGCTTCCAGGGATGGGGCAGCCACAGATCCTCTGGGCAGCTTGTGCCAGTATCTCACCACCCTCACAGGGAACAATTTCCCCCCAATATCCACTCTAAATTTACCTTTTTTCAGCTTAAAGTCATTCCCCCTTCATCCTACCCCTGCATTTGCATATTTTTTACTCCAAAGCTTCAATAAATTTTGAAGCATTTCTGGAAATTCATATTCACTGAAGACCCAACTGTCTTTAATGAAAGTTCTGTTGGGTTGTTTTTCTTCTGTTTAAGATCAGGAGCAGGCAGGAAAATTTAAACATTTAAATCAAGTGTCCTTTCAAACCATTAGCCAAAGCCTGTGGGCTCCTTTCAAGTGTATTGATGGTTCCTTCTGGAAATGTCCTGACAAACAACAGCTTCAAAAAAATCAACAGTTATCCTGGAATGGGAGCTGGCTGCAAGTTTGCAAATGTGGGCAAAAGTAGTTCCATTATATGATGGGCAATTGTGGAAGGTGCTGATGCCTTTAGGATTTTAGTTTTTATGGTTTTTTTTCATCTATTTGTGATCCTGCAGTTCTTTAGTGCAGAACTCCAAACTCCACACACACTGTGAGCTGCTGCTTCCCCATGTTGGGCAGACACAACAATTCCTCTCCAGGCCTGGGGATCAGGGACCCCTCACTGCCTCAGGCCCCCAGAGATGGAAACAAAAGTGACTTGGGGGCAGCAAACTTGGGGTCAATGACTTCATTACCTGAAGCTGGAATTGGAGGATTAACCCCCAATCTGCAAATGGACCAAAGTTATCAAAGTGTGAAACCCGTGACCTGTTGTCCATTTTGGGTGGCTTCACCTGCCCTAAATGTACCTGAATGCCCTTCAATAAACAGAACTGCTTTTGATTCCTTTGTCTGGCCTCTGTTTTTGGGTAGCCCCAAAAGGCCTCAGAGTGATCAAACGGGGATGGATGTGTTATTTACTCTGCTTTAAACTGCATTTCCCCAGGGTTAATATTGGTCAATATTGGTTAATATTGCCAATATTGGGACACACGTGGTGTTCCTGGCACTTCCCAGGCTCCCAGGAACAGCCCTTTGCTCTTCCACCCAGCCAAACTTGTCAAAGTGTGCAAACCTATGACCATTGTCCATTTTGGATGGGCTTTTTCTCCCCTAAATGTACCCGAAAGCCCTTCCATCAATAGAATTGCTTTTTATTCCCTTAATTTTGTTTTTAGGCAGCCCCAAAAGGCCCCAGTGCAGGGATGGAGGGCACAGGGGTTGTTGGTGTGGCAGCTCTGCCAATCCCAGGGACTCACCAGGCAGCAGCTCAGCCCCACCACGTGTCCCAGTGCCCTGCTGAGGAACTGGGGACATGGAGCAGCTCTGCTGAGCCAAGAGAGCCCGAGCCTCCCTTCCCATGTGCATTGGGTTTGCAGCTATGGCAACAGTGCCTGCGTGAGGGGAAGGCTGAGCTTAAAATAGACTCCAGCTCCCGCCTGGAAAAGGCTGGGAGCAAACACGTGTGGTCACCCCAGAGCAGAGAGGGAGGCTCAGCCATTCCCAGCTCCCTCAAACCCACCAGCTGGGAGCACCTGGAGCTGCAGGAGCTTTGCTGGATCCTCCAAACCTTCTCCAGAGCTCTGAGGTTTGCTCCTTCCATGCTCTTTTCCAGCTGGGATTTGCCCATCCCCAAGGGAGCCGCGGAGGAAATCTGACCCTCAGGTTTTGTGAGGTCAAGACAAACCTCCCTGCACGATCCCCCACAAAACAAATCCTCCAAGAATGAGTAGGTTTCTTAGGGAAGGAGGACATTTCTTCCAGCTCCAGCCCTACTCCACTATTTTGGAGAAAGGGGGAAAAGCTGGGGAAGTGGAAAATAGTAGCTTTGGCTCAGGAGCCGTAACCTGTTTTGGTCTGCGTTAATTAATTTGGCAGTGGCCACGTTGTGTGCTATTCTTAGGCTCTCTATCCCCCTCTGCAACAAATTAGGGCTTTCACATCTGCCTAAAAATAAAACTTTCCTGTCTGCTGGCACAGCAGCCAAACCAGAGTGCAGCATATGTGCAATAAAGATGCACAGCTGTTCTGTCTATGAACTCGGGAACGTGTGAGGGGGATTTTTTTTTCTTTTTTGTGAAGGATACAGGAGGTACCCAACACTGAGAAACAGCTTTTCCAAGAAACTATCTTGGAAATTTTAAAGATTAAGGCGTTTGAAAGAAGCGGCTGCAAGAGGTGAAATTAGAGGGAAACATCCACGCGAAAATTGCAAGAACTTCAACGGAAAAACGCTAATTCTTCGTATTGTGGAAGGTGATGGTCTTGATTAAGGAGGAATAGTTGAAAGGGAAGGTTTAATTCCATTATATTCCATCGAACTCCCAGAGAGGCCTCAGTTTCAGAGGTTTTTGCAGCTCGTTTTCTGCCCCTGAGCCTTTCCACCCTCTGTGGGTGGTGCCCAGGTGTGGAGCAGTGGCAGATTTGGGGAAAAGCTTCTTCCCCCAGAGGCTCCCCAGGGAATGGGCCCTGCTCCAAACCCACCAGAGCTCCGGAATCACTGGGACAAACCTCTCAGGCACAGGATGTGTTATCTGGGGTGTCCTGTGCATTGTCCAGGGGTTGAATTTGATGATCTTTGTGTGTCCCTTCCCTCAGAATATTCCACAATTATATATATATAAAATATCGAAATATTCCACACTCTCTGTCACTTTAAAACCTTAAAAACTGAAACATTTTGCGCCAAGCTGCAAAGGTGGTGGAGCAGATGGTGGCAGGATTCAGAACCCATCTTTGTGCCACCAACCACGTGCTCAGTGAGACTTTTGTCACCTCCAAAGTTCTGCCGAGGGCTCTGGAACTCCCATTCTTTCCGTGGCTCAGCCAGGGAGCTTTTCCAGGGAGATTTTCCAGGGAGCCAGGTGGAGCTGGGCTGACTCTCCATCACTTGACACTTTTAGATTTGCTCTTTAGATAGGATTAGTCTCTGACACTGGTATTTATTGACCCTGCCTGGGCATTCCTTGCACCTCGGGCTGGGGATTCCTGCTTCACTCCTCTCCCTCCTGTGGCATCACCTGTTAATTTTGAAGGTTGTCACATGGGCAATAATTTATTTTTTTTACCCTAAAAAATTGGTGAAATGGAAACGTTTCACCTTTATATTTGGCCCTAAAGTTAACTACCAAAAAAACGGGCTGCAAAGTATTTTTTTTTGAGATAATGAGGTAAAAAAACTCACTCTGTTAATGTGATTAGTTTAAAGTTAGCGAACAGTAATTAACACTTTTAATTCCTAATTTCATATCTAGGAAATGGTGATTTCTGGAACTTGAATCCAAAGTCCTCTCAAAGGTCTTTCCCCATCAAGGTTTTCCTGGTACCTGAAGGATTTTCTTGCCAGGGGTCAGTGGAGTCCAGGCTGCCGATCCCAAGACACAAAGTCAGGTTAGACCAGCCCATGCAAGAACTAAAACCAAACAGAAAAAACCCTCTCTTTATTTATTTTTTTTTCTCCTTTTCTGAATTCCATGACATTTCGCAGAAATGACTGCAAAACTTTTTCCATTCGGATTTCAGCACTGGTTTGGTGACAAACTTGGGCAGATCAGCGATTTTCCGTCATTAGGAACGAACTCTGGTGCTGCAGCTCGACTAAACCCTTCCAGGCCAAGATGCATTTTCAGGTCTTTTACAACGTTGCAAAGTTTTAGGCCTTGGGTGAAGGGTGGTGATTTTTTTTGGGCCAAGAATCCTCGTTCTAGTTAGAGAAAAAATCAGAAATTTGTGCATCAGCAGGACCCTCATCCACAGCTGCTCCTGGCTGTCACTGGCCCCATCATTTCATTATTTTCTGTGCTCATTTTCCTGGATTTTCTCTCCCAGAACTTCTACACACTTTGAAAAAATGGACCTCATCAAAGAGAGAAAAACCTTGAATTTTTAAAAGTTCGTATTTTTTATGTTGAAAACCAAACACTCTGAATGGTTTTGGTGAAACACATCGAGTTTCAGGCCAGGGGACACCTGCAAAAGTTGGTTTTCTTTTTAAAAACAAACAATTTCAAGTCCAGTAGCACTTGAAACGCGAAACAAGAACGTTCCAAAAGTCTGTTTTCGTGTCCTGAATTGTACCTGCGACACTGAAGCGTTTCTCAACTAAGGAAAACATTTTGCATGAAAAAAAATATTGATCTGTGGCCACCCTGAGCATTGCCAATGATGCCTTTGCTTATCTCTGCCGACTTCCCCACCTTTCTGATGAGAGAAAAAGCAGCAGCTCTCCCTGTTCCTGGTGATCTGCTCCTCAGAGCCAATGTCAATAGTGTTGCTAACATGTTTTCCACAAAAAAAAAAAAAAAAAAAAAAAGGAGAAATTTACGGGGTTTTTTNNNNAAAAAAAAAGGAGGGAATTTCAGGGCTTTGTTTGATCTTGGTGGGTGCACGTGAAGCAATAAGTGAGATTTCACAGGGGATAAATGAGAAATAATTAATTCTTTCATTTTAAATTCCTTCTCCAATTATCCCAGTGGCTGTTAAGCTCAGCAGCAGAGTGAAGGAGCAGCACAAAACGAGGTGGTTTTAGCAGAAGGCCTTTTGCTGTTCCCTCCCATGGATGCAGGGAATAAAAAATGACACCAGTGAGTCACTCGTGTTCCTGGGAACGTCCTGCCTTGGGGACAGCTCCTGCTGGGAGCCCCAGGAACAGCCTGTGTGACTCAGCAGGGACGGGATCTGAACC
>VWZU01004605.1:68991-80792 GCA_013397095.1 Sterrhoptilus dennistouni
AGGGTGGCACTGAGAGGGTGGCACTGAGGGGTGAAAGAGGTGTCCAGGGTGGCACTGAGGGGTGGCACTGAGGGGTGACAGAGGTGTCCAGGGTGATGGACTGAAATCTGAGCTCCTTTATTTGGGCCATCCCCCCTCTGAGGGTCACAGGGATGGCACTTGAAATCCTGCAAGGAAATGACACAAATCACGGGTTGGTTTGGATTAGAGATGAGGAGGAAATTCTTTATTCAGAGGGTGCCCCAGAGCAGCTGTGGCTGCCCCTGGATCCCTGGAAGAGTCCAAGGAGCAGCCTGGGATCCTGGAAGGTGTCCCTGCCCATGGAATGAGATGCTCTTTAAGGTCCCTTCCAACACAAACCATTCCAGGATTGATAAGGCACACCCTGTGTCCCTGAGGCTCTGGGAAATATTTGTGGAAAAGTCCGAAATAGTTCAATAAAGATGGAAACTGAGAACTCAAACGCATTGAAAAACTCCCTTTGTTGAGCTGAGCTCTTTGCCATCAAGTCATAAAAAGGAACAATATTTATTTCCATCAGGGAAAAGTCTGTAGGGATCTACATGAGAGGTGCAAACCTCAGAATTATCAACATTCCTATAGCTTCAAAGCAAAAATAAAAAGGCTTAATAGAAAATTAGCGGGGTCTGTGTAAAAAATAAAAGCCCAAAAGATTAGATAAGAAGCCTGGCTTGCAGAGGTGAGCTCTGCCAGTTAAAAGCTGCTCTGCTCCCACAGAATCGCCCAATTTGTGGCAAGAATTACCGTGCCCGTTTGCCCTTTCTGACAGATTCCTTGGGGATGGATTGGCCCAGGAGCTGCAGGAACACCCAGACCTTGCACTGATCCATCCAGTGCTCTTCCTATCAAAACAACCTCTGGCTTCTCCAGCACGACCACCTCAGCCAGGCTCCATCATCACCTCCCTGTTATTCCAATTCCTGGGCTGATTTACGTTTCCCAGTGTCTTTAGACAGTTATTTCAGGCCTCGTTCCTAATTATTTTGTTTCAGGGCCGTTGTTATCATGCTATAGATGTATTTGTTTAAATCCTGGCTGACTTCATGGGGGCAGTTTTTTAAAGGAAGGAGAAAATGGGAATCAAAGTCAAAATAATGTGCTGGCTTTTTTTGGGATGGGTGCCAGCCCGGTTTAGCTGGCACAAAAAAATGAACAATAACTGTGGGATTAGCTGCTCTTTTTTCACCCAAATAATCATGGGATATTTTTTTTTTTTGCTTGGAGATTTTAGTTCAGGGCTTTTCTCTGCCCAACAGAAAGGAGCAGAACTTCTCTGTGTTCCAGCTCCACACCGATCCGTTCTGCTCCTTCAAAAGAAATTCATGGAAAAAAATGGAATATAAAGTTCTAGACACTTTCCCCCCAATGGAAAACTCTCTGTTGATATTGTCATTCCAGGCTGGTTTTCCACACTTGTTTTCAGGCATCCCGAGCCTTCCTTGGAAGTTGAGACTTCCACAGGCACCAGTCAGGATCTGATCCAAAATCTGAATTCCTGAAAACTGATCTGAGGAATGTCAGAGCACAAGAAATGCTTGGGATGGAAAGGGGTGGGAGGGAAAGTCTTAGAAGGGGAAATTTGGGAAAAGTCTCACTTAGAGAAGCTGAGAACACTTTGTGTTTATCTGGGATCACGTTCCTCCGAGATTTTTATTTTCAATAATCTCTGCCTAAAGAGATCCCCAAAAACTGGACACGGCAATGTTGGACTTGATCATCTTGGAGGTCTTTTCCAGCCTTGGAGATTCCATGAGCACTCAAGTGCTTGTCCTTCATTTGGGTGAGTCCTTTGGTCCAGGGAAGCTCCTTGGATTAGATGGGAGCAGCTGGGAAGAGAATCTACAGCCTGGGAATGGGATCCAGAATCTGGGAAGGGGATTCAGAATTTGGGAAGCGGATCTAGAATTTGGGAAGGGCATCCATGATCTGGGAAGATGATCCACAGTGTGGGAAAGGGATCCAGAGTCCAGGAAAATGATCCAGAATTTGGGAAAGGGATCCACAGCTTGGGAAGACGGTCCAAAGTCTGGAAAAGGGGAGGCACAATCTGGGAATTGGATCCGGAGTCTGGGAAAGAGATCCACAGCCTGGGAATTGGATCCAGAGTCTGGGAAAGAGGAGCTGCAATCTGGGAAAGGGGATCCACAGTCTGGGAATGGGATCCACAGCCTGGGAAAGGGATCCACAGCCTGGGAATGGGNAGCCTGGGAATGGGATCCACAGCCTGGGAATGGATGCACAGCCTGGGAATGGGATCCACAGCCTGGGAATGGGATCCACAGCCTGGGAATGGATGCACAGCCTGGGAATGGGATCCACAGCCTGGGAATGGGATCCACAGCCTGGGAATGGATGCACAGCCTGGGAATGGGATCCACAGCCTGGGAATGGGATCCACAGCCTGGGAATGGATGCACAGCCTGGGAATGGGATCCACAGCCTGGGAATGGGATCCACAGCCTGGGAATGGATGCACAGCCTGGGAATGGGATCCACAGCCTGGGAATGGGATCCACAGCCTGGGAATGGATGCACAGCCTGGGAATGGGATCCACAGCCTGGGAATGGGATCCACAGCCTGGGAATGGATGCACAGCCTGGGAATGGGATCCACAGCCTGGGAATGGGATCCACAGCCTGGGAATGGATGCACAGCCTGGGAATGGGATCCACAGCCTGGGAATGGGATCCACAGCCTGGGAATGGATGCACAGCCTGGGAATGGGATCCACAGCCTGGGAATGGGATCCACAGCCTGGGAATGGATGCACAGCCTGGGAATGGGATCCACAGCCTGGGAATGGGATCCACAGCCTGGGAATGGATGCACAGCCTGGGAATGGGATCCACAGCCTGGGAATGGGATCCACAGCCTGGGAATGGATGCACAGCCTGGGAATGGGATCCACAGCCTGGGAATGGGATCCACAGCCTGGGAATGGATGCACAGCCTGGGAATGGGATCCACAGCCTGGGAATGGGATCCACAGCCTGGGAATGGATGCACAGCCTGGGAATGGATGCACAGCCTGGTTCCAAAGTGGAGGGAAGATTGAGGCTGCAGGACGGGCAGGGGTTGGCATGTCCCAGCTCTGCCTCTTCACCCAGAAATGGAACATCCAGCCCGGCCAGGAAATGAGGGGAGAGGAGAACTCCTGCCCTCAGACCTTGCCCCAAACCATCCAAATTCAGGTTGACATTCTTCAACTTCTAATCTTGGCCCTGCTGCTGCTGCTGCTGCTTTCACTCTGAGAGTGCTGAATGTACAGAAAGAGAAAAAATAAAGACGGAACGACAGACGGAAAAAGTGTGTTTGAGCCACAGCTGTTTCCTCCTTCCTTCAGCAAAAATGATTTAAGCACCTTATAACCTAAGGGGGAGAAGGAAAAAAAAAAAAAAAAGATGGTTTTGTAAGTGAAAAATGTCCTGTCAAAACGTCTGCTATAAAATTTCTCATTGTTAAGTAATAATTCTGAGATATTATCTTACTTAATGATTTAGGATTGGGTTGGTTTTTGGGTTTGTGTTTTGTTTTTTTTTTTCTTAACCAATCCCAAAATTTCCATTACAGAGAGAAAGGAGCTGGCCACTGGTGACAGATTTTATGAGAAAAATATGAGCAGAGTAAGTAAAACAGACAGGGGAAAAAAAAATCCCAACAAAACCCTGAGGATTTTGCTTGCGTATGATGTTCTGATTAGATGGGGAAAATAGAGGATAATCAAGGGCTTTGGGGAATAATTAAAAGGGAAGACAGGAGCAGCTTCCCACCTGAAGAGTGGGAAGTTGCTGTCTAAGGTTCATCCTACCCAACATCAGGCAGTTCTGTTTGTAGGATGGAAAAAAGGGGGAGACAAAGTGAGGAATTGATGTTTTAGGGGAACCAAAGCACCCTTCAGGCAGGCTCAGGTTTCTCCATTACCTGAAAACCCTCAAAAGACCAAATTTTTGGTGCAAGAATCACACCTCGGGCACAAAATTTTTGTGAGGAAAAGCAAGATTGAGCTTTTAGAGATATGAGAATGGAAATAAAACTGGGTTTAAGCAGCACTTGAGTTTAAATCCCACTTTTTAACTTTGTCCTCACATTTTGCCCTTGAACAGCTCTGAGAGGGGTTGAGGAAGCAGATTTTGATGGTGACAAACACAATTTCTTCCTTTTATTGGTCATTTCATCCCATTTTCCTTTCAAGCCTGCTGCCACTTCAGAGGTGAGTGTTGGGAAAGGTTTTAGAGCTGCTTCATCCTGCTGGGGGCAGGGGAGGCAAGGAGTCAATTAAGAGAATAAACATCACTTTTAGGATGTGGAGAGGTTGGTATTTGGCTCTCTGCCTGGAGCTGTTCACCTGGCAGAAGCTGCAGCAAAAGGTGAAAGGGTGCAGAGGAGCCAGGGTGATGTTCACAGTGCTACAGCAGCACTGGGAATTAGGCAAATAAAGCTATTTTAGCCTAAAAACAGAGGGGGTTTAGTATGGAAACCAGGAGGGGGGAAGAGATGGAGCCTTAACTTTACATTACATTTACAAATGCCTCTAATTTAACCCAAAAATGCCTCTATTCCATTTCACAAGCTAACTCAAAAGCAGATTTGGAAAACAGTTGCCAAACACGGGTCTAAAACCAGAATTTAAATCCCCTGAAAAAAAAAAACCCTGCACCACAAAAAAGCAACTCGGGTTTGTGAAGCTTTGCTGCTCTGGATAAGGGAACCTGTGTCAAAACAAAACTCTGCTTATCAATCTTTAATTGAGCTTGTGCATGAGGCAGAAGACATCAGGTATCAACACAAAGCAGACAGGTTTGAAATGAGAAGCAGATGGTCACCCCAAAGCTCTTGTCTTGGAAAATAAATGAGAGGAAAGAGAAGCAAATCGAGGTTTATATCCAGTGATCTGCTCCGAGATCTGGAAACAGTTGACAATTAATTGAAATAACACATTGCAAATTGTCACTGCACGGCTGAAAAAATCTTCGGGGGGAAAAAATGCTGTTTGCTCTGGAAATTTGGATGGTGCTGAAGGCATTGTAAGGAAAAAATGTTACCCAGCTCAACCCAAATTTCCACAGAATTTTTGCCACCCAAAACATTTGCAGGGATTTTAAGTACAAGCTGATATTTGGGGCTGTTTAACCATCGAGAGGTGAAGTTGGCCCTTCTCCAGTGCAAAACCCTGACTCCCTTCATGGAGAAAAAAGGAGTCAATAAATCTTTTTTTGAGATTTAAATAAAGCTGCAGAACCTCAGCAGCATCACCACAATCACCTGGGTTTTACTGTCCAACTGTTTGCTCAGAAATAATTCAAGATTTAACCTCGTTTTTTCCTAAACATAGGACACTTATCAAAACCATGGCATTGAGGCCAAAGAGGCTCTTCTAGGATTTGTTCTCCCTTATCTCCCTCATAAATAAAGTTCTTTCTGCACTGGAGAAGGAAAAGGGAAGGAGGGAGGGAAATGCCACCCACTGGGAAGCAGGAAAGGGAGAAAAGGGGGAAAAAAAAAAAAGGAAGGGAAAAAAAGGAAAAATCTCAATTTTTCCTGATTTTAGCAGGTGTTTGAGTGAAGTGGCCAAAATCAAGGTTGGTTTGGTGGAAAAACATTCCCATGTGTGGGGATTTTTATTGTCACTCGTGCAGTTTTAGAACCCCCAATCAGCAGGGGAATTAGTCATGGAGCACAGACTTCCTCTTGCCCCTTGGACAGGCATTCCCTGGGTTTGCTCCCATCTGGAATGAGGGCACTTGGTGCTCCCCAATCCCCAAGGAAACAGCAAAGAGGGCAAGGGGCAGCTGGAAAAAAAAAAAAAAAAAACAAACAAAAAATCCCAACTACATTCAAACAACCCCACTGCAAAACCTGTTTCCACCGGGAATTGGAAATACCTTCCTGCTGCATTCTTTCCACATCTGCAAGAGCCGTGCTTGGATTTCATTAAAAAGTATTTCCCCTTATCTGGAGCAGGGTCTTACATCAGCCGTGGATTTGTTGCTCCTGACATAGTTTCTTTTCGAGCTGCTTTTTGGGCTTTTCCTGCAAGATCTTGTTGTTTCTTTCATTCTTGTTGTTCCTGCCCTTTCTGCTGCGTGGAGAGGAGGCCTGGGGTGAGAGATGTGGCAGGATTTCTGTGTTCCAGAGGCAAAGTGTAAATCATGGTGACTCCAGGTGCTCATTAGCAGCAGAGGGACACTGTGGGTGTGTAAATCATGAGTGTGAAACTCCAGCAGGACCTTGGGTGATCTGGGCACAGGGTGAACCTTTGGAAGGATTTTTAGCTTCATTTTTGCCCCACTCTTCTTTCTGTGATCAACTTCTCTCAGCAGCTTTTGAAAACCTCTTTGTTTTTTGCTCTGTTAAGTGAGGTTATCACTGAAATTCATTTTATTCCAGCAGATTTCTGCCCATGTTACAAAACCCAGACCCCTCCTTTGCTCCTCGCAACAGCAGGAAGTCAACAAGAGTTTTATCACTGACTTGACTTCAAGGAGAAACAGATCTTTTATCTGCCAGGTAGTGATAGGAAAAGGAGGGGGAATGGCTTCACACTGAGAGTGGGTTTAGATTTGAGATTGGGCAGGAATTGTTCCCTGGGAGGGTGGGCAGGCCCTGGCACAGGGTGCCCAGAGAAGCTGTGGCTGCCCCTGGATCCCTGGCAGTGCCCAAGGCCAGGCTGGACAGGGTTTGGAGCAGCCTGGGATAGTGGAAGGTGTCCCTGCCCATGGCACTGGATGAGCTCTGAGGTCCTTTCCAACCCAAACCATTCCATGATTCCACGACACGATGCTGATGAGAAAGAGAGAGGTAGAGGTGATGACAGTAAAAGGAATTATTTGCATTTACCAAGCTGTGAAGGGAACTCTGTTCTCCTTACCTGTCTGCATCCTTCTCCTCCCAACAAACAGATATTTTGTTCATTTTTGAACTCCCACCTGGGCCTTAAAATTTTTAGAAGAAAAGCCAAAATCCTCATTTGTTGTTGGCAATGAGAAAATGAACGTTCTGCAGTAGGAGCCACAGCGTTCCCTCCTAGCTCTGTGTGGGATACCAGAGGTGTAATTAACTGCTGCATTATTACATGGGGATTGCTTTGCTCTGGTGAAAGCAAAGGAAGAACCACAGACTTTTCCTCTGAGCCCTCAGATTGTGATACGACCCTAAAACATGACCCTGAAACTTCCATAGGGGGAGAGGCTGTGGATTCTCACCAGCACATCCAAAAAGAGGAGCTCATTGTAGGGTATGAAGAACCCAGGGAATGGGAACTCTTCCTCAGGGGTTATTAAATGGGACTGACTTGTTTTGC
Organism: Sterrhoptilus dennistouni; assembly: GCA_013397095.1. Lineage (NCBI taxonomy): Eukaryota > Metazoa > Chordata > Aves > Passeriformes > Zosteropidae > Sterrhoptilus > Sterrhoptilus dennistouni. The sequence goes on from VWZU01004605.1 coordinate 76,314, forward strand.
CCGAGGAGAGGAGGCCGAGGGGGGATCTGACAGCTGAGAGCATCAAGGAGGCGAAGCAGCAGGCAGAGGAAAGTTATTTAAGTGAAGAGACAATGTTGGCACGAGAAGAAATGGGTATAAATAGACAGAGGCTGGAAATCCCTTCCAATAGGAATAGTGAGGACACATGAAAGGAAGTCAGGCCAGCTCTCCAAGCGAGGATCATGGAAAGCGATTCCGCGCTCTCGGCGGCGGCTGAGCCCTCTCGCCCAGGAGGCCCAGCCCCTGCTCCTGCAGGCTCCTTCTCCTTCTTCTGCATTTAATATTGAGCCTGGCACCAGCTGCAGCAGGGCCCCTGTGCTGGTGAGCTCCAAAAAAAGAGCCTGGGATGGGGTCTTGCCACCAAATCTGTGCCTTGGATGGTCCCCTTTGGAGCTGGATTCCGTGTGCAGCCCCAGGGCCCGTCCAAGTGCAGCCTGGTCCAACTTGTGACAGCAGAAATGAGATCCTTTCCTGAGCCTGAAATGCCTCTTGGTGTTGTGTGAGCTCATGAAAAAAGTCAGGATTATTTTTGTCTTTCTAAGTAAAAGGGAAGATTTACTGTGCTGATTTGATGACCTGATGTGTTTTCTGGGCCGGGCTGTCCTGTGGGTCTGGAACAAAGGGCGATGAGAGCATCCACGGTTTTCACAATAGCATCTTCTCCCCGTGGCACTGGGACAGATGTGGCTGCAGAAGGTTTGGAGCGCTGAGCAGCTGGTTCCAGACAGGCAGAGGTTTGAACAGGCAGGAAAAACAGGATTGGGACAAGTTCCTTGCACTCATCCTCGCTGTTACTCTTTATAAGATCAAACGTCTTAAAGAAAATCCCATCTTGGTGTTCCTTCAATTCAGCTTCTATCCTTGGGGATGAAGGATATCCCTTTTGGGGAGGGTTTTAAAAAGTGGTTTTTAGTCCTAGAAGCTTTTGGTGCTGTGCAGTAACAGGTGACTTCCAGGGGACAGCCCTACCTGGGCCTGCTCAGATTCCCTGACTCTCATTCCCAGTTTTTTTCCCTTTCTGAACACATTTTAACAAAGTTTTTCATCTGTTATTGTTTTTTACTCTCTGGGAGTGGATGCAGTGTTTGTAGGTAGAGGAAACCACCATGGATTCATGCAAACGAAAAGAGATATAAAATATTATCTCATTGACAGGCCCCTCCAGCCTCTCACACTCATAAATGGGCACTTTGATCTCATAAATTGTCACTTTGATCTCATAAATTGTCACTTTGATCTCATAAACGATCACTTTGATCTCATAAATGATCACTTCGGTCTCATAAATGGGCACTTCTTATATAATCGAAAACTTTTATATAATGAATTGTCATTTGTACTTACATTTTTTTCCACACACAAGACACATTATTTTTCACTTTTTTCCCCTGGCATCATCTCCTACCAAGACCTCATATTTCGCCTCCAGTTTCAAACCGAAGTTTCACAAACTGCTGAGCAAAAAAACCTTTATTATGATGTTGCTAAAACAAATCCCAGTACGTAAGATTGTCCCTTGGCAACCAGCGCCGCCGCGGGGTCAGCCCCGGGTCAGGAGCGGGATGTTGGCAGTCACGGAGCCAGCAGCTCCCGTATTTTCCCGTCCTGAGCAGTTGTGGCAGGAGCAGGAGCGGTGACGTTTGTGGCTCAGCAGGAAATCTCTGGCTGGAGCAGAGAGCTGAGAGAGCAGCAGCCACGGCGGCTTTTTGCGAGGCTGGAGCTCCTCGTGCCGCCGTGGCTCCCGCGCCCTTTCCGTGACTTCACGCTGCAAACACGAGCTCCTTCCTCGCCTTTGTCTTTTGGAGGCCCAGCTTGGCCTGTGGGCCCGGCCCTGCTCCTGCCTCAGGCTGCTCAGCAGGCTCTGGCCTCGCTCCTCCACTGCTCCTCGCAAAATGTTGTTGTCTCCACTCTTACAAAACGCGGGGCAGGGCAGGACCACGGTGTTTTCCCTTCTAGAACACCCTTTGCCCTTCTGAAATACTTTCTGCCCTTCTGGAACACCTTCTGCTGTTCTGAAACACCTTCTACCCTTCTGAAACACCTTCTGAAACACCTTCTGCCCTTCTGAAATACCTTGTGCTGTTCTGAAACACCTTCACCCATTCTGAATCACCTTCTGACCTTCTGAAACGCCTTCTACCCTTCTGAAACACCTTCTGTGGTTTTGAAACACCTTCACCCATTCTGAAACACCTTCTGCTGTCCTTAAACACCTCCTGCTGTTCTGAAACACCTTCACCCATTCTGAAACACCTTTTGCGGTTCTGAAACACCTTCTGACCTTCTGAAACACCTTTTCCCACCATGTCCATATCTCTGGTTTCCCCCTCCATGCTGCACCAACCTTTTCCTTTATATTATTTCCAGCCTTTATCCTCCTCCGTGGCATGGAAGACTCACGCAGCTGAGAAGTCCCTAAACTTCAGTGATGATGGGACAGTTATTGAGTAGAAATTCTTGGTTTTATCTATGATACAGAAAAGGTGATCCCTGAATTAGCCTCACCTGTCCCACTGTCCTGTAAACATCCATGTTCTCCATGTCTTCTGCTTCTTCCAAGAAGGCACAGGTTTTTTTATTTTTTTTCTGCATCTCCACAGTTTATTCAATTTTATCTTATTGCTGTTTCTTCATTTACACATTTTTCCAAGTTTAGGGGAAGCCAGGCAGCCAAAACCACAACCCAGCAGACTCTTGTTTGCTGAGTGTTTGTTAGATAAATTAGAAGTTCTATACAGAGGCTTATTATTGATTTGACTTTTTTTTTTCAATCACTGCATGCAAAGGCCTTATGGATTGGATTTTCCTTGGAAAAGGACACTGCTAAGGAAATATGGGGTGAGTGGGGGATGAAGGCAAGAGGCTGAGCCCACTGCAGAGCCTGACTTAAAGTCAGAGAGATTAGTGGGAGGTTGTTACCCACCACAACCTCAACAACCACATGGAAAGCAGCTCCCACCTTAGAGTGGGACAGAACTGGGTTTAGGGAGCACTGTTTTATCAGAAGTGAAAAAATCATGTGGGTCTGTGTTCAATATAAACTCTACCCTTAAAGAATTGGTGTGGAATTATCAAAACAAATGATTCAGAAAAGGAATAAACTCTCCGTACTTTCACTTCTCCAGAATCAGGATATTACTCATAGGTTCAAGATTGCTGAAAAAGGTCATGACCAAAACTCTGGCTTGCAGTTAAATTCTAAGGACCTGTTTAAAATATGTTAAAGTGCCATTATAATATTTTTTTTTCTTGTGTTTGGGTGTGCAAAGGCCATCACCTCTCAGTCCATGGCGATGAAGCTCACCAACATTTCAGGAAAATTCCCACCGAGCAAATTTTAAACCAAAAATCATCTTCCAAGTGAGGGGAAAAGACTGAATTTTTGGAGGATGTCCTCACTGGTGGGAAGAGCAGGAGAATTTAGCCAGAGCAAGTCAGACTCACAGCACGGTTTGGGTTGCAGTGGACCTTGAAGCTCTTGTCATTCCAACCCCTTCCAGCAGCCCAGGCCAGGAAACCCATCCCAGTCTGTCACCAGTCTGTCACCATGGCAGCACGGCCCGTTGCTGTGGTGACACAGCTCTGTTATCACTCCGGGGTGAGCTCTGGGCTGTGCCAGGCTGGGGTGGCCGGGACTGGGGCAGGGCCACCCTCCCACACTGACCCCGTGAGTTCCCCTCTGGCCTCAGCCCTGTCTGGATTCCCAACACGAAGCCTTTGGCTGGGTGGGTGGGCAGAGGGAAGAGCAAAGGGCTGTTCCTGGGAGCCTGAGAAGTGCCAGGGACACGATATCTATCCCAGTATTAGCAATATCAACCAATATTAACCAATATGAACCCCGGGGAAGTGCAGTTTAAAGCAGAGTAAATAACACATCCATCCCCGTTTGATCACTCTGAGGCTTTTTGGGGCTACCCAAAAACAGAGGCCAGACAAAGTTAAGGGAATAAAAAGCAGTTCTGTTTATTGAAGGGCCTGCAGGTACATTTAGGGCAGGTGAAGCCACCCAAAATGGACAACAGGTCACGGGTTTCACACTTTGATACCTTTGGTCCATTTGCAGATTTGGGTTAATCCTCCAATTCCAGCTTCAGGTAATGAAGTCATTGACCCCAAGTTTGCTGCCCCCAAGTCACTTTTGTTTCCATCTCTGGGCCTGAGGCAGTGAGGGGTCCTTGATCCCCAGGCCTGGAGAGGAATTGTTGTGTCTGCCCAACATGGGGAAGCAGCAGCTCACAGTGTGTGTGGAGTTTGGAGTTCTGCACTAGGGAACTGCAGGATCACAAATAGATGAAAAAAAAAATAGAAGCTAAAATTCTAAGGCATTAACTCCGTGTTTACTCCAAGCTCAACATCTCTCTGGCTGAGCTCTCAGAGCTCAACATTTCCCCAAAACCCACCCACCCACCTTGGCTGGTCCCTGCTGAGCAGCGGAATATCCCTGCCCAGGAATATTGA
>VWZU01004605.1:80801-92503 GCA_013397095.1 Sterrhoptilus dennistouni
AGGAGAAACCAAACCACCCCAACCACGTGAAACATTTCGCCAAAGTGCAGCTGCAAAAAGTATTTTTTGCTGGGAGCAGTTGGAGCTCTTAATGACTGCTGAGCCCTGGGCACTTTTAAACTCACCTAATCCTTTTTCCTACAACAGCCCCATCTTGGAAGAATCGACCAGGGACTGCGAACATATTTTCCAACTACTTACATTCTTGCCATATATTAATGATACATGGAAATGCGTGGACTACAAATACAGCTTCCTTATGGTTGCTCCAGAGGAAGTTTCCATAGGCACCCAAACATTTGGACATTTATATCCAGCAGCTGAAATTAGCAGAGGATTTTCAAAAAAAAAAAAAAGACCCTCAGGATTAGAAGGTTTGATGGGCCTAATTATAAAGGAAAAGAGGCTCCATGTGCTCACTTAGCAGCAAAGCCTGGATTCATCCAGCTCTGCTTTTAAGGTGCTTAAATTAAGAGTGAGGTCATTTGTCCAGACACTGAATAAAGGGAGAGAGACATTTCCTCAGGATGACAATTTTTATTTTATTTAGGAGGCAAAATGGGGTCTAAATAGGTAATTTTCAGGACTCAGGGAGCACCTTCTCATCAGGGTCCATCAGTTCTCTGATACCTGCTGATAAAACTCAACACATTTATTGCAGCTGCAAAGTGGGCGAAGAACTTCAATAATTGTTATTAGAAGTGATCGAAGTCTGTGAATGGATGAGGGAAGGAGTGACCACCCAAATAAAGGGGAAATCATCTAACTGAGAAAAAAAAATCACTGGGACAAGTGATTTTAGTGCCTTTCAGCCCTGGGATTGACATTGAAATGCAGATTTCAGAGAAGTACACAGGGTGATGGGTACTTCAAAAATTGTAAGGAGTTTTCTTTTCTCCTGTTTCTCTCTTTCCTTGTGGTTGGGTTTCAGTTTTGGCTTTGCCCAAAACAGGCTAATTCCAGCCCAAAGCTGTGAGATGAGCATGCAGGCAGGGCTGGCAGCAATTCCAGGGTCAGTTTTACGTCAAAAGTGGTGCAAAAAAAAAACCTTAATGATGAACCCAGAGTGATTTCATGTCTCTGTCCCCAGCCAAGGCAGAGTCTCTGCTGATATTCCATCTGGAAAGGGCACAGGCACCACAAACAGTGAAGAAGTCCATGGTTTTGGCTGCCACAGATCCCAATAATTCTCCTAAATTGATTCATGGACCACTTGCTTAATGAAAGGTTCTCCAGTTTTCCAATTTTTCCAATTTTCCGAGTTGTTCCCCGGCCAGTTCATTGGGGAATGACTTGTAGAAAAGAGCTGACATTTCCTAAAGGAGCCTCAGGTTGTGATGAATTTCCCTGGGATAAAACCATCAGGTGAGGCCAGGATTAGAGCAGAAGGAGATCTATTGCTCCCACTCCCCCCAGCACCCGGTGATAACTTTGTTATTTATGAGTAATAAAGAGGCAGGAATTTAAATAACACATATCTTCAACAAACACCCGTGCAAGCCACCACCAGGTGGGCCGAGGGAGAGCTGCTTTCCAGTTGCCCAGGCACAGCAAATCAGCTCCTTGATGAGTTCATCCTGCTGGATTTGTCTCTCCCCACCTGGATAAATAGAGCTCACCTGTTCCCAGCCCCACCCGGGCAATCGGAGCCCTCTGTGGCACTGCTCTGCCACCTCCAGAGGTTCCTTGTTGGAGTCCAGGGCATCCCTCTGGGCACCCTGGATGGTCACAGACCTTGTTAGAGAGGTCTGGGACCCGAGAAAGAAGATCTGGGGTCTGTGCAGGGGGTATTGCCTGGCACAGAGCCCAGGAGGACACAATCTTTGATTTTGGTCCATGTGAAAAACATCCAACACAGAGAGGAATTACAAGTCACAAATGTGTGACAGACAGTGGTGTAGTTTATCACTGTGCAGAAGATTTTGTTGTTTGGGTTTTTAGAATATAGGTGCCAAGGGACAAGATGGAGATTTTAGGGCAGTGCCCTGGGTTCTTCTTCTTCTCCCTTGGCATCCATCTTCTGCAGTGACGGAGGCACAAGGGAGTTTCAGTGGATTGGGTCAAAGTAGAAATGACCCTGTTAGTACAGGTGATAGACATTGGCACAGAATTGTAAATAACAGACACATAATTATCTGTATAAGAGGCAGTGACCTCCCATCACGGGGCAGCACGGAGTTGCTGAGAACATCTTGGTGGGACACAGAGAATTGCAAGATAAGAAATAATGAACAACGCGAGAAACCAAGAAAACCAAGACCTTGAGACTCCTCATCATTCTCGCGCTGCACCGAGCAATGACCACGGAACACAGAGACAGTCAGACCTCAAAACCTTCAGAGGTCGAGGAGGGAAAATCACTCCTTCTCAAGCCCACATGAACCACCAGCCTTGAAATCTTGAGAGAAGAGAAACCATTAAAACCTGAGAGTTCCTCTGGCTCTTTCCCTGTGTTTCAAGCAGGTGGAAAAGGGTTTTAGGGTGTCCCCAAGTTTTGGTGTGGCCTTGGGCAGGAGGGGGAGGAGCAGCACAGTGAATTCGTGTGGAGTTTTTTTTATTTTGATCTGAATTGTGGAATGGTTTGGGTTGGAAAATCATCCCATTCCACACCTTCTGCTCTCCCAGGAACTGCTCATCCAGTTCCACACCTTCTGTGCTCCAAGCCCCATCCAACCCAGCCTGGGACACTTCCAGGGACGGGGCAGCCACAGCTGCTCTGATCCAAATGGGATTTGATTGATTGATTGATTGATTGACTGCTGAGAGTTTGATTTCATTAAAGGTTGAAGAACACAGAAACTTTCCAGCAATTTTTTTTAGTCTTGTTTTCCTTTTATCTTCTCTTCCTTTTCAGACATGAGAAGAAACACTGAATGTTATTCTCTGCACTTTTCTCTAAAATTAAAACTCCTTTGGAACACATCAAACAAAACAAAGGCTGCTCCATTCCCCTTCCAACCAAAAGAGCAATTAAGACCTCCAGTTGCACACAATTAAAAGCACCTCTTGAAGCTGAGGCCGTGATTAATTTAGGAGACTTTGGGGAGCCCTGACTGTGCCCAAGACGAGCCCCCAACTCCCCTGCAGACCTCTGCGAGCTCTGCTTGCTGGGACAGGCACACAATTTGTGCAGGGTTTGCATTTTTTCCTTTCTCTGAGCTTTCCTTTGAACATTCCTGGCCCCTGATCCATCCTCTGACACGTCGTGTCCTTTGGCTTAGCTGGTGGCACTCACCCCTGACACCTCCCTGTCAGAGAGGAGATGGCTTTTCCCTCCTGGCCTGGTTTGCTGACAATTCCCTGCAGTGTTGTTTTATTGAAGTGCCCAGGAATTCGATTTTTACAAAGATAAGAGATCACTGTGGCTGAAACATGGGGAGAAGGCATCAAAAAAAATGTTATTCAGGATCAAAGGGAGTGATCAGAGAGGGAGCAGGAGATTTAGGGGAATTTAGGGATTTAGGGCAATGGTAGAGAGTTTCCAGAGAACTTTAACCATGGAAAGCTTATGGCTGGATGATCCCTGGAGAATCAAGAGAATTTGATGTCAGTGGGAAGAGCAGCTCCATGTGAGCTCAGTCTGCACCCAGGGGTTTCACCTGCAGCCCAAAAAATAAATTCACCTCATAAAAAAGTCCCCTGCACACTTCAGACCACATCAAATAAATGTCACCAGTGGAACAGCACGACATTTTTGGGGACAACTAGAACAAGTACAGAGTGCTGTGCTAAGAGTGATTTATATTTCAGTCTCTGAGAAAAGTTTGAAAGGGATTTTATACCCTGGAAGTTTCTCCAGTGATCGAATCCAGCGCTGCCCTCTCTGTGAGTTACAGAGCTGAGGGACAAACACAAACTTGTCTCTTTCAGGGGCTCTTTTCTGTCAGTCTGCTTTGATTTGTGCAGGTTAGGAAGGAGAAATTTCCTGTCTTAACATCTCACAGTGGGGCAGGGAGAAAACCTCCTTTTTTACAATGGGATAATAATTATTAATTAATTCATTATCAATAATTATTTTAATTAATTATTAAATTATTATTTATTTATTATTATTTTATTTATTATATTAATAAAATATTATATTTTTATAATATAATGATATAAAATAATTTATATTTTATAAATATAAAATTTTAATTTTAGTGTTTGGCTGCTCGTCGGTGCCTGCGAGGATCTAAAGTTGTGGCTTTGATTGTTGAAATTTTGAGGATTGAAAGGAAAGAGATGGAAAATCCCAGCCTGGAGAGGAAGAGATGAGCTGAGGCAACATTGTGAGGCTGGAGTTCCACACCTGGGCTGGAATATGTGCAGGAAAAGCCTTGGAATTTGAGGTGATAAATCCAGAGATTCCTGCTGGAGCTGCCCAACTCCTCAAGCTGCTCTGGAGAGTGAAGGGTCTGAGCAGGCAACACCCAGGAGCAGTTTTTTGGGAATTTTGATGACACTGTGAGCATCCAGCTATTTATATTTCCAGTATTCCTCTTCTGCGTTTAGTTTGGGGCTTGTTTAGCTTGTCCATCAAGCGCCAAAAAGAAGAATTTAAACCACAAGTCCAAAGCAAAGACACAAGTTTAAAACAGGGGGATAAAGCCTCAGAAAGAGAAGAGCTGTGGGCAGGGGAGCAGTGCCAAGAAATTCATGCAGGGAAATATTGGTGAGCTGAAGAGACAGTGGGATGCAGGATTCCTGTCACCCAACTTGCCTTTTCACCTTTTTTTTCTGCGCTCCACATATTCAGATTAAAGAGTTCCGTGCCGTCATCTGCTGCTGGTGCAGGAGGCCACGAGTCTGTGACAATAAACCGGGAACATTTTAATGCAATTCCGATCCCTGACAGCTCCTTAATGCTGCTTATCCTGCCTTTCCTTTCAAGCTTTAGTCATCCCAGATTTCCTTCCAAATGTGAATGAGGTGGCTTAAATCAAAGTGTAAATTATGCTTCCAGTTATTATGTGCCTGCTAATCAGGATGGAAATGAAAAGTTGGTCGTCAAGCGGGGCTTTTTCCCACAATATCCAGGAAAGTGTCAGGATTAGGCAGTTTAACAACAAAAGGAAACCGGATTGCACCTTGAGGAAGAAAGAAATAACCTGCTAGGCAGGAAGAATGGAGAAACGGGGATTTTTTTTGCCAAATAAGCTTTTTTTAAAAAAAAAAATAAATATACGAATAATTAAGAGGGCCTGCGAGTGATGCTTCCTGTTAGTAAATACAAAGAATGGGCTCTAATAGGGCTCCAGGGGAATGCAGCAGCTTGGGAATAACCTTGGGAAGAAAGACAAAAAACACACGCAGAGGATGCAAAAAACAGCGTGAAAAGTGATTCATGGTGGGGCTCGATGCCATTCCCGATTGTTCAAGGCGTCATTGGAGGAAAACCTTTGCTGGAGGTGAACAAAGCCTGTTGATTCCCGAGCCCTTTGAATGGAGTGCCCGGAGTGTGGGGAACACCTGTGGGGACAGCCAGGAAGGCTTTTCCCTGGATATCTGCTCCGGGCTGATAATGCTGGGGAAAAATATTCCAGCAGAAAGGTGGCCGAGCTCACAGGCTGAACGTGGGGAAAGCTCTAACCACGGGATTAAAGGAGAAAAGTCAGGGAAGGACCAGTCCAGGGCAGGCTTGGCTGCAGTTCTGCTCCTGCTGTGTTTTACGGCTCTCCCAAGCTGCAGGTGCCAGGAGCTCCCCAGGCCAGATCAAAGCTCAGTGCTCACATCCAAATCAGGGGGTTTAAAGTCGCTGCTGCTCTCCAGAGAGGGAGAGCCCTGGGTTTGCAGGAGCAGCTCCTGATCCAGGGAAAACCAGAGTGGAGAGTGAGGGGGAGCAGTGCTGGGGCTGGGCTGGGCTCTGTCCCTGCCTGGGTTTGTGCTCCTCAGCCTTGAGTTTTCTCTTTGCTGTATTTCAGGTTCTGTGGTGGCCAGGGGGGCAGCCCTGAGCTCACAGTCAGTGTCACTCAGCTCTGCACACAGCAGGGACACAAAACAAATCCTTGCCCAAATGGACACCAAGGACAACTCTCAGGCCCAAGAGCACAAACAAGGGGGGCTGGAGGGAGGAACAACAAGGATGGGACCTCACAACCTGCAGCTGCAATTGGACAATTCAACCCCAAGCTGCAAATGGACCAAAACTGATCCAAGAGTCACACCTGGGGACCCTTTGTCCATTTGGGGACCATTTTGGGTCCCCCTTGGGTGTAGCCCTGGCCAGGCTCTTGTCCTGCCCAAGGTGGATCCTGGAGGCCTTGGAATAAATCTCTGCTTTATTCTCCAGCTCTGCCCAGTCTCTGCTCCAGCTCAGCCTTCCCAAGGTATCAAAGCCAGTTCAGCCTCACCTGCTCTGAACTTGCATTGTCAATAATAGGTAACAAACACCATGGAATTAATTACTGCAACAACATGGATTTTCTCAGGGTGATATGAGGAAAATCAGTCTTGGTGGAGGTAATTTCAGATAAAGAGTGTGAGCTAAGAACCAGAAAGTGCTCACTGCTTGTGCCACTCAGGCACGAGGGAAAACAGAAGGTTCTTGTGCCCATTAGCTGAGATTTTGACGATTAACCTCCAAAACAACTTTAAGTTTCTTTTACAGATAAATCTTCCCTTCTTTTCTGTCTGTATTGAGAATTAACTCCTGTGAACAGCCTGGCAGGAAAAGCCAGGAGAACACACACTCTGCTGATCAATCTGAGATTAAAGCTTTCATGTTTGAGCATAAATAAATGTCCAGCTAGAATTTGGGAAGCTCTCAGTGGAAGTTTGTGTTTGTTCTCAATTAATGGGATGTTTAGGGAAGCAGAGGACCTCTCCTGGCAAGGAATCTGTGAGGAAAGAGCTGAGGGAAGGTTGTCAGGGTGGGAGGGGAGGGATTCAGGATTGCCCCCCAGAGAACAATCTCTGCTCTCTCTGCTCTGATTACCCTGATCCATCCAAGGCACCAAGTTCCCCCTCCTCCTCCTGGGGAAAATCTGTGGGTTTGTGTTCCCCGTGGCTGGGGCTGTGCTTTGAACAGTGAGGGGTGAGGAATGTTCATCTCTCAGGTTTTATTGGTGTTCTCTGACCTTCCAACATTTACATGGAAAAGGGTGAAAAGCCAAGCACTGTGGAGCTGCTGGCAGGAGGGATGATGCCATGGGGACACGTGTGTGTCCATCAAACACACAGGAACCCTCGTGGCTTGGACTCACTCCTCTGCCCAAAGCCACTTGTTGCTCCTGCCTGGAGGTTTTCAAATCAAATTAAAGCAACCAAATAAAAAACTCGACTCAAACACAGCCCAGTTCTCACCAGCCCCATTTGTACACTCCATTCCCAGCTTGCCCCAAGCTTCTGATGCTTGCTGGGAAATCCAGCAGGAGAGAAAATGTGGCCTCTCCCACCTCCAGCTTCCATTTTCATGCCTCAATTTGAGTAACTGATGGAAAAAATCATGGATAGACCAACACCGACCAAGAGGATCCAAGGACCACTTCCCTCTCCCCATGTGCCCATGCGTGGGTTCCCAGAAGGGCCCTTTGACCTGCAAAAATCCCAATATTGGCATGCCCAGGGCTCAGTTTGGAGATATCAGGGACATTTGCCCCTTTTGGAATTCCCACTTTTAGTGCAACCTCCCCTGACCCTGCAGTGGCAGCTTTGGGAGCAGCACTGGGAGCTCAGGAGGTGGGAAGGAGCAGGAATGTCACATCCCTGAAGGGTCCCCACCTCAGCTGGGGGTGCAGCAATTAAAACAAACCTTAAATAATCCTTGTCAACCCTCTGAACACCTTTATCCTCTGGGTGATCCCTCCCTGGTGTCTCTGCCTTGTAAAACCCCCTAACCACCTTTGTTTTCAGGGTAATCCCTCCCCAATGTTGCCTCGGTGTGCTGGCACTGGGATCCCGCTGGGAGAAGCTGGGAAGGCTCATTTTGCAGTGTAGGGTTTGGCTTCTCTCCAAGCCTTTTCCTCCAAAGCCGGGGGGTGGCTCAGGTGGAGCTCAGAGTGTCCCTCCTAAACCCCAGGGGTGAATCCAGCACCTCTGGCTCTCCCTCCAAATCCCCCAGGGGTGAATCCAAACTCTCCCAGCACCTCTGGCTGTCCATCCAAACCCCCAGGGATGAATCCATCACCTCTGGCTGTCCATCCAAACCCCCAAGGATGAATCCAGCACCTCTGACTCCCCATCCAAACCCCCAGGGATGAATCCAGCACCTCTGGCACTCCATCCAAACCCCCAGGGATGAATCCAGCACCTCTGGCTCCCCATCCAAACCCCCCAGGGGCGAATCCATCACCTCTGGCTGTCCATCCAAACCCCCAGGGATGAATCCAGCACCTCTGGCTCCCCATCCAAACCCCCCAGGGGTGAATCCAAACTCTCCCAGCACCTCTGGCTGTCCATCCAAACCCCAAGGAGTGAATCCAAACCCTCCCAGCACCTCTGGCTCCCTCCCAGTGGGTTTCAGGCACTGCTTTGGCTGATTTCTGTTGTTCTCTCTGGCTGGGGCAGCTGAATCAAAGCAAATCTATTAAATTTTGTGCTCCGTACAACGTAACAGATCAGGGTGTGCATTCCTGGTTTTGGGGGAAATAAAGGATGAGATCCACTCAATCCAAGCTGCTCTCCCCCTGTCTGGCACGAGGACAAGGTGGAACTGCAGACTTTTTGTTATGGCTGAGCAGTTTCTCTCCGCTTGGACACCGAAAAAACAACTTTGCTGCTTGTTTTTCAAACACTTAATCCTGCCAAAGCTTTTTATTTCCCTTCCCCAGAGTCTCCTTTGACCCCTCCTATTACTTTCTGTGCTCCCACATCTTCTGAGCGATGTGTTATTATCTCTTCTTGCCTTCCATGATCTGCCCAGGGGCCAGGAACCCTTCCCAGAGCTTGGGGCTGGCAGGGCTGACCCCACACAATTAACTCAGCCCCGAGCTCTGCAGGGCAGCTCTGCCTGGGAGAAGACAGGAATGATAAAATACTCCAAAATAAAAAATATAAGAAAATCAGTGGCAGGAATTGGAGCAGGCAGTGGGCAGGAAAAGCAGCAGTGATCAGCTCTCAGATTTACAGAAAAGCCTTGGTGATGTGTCAACATGAGCTGATAATCAAAATTTCAAGCTGACGTTTTGGTTTTTAATTAAAAAAAAACAAAACAACAACAACAAAATACCAAACAACAATTAAAGCCACCCACCAAAAAAAAAAAATAATCTAATTCCAGCTGCTTTCTTGCCCAAAATCTTTTCCCAGGTGTCCAATATTGGGCTATGACCCTCCAGGTTTTATCAGATAAAGCAGAATTCTCTTTTTGGGGGGAACAGGTTTTAGGAAAATGCTGTTTGATAAAAATTTCCAGCATGGAATTTCTCCTTAAAATGACAAAGAGGGCAGGCCCCCAGCTGGAGTTGAAGCTCCAGTTTATGTGGGATTCAGATGTATCCCAGTTTATTTGGGATGCAGAAGCAAGGCAGAAGGAATAGTTCTGGATTATCCTGTATTCCAGGGGATTTCCTCAACTCCCAGGCTGCTCTGGCTCTCCAGGTTTTATCAGGCAAGGCACAATTCTCTTTTGGGGAACAGGTTTGATAAAAACCTTCCAGTGTGGAATTTCTCCTTAAAACTAAGAAAAGGGCAAGGCCAAAATCTGTGGTGGCTGCAGCTTTTTGTGGGATGCAGAGAAAGGATTTATGGATAATCCTGTTCTGTATTCCAGGCGATTTCCTCAGTTCCCAGGCTGTTCTGGCTCTCCAGGTTTTGTCAGACAAGGCACAATTCTCTTTTGGGGAGCAGATTTGATAAAAACCTTCCAGTGTGGAATTTCTCCTTAAAACAAGCCAAAAATCTGTGGTGGCTGCAGCTTTTTGTGGGATGCAGATGAAGAGCCAGTAGATTATCCTGTATTCCAGATTTCCTCAGCTCCCAGGGTGTCCCTGAGTCCCTGCTCTGCACTCCCCACTCCCAGACACCCCCTCCTCTCTTTAACTTCATATTATTGCACATGAGCTGCTCTGGCAAAAAGTCTGACAAAGTTTCCCAGTGGAGGAAAAAGCTTTTCCTGAGCAAAGCTAAAAATATAAAGGAAGCAAAACCCGGTTTTGGGGAAGAGTTTATCCCACCCATGGCTCAGCTTTGGACGTTCTTTGGGCGTCATGAGAGGACACAAAAGAACCACACTCACCTGCCAGGTTGAGAAGTGAAAAGAGAAAAGTTTATTATGATTTGGGGTTTAAATAGGGTTTGGAATTGTTCAGGGATTGGGGGACAGGAGTAACACCTCTCTGACCCCAGTGGTCAACTCAGAACTCCATCAATTTATCCTTCCTACTGGAAAGGAATGTGTTATTTACAAAAGATCAGTTCTTTGTTTGTGTCACAAAGCTCCAGTAGAAATGTGAAATAATATCAGAAGGCTGAAAGAATCCAAAAGGAGAAGGCTGAAAGCAGAAAAGCAGAGGTTGCTTGGCCGTGCCCATCTTCCCACTTGGAGATGGAATATTTTTTTTTCCCTCTTTTTATCCCCAGTGTGAGCTCTGGGTATTTTGAACAGGAGCTGTTGCTGTGCTGCCCGAAAGGAGCTGTCCAAGAATAGCCTCCTCCCCAAAATACGAGTTCCCTTGGAGTTCCAAGCCCTAGAAAAGCTCTTTTGCCTGTGGAGCACATGCCAGATGGAAAGTTGCCCCTCTGATTTCCTCCAAACATGCCTGCAGCTGTTCCTGCTTCCCTTTTTCCTTTTTTTTTCTTTCCCTCCTAATGAAATTTTTAGATCTCACCTGTCGACAGAGGCATTATAGGGTTGGGATTTGTGTATGTGAGAGGGGGGTTTTTTCTTATTATTATTTTCATCCCTTGTTCTCCTAAAGGAAAATGACTTGAGATGTTTTGGAGCGATGACACAAAGGCAGGAGCTGTGAAAAAATACCTCCTGAGGGTGGGAAATCTCAAATTGTGCACACAACACAGAGCCTGGCTGGAAAGAGGCTTTGCTTAGAGCTGGTTTTATTTGGGGAGGAGGAAAGCTGGAAAGTGCCCAGGTCTTAGGGGGAATACCAAGCATTGAGGCTGGACAGAAATAGAGCCCCAGCTTAGGGCACAGGGAAACAAATGGGAGGCAAAGGGCTGACCCAGATCCAAGTTATTAAGGGTAAATACATATTGACAAGGTTGGGGATTAGGTGGAGGTGCTTACGCAGTGGAGGAGATGTCTGTGCTCTGGGCCAGGGAAAGTTGAGGCTGCAGAATCTGGGGCTGGAGCGGAGCAGCTGAATTTTTATTAAAAAGAATGGCAGAAAAAAACCCCAAAAAAACCCCCCAAAAATCCCAAAAAACAAAACAACACAAACCAAACCAAACCAAACCAAGCAAAAAAAACCCAACCAACCAACCAAACAAAAAACCCACAAAAAAACCCCAAACAAACAAACAAAAACAAAAAACCAACAAAAAAAAATAAAAAAACCAACTAAACAAATAAAAGAAATACAACACACACACACACACAAAAAAAAAAAAAAAAAAAAAAAAAAAAAAAAAAAAAAAAAAAACCACAAGGAAAACTCAAAATATTAAAAAAAAAAGAAAATAATTTCTCTGTTCTCCCAGCATGTGAAATTGATGTAGCAAAACCTGGTGATAAAGCTGGTTTTATTATTATTATTATTATTATTGTTATTGTTATTATTGTTTTTATTGCTGTTGCTATTGCTATTAGTATTGCTATTATTATT
>VWZU01004605.1:99933-138450 GCA_013397095.1 Sterrhoptilus dennistouni
AAAAAAAAAAAAAAAAAAAAAAAAAAAAAAGAATACAGGGTTAGACTTTGGAAAAAGCTTCCAAGTTTAGAGACCACAAGTAAAAATGTGAGTTTGTGGTTTAGATAGACACACATTAAGCTAAGCAGTGGAATGTTTTAAGGTTTAGGATTTAGGAGTAGTTATAAAGGTAATAAGAGGTTTTAGGGTGTAGTTCTGTAAGTCTGCGTGTCGTGAGATGAACAACATCATGGTCAACAAACTTAGAACACAAATTTAGATGGTCAAGAGAATCCCCACTGCAGCAGAGACATGCAAGACAAATTAATTGGGGTTTGGTGTGGAAGTAAAAATATTCTTTGTGGCAGTAGTTTATTGGCTAATTAACCTTTAAAAGACCTTGTGGCCTGTGGTTTTGTGACCTCTGACCATGGACTTTTGGATTATGGTGAGGATGTTCTCACCTTTTGATGAGACTGCAGCAATAAATGCAGCAATAAATGCAAATAATGCTTTGAAATGTCTCCAAGTGATCCCGTCTCTCCAAAGTCCAGACACTACCCCACACACATGATTTTATTTCTCAGCTACCTGAGCCTTTTCTCATTCCTCAGAGCCCACACCTTGGAGTGTGTGAATTACACCTCTCTGCAAGGGAAGGAGACCACGCTGCTGGAGGTAAATAAAAAGGGAACCCGAATCGGTTGCAAAAATAACGACAACAAAACCAAAACAAAACCAAACCCAAGAAAACCTCTAAAAATTCAGATTTTTTTTTCCCTTGGCAAAAGGCAAAACAGTGTCAGAGTGCTCCTTCCACTGCACAAGCAGAGAACACTCCTGGCTGCACAGTGCTGTCAGGGCCAGCTGGGATTTAGGAACTCCTCATATGCTCACCCCAGGCTGCCTCACTACTTGCAGGATACTCAGGGTGTGCAAAGCTCGTGTGCCCACACCCAGCCCTGCACCTCGAGGTGCCTTTCCTTGCCCAGTTTCACCCCATTTCCTGAGGCATCTCTGCCAAAAGCAGCTGGGGCTGGAGGAGGTGAGGAGCAGCAGTGCCCTTTGGGTGTGTCCTGGGTTGTGGTGTAGGATGTGCACACAGTATTTATTCCATCCCCATCCCCATGAGCTGTTGGAACCAGGTGGGGCAGTGTTTTCCCAGGCCCCTCCTTTGGGCTCTTCTGCTCATGGCCCATCAATGCCTTGCCCAGGACTCACAGGGAACTCCCTCCAGGAGCTCTCTCTGTTTAATGGGCCATCAAGGACCCACTGCACGACTCCTCATCCCATTGGGAGATGCTCCGCCCAGGGGGAGGAGCCAAGCATTCCCACCTGCAGAGAATCTGGGATTTGGGACAGGACAAGCAGCCCTGAGCCACTGGATTCCCAGAGGAGCAGAGCTCCCAGACCTTTCTGTGGGATCACTGCTTCAGGAAGAGCCCCTCACCTGGACTGCTCCCACCACCCTGCTCAGGCTGTGTTCTGACTCTGTCAGTGCTCCTTTGTGTTATTGCATTGATTTTATTTTACCTTTCTTCTTATTAAATTGTATCTCTGACTTGGAGCCTCTCACTCGTTTTGCTTTCAAACCACGACAGGGTGCCTCCTCTGTGCTCAGAGGAGACTCGTGTGAGGACATTTCCAACACAAATGCCTAAAATTAGGGAGGATGGATTCCACCTTTTATACCTCAGGAATCAGAGAACCACGGAAGATTTGGGTTGGGAGGAGCTGAAATCCCATCCCATTGCAGCTGGGGGAAATAATCCCTGTTTTCTTCACCTGCATGAGCAGTTGTAGGGATTGATGAACTGTTTGAAGCTCATTCCACACTCTCAGGGTGGGTTTTCCTGTCTCTTCCATGCAGATCAGTGCTGGGATATAATTCATTCTCGACTCCTGACTCATCTGCAAAGGGGAAAAGAGAATGAGATCAGCTTTCTCACGGATTTTTCTTTATTTAATTTGTTTTAGTGAATAGACAGAGGATCCGGATTCTTTACCGTTCATCCTTTATTTCCAGTGAAAGTGTCAGAACAGGTGAGAACAAAGAGGTTCCCTCATCTGCAGAACAGAAACTGATAGGAACAAAAAAAGAAGAATTATTGCAAATATCCATGGTGACCTCTAGTTATGGCCACTGTAATAAATAAGAAATATTTTGTTAATTAAAGCATTTGGAAGAAAAAAAAGAAATTATTTGAAATTCCATTCAGGAAGGTTTTCCCAGCTCTGATGTGAATGAACTGTCCAGCACTTTGGGAACATCCCACTCCCCATGTGTGCCACCCTCAGTGCTCTGGGGATGGGGATGCAGAGACACAATCCCAGTGTCCAGTGGCTCCCAAAGAGCTGAAATAGATGAGAAAAACGCCTTAACATAGCCAAAATCACCAGGGAGTGAAGGGATGGCAGGTTGGAGAGAAGAAAAACTTCCATTGGCAGCCTTTGAACCTAAAATTATTATATCAAAGTCACTCTCTGCAGGCAAGAGGGGTGAAATTGAACATTTTTCCTAAAGAAATCCAAGGGAATTGTTCTCCAGGAGCCCGTTTGAATGGTGGGATCAGTTCCCAGGGGGGTTTCTGGGGTCTGTGGAGGCACCTGCAGCAGAGGTCAGGGGAGCAGAGGGGTGCAGGGCACGGAGCAGGGGGTGGCACTTCCAAGAAAAGAGCTCGGAAAACAAAGAGGGGAAGCAGAAAGGCAGAGCTGTGACAGTGCCTTGGACTGGGGCAGGGAAGTCATCCATAATCCTTTGGAAGATTGGCCTTCCCAAGGAGCCATTGTTTGAGTCCTGGCACAGAGTCGTGCCTGTGCTTTCTGTGGAAGAGCTCCCCTCATTACCCGAGGTCATTGGGGCAGGGATTTAATTCCTGAGAATGCCAGGAGAAGGAGATCCCACAGCTGGCAGCTCGTGGTCCTCAATCAACCCCTCCATAAAAATCTGCATTCCTTCCTGCAGGGAATTTTGGGAACGTTTTTCTTCCTGAAAACACGGGCAGGTTCATATTGAGACAAGTCCCTGACAGGGGAAACCGAGGCAGCTCCTTGGGAAGGCATTTTTGAGGAATGCTGCCAACCTGTGTCTACTGGCCCTGGCTGAGCAGGGGATTCTTTGACAGGCACTGGGAGGGTGTTTTAATTAATGTTTCAAGAAAAGCAGGGGGGGAAGAACAATCCTTCAACTTCTCAAAGGTCAGAAGGTGCTCAGACATCACAGAATTGGATGGAGGGCAAGAGCCTCAAGAGACAGAGAGCTGTCAAAGCTCCTGGGCAGCAGAGCTGAGTTATTTTCTCTCTGTGAGCAGGTGAAATGGAGGTATCAGAGAATGAATCTCCTGTTCAGACACGCTCCAGAGATCCAGGCAGGGCTGCAGGGAAGGTCTCTGCTGCACTGGGCCAAAGCAATGAGGATAATTAAAACCAAGAGTTGTGGGATCATTCCGTGACTTCTAATGGCATTGAAGTGTCCCCACAAATGGATGTGACCCCTTCTCATGGAGACTTTGAAAAGTGGGAAGGACTAACAAGGTTATTTTTTGAGGGGCATCTCCCATCTTCTGTCATGGAAGAGATAAAAGATCAGATTTTCAACCTGAAAAGCTTTTTGACTACAGTTCTTGTCCTTCTCCATGCTGAGCTCACTCAGAGCTCCCCACTGCACTTCACCTGAACTCTAAAACTGCTCAGCTCAGTTTTTGTTTGGGCTGGGATCCCCACATCCAACTGGGTTCACATGAAAGGGGTGATTTTACCACTGGGAATCTCATTTATCTGACTGAACTTACCTCAAAGCCTGCACATCGAGAAATGGCCACTTTTACTGTGCTCAAAAAATGCCTCACACCAAAATCCGAGCGTGCCTGCAAATGTGAATTCCCCCAAAAATTCTCCTATTAATGGGATGTGCCCAAACAAACAGCTCCTCAGCACCAAACAAATGCAAAAAATACATAAAAAGTCAATATATATAAAAAATAAAAACTCCTTTCATGCTGTCTCAGTGGTAAAAAAGGCATCACGAAGCTTTCTCAAATTTTGAAATTATTTTATTCAGGCTTACATTGGCTGCAAGGTGGGAATAACAATGAGGCAACGCTATTAAGTGGGAATTTTTTCTGAGCAGCTGTGGGAGATGCTGGGAGCTGAATGCTGAGCCCACTGCAAGGAAAAAACTGAACCCAGCTCCCAAACCCTCTCGGAGAACCTGCACACCTACAGGAAGGAATTTTTAGGAAGCCGGAGATGTGACAAAGAGAATTTCGACAGCTCAAACGCTCTTTTAGGAGCTGAAAATAACCTGTTTCCCCCATCCCTTTCCCCATCCAGCTGGGGTGGGAAGGGCTCTCAGCTCCAACGTGAACTTTGCTGGTGTCTGTAGCTGGAGGTGACACAAAGGTTGCAGGACAAGAATAGAGGGAGATTAGCTGGGCTCTAATCCCACCGGTGCCGTGGTGGATTCACCTACGGGGAGCCTTCCAGGGCTCCAGGGAAACGTGTTAAACCTGGCCTCCCAATCCTAATTGATCCCCTTCTATCCCCTTTTCTACCTCACTGCAGCATCAGGACCCGTTTTAGTTGTTCCACTTAAGCTGCCCCAAAACAGGGCTGAGGGGGGATGTGGGAGCAGAGCGAGGCTGAGCGTGGAGCTCGTGCTCAGACCCAGCTGAATCCCAACTCCTGGGTGGGGACAAACGGTGCTGGGAACATCCCAAAAAATGCCAGCAATGCCCCAGCTGGCCCATCAGAATATGAATTATTCCCACCTCTGCAGTGCCTCGTGGGTTTGTTGTTAATAAATTCAAGTTTCACACAGGCAGGCAGACGACAGGGAGGGAGAGGAGCTGCAGAAGTGATGCCTGGAGTTTTCTCTTTGCTGTGTTTCAGGTTCTGTGGTGGCCAGGGGTGCAGCCCTGAGCTCACAGTCAGTGTCACTCAGCTCTGCACACAGCAGGGACACAAAACAAATCCTTGCCCAAATGGACACCAAGGACAACTCTCAGGCCCAAGAGCACAAACAAGGGGGGCTGGAGGGAGGAACAACAAGGATGGGACCTCACAACCTGCAGCTGCAATTGGACAATTCAACCCCAAGCTGCAAATGGACCAAAACTGATCCAAGTGTCACACCTGGGGACCCTTTGTCCATTTGGGGACCATTTTGGGTCCCCCTTGGGTGTAGCCCTGGCCAGGCTCTTGTCCTGCCCAAGGTGGATCCTGGAGACCTTGGAATAAATCTCTGCTTTATTCTCCAGCTCTGCCCAGTCTCTGCTCCAGCTCAGCCTTTCCAAGGCATCATAAGCCCCAAATATTCCAGTAATTTGTGGAAGGGGATTCCCAATCCATTTCCACGGAAAAACAAACGGGGGCTGTGATCTGCCTGCCTGGTGGGTGGCCAGAGCAGCACTGATGCTGATCCACAGAGCCTCCTGCAAAACCAGAACCTGCAGGATTTAAACTCCAACAACTCTCCAGAGCACGAAACAATCGGGCAGGGCGGAGGCGGCCTCGGAGCCGACATAAATCTTTCTTCCCTCTGCTCGAATCTCACGCTGATAGCAGCGAGTTTTCTTATCAGCCTCTGATGGCAAGAAAGGAGGATCTAGATAAAGTTGTTTATTCCAGTCAGGTATTGGCATGATGTGAGAAAACACACTGGGAGACCAGATGTTCCCGAGCTGGCCACTGCAGGCGTTTGCTCGGGAGCAGGAAAAACGATTTTTCCTCATTTTCCCTGGCCTTGCTTGGCCTGTTGTTATTTCCTACGAGCACCTCGGTGTTTTCCTCCATCAGCTGGAGCAGAGCCCAGGTCCTCCCCTCCTGCTGCATCTGTTTTCTGAGCAGTTTTTGAGAGTTCTCAACAGAGAAGTGATAAATCCTCCTCAGGATGGGGGGAAACGCTCGGCTGAGGATGGTGAGGGGAATTCAGGCACGTTCTTGGCGATCCCTTTGGCCAATCTTGCAGACGACAGTGCTGAGGTAAATTAATCTCCTGTGTACCAGGGAATCACCTGGATTTTGCAACTCCCTGGACACCGGAGCAGTGGGAATGGACAAGGAAGTTTCTGTAAGTTTGAGAGGAGTTGGCAGCACGAGGAGGAAACGTTTTGGTCTCCCCCCAATTTCATCTTTTCCTTCATAGATTCACTGACAAAACAGGACAGATTTTGTGTGTGACTTTGCTCTCTTGGGGTTTGTTTGAGGAGGTTCTTTTTTTCCCAGTTCATAAGATTTCAGGAGCAAAAACCTAACATGAATTGTTCTTTGATGCTGATCAAATATTGACTCTATTAATTAAAAAAAAAAACGAGCAGAGCTGCACAGCCTCATCTGTCTGCAGAGCATTTGTAATCTCCAAACATAACAGGAGATACTCAAATGTCCACATAATCTTCTCTTTTAACCTTTGGATGAGGAATTTTTTCCATCCCATCCCTGGAAATACCTGGAAATACCCTTTTCCCTGGCTGTACCTGAAGCAATCAGCAACAGCAGGACTCAGCAGAGAGGAACAACAACAACAACAAAAAAAAAAGTGTTGGAAAGCCCTTCATTAACCAATCTGAAACGAAAGCATTCAATCTTAATCCTGTCACCAGGGTTCCCTAATTAAGGGAATGGGCAGATTTATGAGGTTTCTATTTTTACCGCGGAAGTGACGTCAGGGCTGGCCGCGGCCAACGGGAATTGTGTTTGAATTATCCCAGGAGAACTCCCGTGTCCTCCAGCTCCCACAGCACCTCCCTGTTGGAACTCTGGAGGCTGGAAATTTCAAGTTTTCTGAGCTGAGGGGTTCTGACCCTCAGGCAACCACTACATTTAATTTGAGGCTTTGGAAAAGGCTCCCAAAATTGCGTGATGGCACTGGCGTTGTGGGTGTGGAGTTGGAGTGGTGCTGTGGGGTTGTGTGGGCCAAGATGGAAGATTTCAGGTGTTGTTTGAGTTCTTGTCATAATTTTCATCGTCAGTTCTTTTTCTTTACCTTCTTCTTCTGTCTTATTCACACATCTGGGTGGTTTTCTCTAATTGAGTGAAAGATTTCTGCGTTGCAAACATCAAATAGTCACTATTGAACCAAAAGCATAAATAATGTGTCACTTTGGTGTTGGGTAATTATCTCTTAAATACCCTTGGTGAAAGTGAGAAAGGCTCCATTTAGCCTTGTTCCTCCAGCTGGCATGCTGGAGCTCAAGCTGGAAGTACTGTAAACAGATAAAATAAAATAAAATAAAATAAAATAAAATAAAATAAAATAAAATAAAATAAAATAAAATAAATGACCAAGACCGAACTCAACTCTACATTTCCTGTGTCTTTCATCCTGAGCTGAGATAAAGCAGATCAGTGACATCTCCCCAGCCTCCCCAGCTCCCAACAGAAAACCTCAGCCAGGGTTCCCAGGGATCCACACCAACTCGAGCTGCAGCATTGTTTTCCTTTCTTGTTTCACTTTTCTGGATTATTGTCATCAAATCCCAATCCTCTGCAAGCCCAGTGGGAGACAGTGGGATAGACTTTATTCCTCATCAGGCTGGAATAAATTTTGGAGGTTCCTCTAAAGCCATCAGACATCACTCACGTTTGCAGTGGTGGCAGAAATTGGACAAATGGGGTTAGGAAGGAGAGAATGGGAGTGCTGGGCTGCCTGTAAATGGGTCAAAAGTCAATTTAGATCTCAATTTGTAGGAGAGATCCAGCCCTTTTTGGTAGTGTTGGCACCACTTCTGTGTCTACCACAGCATTTTTTGGAGAAACTCCCCTCCTAAAGAACCTGTTGGGACAACGAAGGATCTTCCATGAAGCAGCTTCAGCCCCTTCCTTCCCCCTCTGTTTGGAGCTGTCTTTGGTGATGCTGCTGGGGGAAAAGAGGAGATTGGGAAAAGGCCAAATTTCAAATTCAACTCCTCCAGCAAGGGAAATCCAAAAGGCAAAGAATCACCCCCAAAAATCACACAAACCCAAAACCGGGGAGAGAAACCATGAATCCAATTTCCACAAGAAAAAAAAAAAAAAATCCAAGCTCCACATGCTTCCAGGATTTTTTGTTCTTACCCTGTATTGATGGAAAGCTTTTAGCTTTGCCCCTATATTTAGCATTGCAATAAACGTTCCGCATCCCCACGCTGCCATCACTGCTCATTTAAAAGCTTAAATAGCTGAATTTATGACAGGTTTTTCTTTCTGATGCCGCTGTTTTCCTGCTCATGAATTATAGATCGAGCTTTAGAGAGAGTGGTGGTGTCAGAGAAAAAACGATCACTCCTCTTCAGGAGGAGAAAAAATAAGACAGGAAGAGGCTCTGTGACAATGGACAAATTCGTTGGTTGGGGAGGAAAAGGGTCTTTTGTGGAATCTGTCAGATTTTGCCTTTTTCGTTATGATGGGAGGAGCAGGAATTTGATTTCTGCCAGCAGCCCAAAGAGCAGGATAAATTAATTTCTGCCACAGGCCAGATCCCCGTTCCCTTTTCCAGCAGGGATGACCCCTCACCTCACCCTCATTTATCAAGACCTCTCCCAAACCAAGCATTTCTTTGTGGATTCAGACCTGGCCACTCTCCACGGCCACAATTCCACATTTTCCTGCTGCTGACCAGCATTTTCCTGCTGTAGCTCCACTCCTCCTTCCAGGGGACCCTGTTAGCAAGGAATTCCTCTCCTGGAATTCCTTCCCTCCTCCCATCAGCTGTGCTGGGAGAAGTGGGCAGAGTTTTGCACACTGAGTCTCACACCATGTTGAGGAAGGATAAAATATTGAAGTTATTTTTGCTGTGAAGTTTGGAGAACAAAAATGATGTCAGTTATCTCAGGGCTGTCTTGTGCCTTATTTGAGAAATTTTTTTTCTCTTCAAGATTTGTGAATGGCACAGGGGGTTTGCTGTGCTGAATGTGTTTACACCTCCACATTATCTCCTCTTACACCAGGAATTTTGCCAAATGCTCCTTTTTCCCTTCTCCGTCTCCATCTCCAAATCCCCCTTCCCAAATTAACTGACAGCCTTTCATGTCCATACTCTGGCAATTTCTCCTTCATTCCAGGAGGGAGGAATGCACAGGCCAGATAGTCCAGCATAGCTTTGCAAAGACTTTAAGCTGCTTTTCCTCTTGTCAAACCAGCCTAAAATAAATGTATTCCACACCTATAGGCTGAAAAATTTTTACAAGGCAAGGCTCTCGTGAAGAAATATAAATCTCAGTGGGGAGAAGAATGCAAAGCAATAAAGTTGTGTACACAGCTGAGGGCAGAGGGATGAAGGGCTGGCAGATGAACTATTTTCTAGTTGTTTTCTCACCCAAAAACCATCCTCTTCATCAGAGCCTGAGCAACTTCCAGGAACAGAGTTTATCCTACCCAGTGCCTGCTTCTGACAGAAGTAGCTTTGCCAGCCTGACCTTCTCCCTAAATCCACCCAGCATGGCCTGGAAAGTTTTTACATTTTTTTTTTCCTTGCTGTTTCATTCTGTTCTTTCATTTTTAGGGCAAGAAAAATTATCCCCACCCTGAGAGCTCCCAGCCGAGCTCTGAACAGCGGCGAGGACACGAGGGGACGGCCCCCGATGGGGCGTTGCTTTGCTCTGATACAGAGAACTCCGTGTCTGGTATTGACAACTCCAGACCAATGCCCAGGGCCTGCACTGGAAGGGTCATTTCTGCTCTGACCCAACCCCCTCACACTACTTTGTGCCATCACCACACCAGGAGATGGAGGAGGAGGAAGAAGGAGGAGAGGAACACGAGGTACCACCCAAATTCCTCCATCTTGTCCTCCATTTACCTCTATTCTATGAACCCCAAAACTACTGAATTTTTCATCTTGTGCTGTGCTAAACGACTGTTTTCACCCCTTTGTGGTTTGCAATTCCTCTCTCAGTGTCAGAAGCCTCTCCCATGGACTAAGATCAAACCCAGTGTCTTCCTGGGCTCCGTGCCAAGGTCTCCAACCCCCTGGACCAGCTCCACACCCCCTGCCCAGGGCTCAAACTCCCTTCCTCGGGAGGTGTCCCAGGGTGTCCGAAGGGATGTCCTGGGCTCCAACACCCACGGAGCTGCTGGGGGCTGGATTGGCAGGAGGAACCTCCAGGAGACAATGGATGGCTGGGGAAAAAATGAGGCATCACAGAGACCACTGGAGGGGAAGCTGATATTTGAGCTGGGCCCAGAGCAAGTCAGGATTGTTCAGAATTCTTTCTGTGCCTTTGCTGTTCTGTCCCCTCTGCTTCTCCAGCACCACCCGAGCTCCTCGGGCTTTTCAAATCAGGGTGAGCTTGGAAGTGCTGGGAAGTGCCGGGAGCCCTCAGCTCCTGAGAAACCCCTCCTGAACCCAGGCTTAGCTCCACTGGAAACCAGCCTTTGATTCACCAAAATCAGCCTTTGATTCACCAAAATCTTGACACTGCCAAGACAAGACAATGTTGGGTTCTGCAAGGAAATAACGACTCTCAAAACCCTTCCCATCTTCTGCTGCCTCTTAACCAGCCCCAGGAAGGGCCAGATTTGGTGTTTTGCTCTGTGTTGAATAAAATGGTGCTGGCCTGAAACAAATGGTTGTGGGTGGCTAAATTAGTCCTTGCAGCTTTATGGACTAATTTGGGTTAATTGTCAGTAAATCAGCTCAGAAAACAAAGCTTGGGCATTTCTCGAGAATTACATCAAGAAAATCAGAAAGAAAACTGACTTCTGATATTTTTAAGGCAAAAATTAATGAAATTATGTAGATTATTTAAGAACTTTTAGGCTATTTTTGCACATCATCAAAAGAATGGCAGAAGAGAAGAGAGGCAGTGTCCCAAATTTCTCTTGGGAAGCAAAACCTTGGTTATTTGCTGCTTTTAGAGCTGGACCTCTGAGTAATTTGAGTAATTTATTACTGATATCTGCGCTGTCAGATACGCCTGGGACTGACTGAGGTGAGGGACTGAAAACTAGGCAGAGTGGAGATTTTCAGGATTATCTTCAGCAAAGAAAATTGAAATATATCTCCGTGCTCTGACAGGCACTTCCAGGAGCTTGGTGATGGCTGTGTTGAAATCTGTCCCCTCTTAAGGAAGCAATAAAATTCCACAGCTCATGATTAGCACCTCATTAACATCCCCTGGCTCTCAGCAGAGTCTGCTCAGCACTCTTGGTGCACCCAGCACACCTCATTCCCTTCTTGTTGGAACTCTGGAGGCTGAGAATTCCAGGCTTTCTGTGCTGACAGGCGCTGACCCTCAAGAAAACACTGCATTGACCTGAGGTCATGGAAAAGGCTTCCAAAATTGAGTGACAGCACTGGGATTGTGGGTGTGGAGTTTGGATAGAAGTGTGTGATGTCACAGGGTGGAAAACTTAGATTTTAAGATTTTAGTACATTGGAATATATATGGAGTGATGGAGGATTTAAGGCATTGTCCAAATCCTCCTTTTTCATCCTCTTCTTCTTGGTTTTGGGTGGTTTTCTGTAATTGGATGAAAAAGGTCCCCTTTGCAGGCCTTGGGTGGTCATTATTGGGTCAAAAATATAAATTATATGGGTGTCACCTCGTTATTAGGTGATCAGCACTTAAATAACCTTGGGAAGGGTTAGAGGAATCCATTTTACATCTATTTTCTGCCTTTCTAGTTAGCGCTCACGGCTCGTGAGACTGAACTGTAGCTAAGAATTAATAAACATCTGAGTCTGAACATGAAATTGGGACTTCTGTGTATTAATCCTGGCTCTAACACGAAGAAAAGATTATAAACCAACACCTCCTGCCTCCCAAAATTCCCGTTTCCATCAGAGAAGGTGATTTCCTTCCTGTCAGGTGTGACTGGGAGTTGTCATTAATGGGTTCAGCTCCACATTCGGAGCTGTCGGCCTTTCCCTGGGAGGGTGCAGCTGAAATTCCCTGGTTTTGCAGGATATTTGGATCTTTTCCTGGCAGTTTGAAGCCATTCCCTGTGTCCTGTCCCTCCATCCCTTGTAAATCCCCTCTCTCTCCATCTTTCCTGTAGCTCCTTCAGGCCCTACAAGGCCACAGTGAGGTCACTCCAAAGCTTCAAGCTGCATCAAGGGAAATATACGGAAAAAAAAATTTACAGAAAGGGTGATAAATTGCTGGAATTGTCTGGCCAGGGAGGTGGTGGAATTACCATCCCTGGATGTGTTTATAAAAAGACTGGATGTGGCACTTGGTGCCATGGTTTAGTTCAGGCGTTATGGTTGAGTCGGACTCAATGATCTTTGTAGTCCTGGTTTGGTGCCTGAGGTGTTTTGGTTTTCTGAAATTCTTTTCCCAGGGAATTTTCTGTGAACAGGAGAAATGTTTTGTAAAATCTGCCTATATTATTCATTCCTTTCCCTAGGAGGGACTTCTTGCTTTCCCTCTGCTCTGACCAATGGGAGTGAAGAGGTTTGTCTTTGTGTCACCAATCCAATTGGTCTGTGTGAAATGGTATAAAAGGGAGACACATCCCAAAAATAAAGGAGTCATTTTCAGCCTTCTGAATCTCAGAGTCTGTGTCATTGTGGTGTAAAACAGTGTCAGATCTTGAAGGTCTCTTCCAGCCTGGTGATGCTGTGAATTCTGATTCTGTGATTCTGTGAATTCTCCTCTCCAGGCTGGGCAATCCCAATTCTCCCAGCCTTTCCCCACCTCTGACCATCCTGGTGCCTCCTCTGGATTTGTCCCAACATCTCCACACCCTCCCCATGCTGGGAGCCCAGGGCAGGATGCAGAGCCCAGCTGGGCTCTCACCAGCACAGCACTGAACCCGTTCTGTTGCCCTGATCTTTTTCAGCCTTCTGATGTTTGCATTTTTCTAGTGGAGTTTCTCACAGATTTTCATGTCAACAAAAGTGACGTTATTATAACTATCCTTTGTGTTTATCATTCCTCTCTGGAGGAGGGGCAATTGCTGGACTTCTAGTTTGACCAGTGTGGTTGGAGAGGTGGCAACCTCATCCTCCAACCCATGATCATTGTCCAACATCTGTATAAACCGAAGTAAAAAAATAAATTTCCCTCTTTTTGCCCTGACAACTTGACTGTGTGCATGTCATTCGTTTGGTGCCCTATAGAGACACCATTTCCACCCCGTTCTTGTGTCTGTGCTCATCAAATAACTGAGATTCACTCCCCAAAAGCATCAGCACCCTGCCCGTGCCCTGTCCCTCTGTCTCTCTGCTGACTCCTTGGCCCGTGGGGATTTCCTGTGGCACGTGTGGAATGCTTTGTTCCCAGGGGCACCTCTAATCCCAGCTCCTCCGGGGCTGCTCTCCCTGCAATGCCCCACTGATGTGGAAGAGAATGAAGTCCAGCTCACACAAGGAAGGCTCCTGCCGCAGGAATGTGCTGGCACACGGCCACCAGACACAGGCTGAGCTGACAGGAGTGGGCACAAATGGCCAGTGGTTGTCCCCTGAGGCAGCCCAGGAATGCCACCAGGATCCTGGGTGCACCCATTACATATCTAGGAGTTACATATCTGGGTGTTATATGTGTGAATCTGCACCAAGTCTTTGCTCTGGGCAGATAATTGGTATGAGATGGGATTTTCCTGTTCCTTTGTCCTTCCCATCCCTGCTAAAGCCTCTCAAGCCCCACATTTTGCCTGGTATTTATCAATGCCTGGGTTGGGATTGTGTGGCATCATCTCTGTTCCTGTCTTTTTCCCTCACTTTTGAGATTTCCCAAGGGCAGCAGGCACAGCTGAAATCCTCAGTTAATTCTGTGATCCACACCAGTGACAATCCCAAAATTTTATTAATAAAACTTCACTAAAATCACCTATTTTCAAGTTTATGGATGTAACAAAGGCAGAGTTAACGCTGGGTCCAGCCTGAGAGAAGGTGCCACAAGAAGTCAGAAAATAAAACTCAGTGTCTCTGCCCTGTGCTCTGCACATCCCAAAGAATCCAACTTCCAGCAGCTTTTCCTTCATTGCTTTTCCAAGAATCCACCAGACACTTTTAAAATTTGTTTTCTTAAAACACTTAAAATAATTAATCCCTCTTCAGATGCAGGGAGAATAAAGTTTCAACTCCTGCTAGAACCCAGCCAGTGCTGAGACCATTTATCCTCAATATTCCAGTCTAGGGGCCAGCTCCTTTTTTTGGGATCCACAAATTCGCTGTTGCTTTGTGTTTCCATCTGGACAGAGGATTCTCCCCCTCTAGAGGATGGTGAGGTTCTGTCCATCCCCTTCCAGCACTGCTCTGGCTGGACACGAGGGCCAGGGCTCTGTTTTATTTCTTGCAGGGGACCTCACCTGATGCCTGGAGTTTTCTCTTTGCTGTGTTTCAGGTTCTGTGGTGGCCAGGGGTGCAGCCCTGAGCTCACAGTCAGTGTCACTCAGCTCTGCACACAGCAGGGACACAAAACAAACCCTTGCCCAAAGGGACACCAAGGACAACTCTCAGGCCCAAGAGCACAAACAAGGGGGGCTGGAGGGAGGAACAACAAGGATGGGACCTCACAACCTGCAGCTGCAATTGGACAATTCAACCCCAAGCTGCAAATGGACCAAAACTGATCCAAGGGTCACACCTGGGGACCCTTTGTCCATTTGGGGACCATTTTGGGTCCCCCTTGGGTGTAGCCCTGGCCAGGCTCTTGTCCTGCCCAAGGTGGATCCTGGAGGCCTTGGAATAAATCTCTGCTTTATTCTCCAGCTCTGCCCAGTCTCTGTTCCAGCTCAGCCTTCCCAAGGCATCACACCCTGAGTGACTCAGGAAATTTATTCCAAATCTGTTCCACCCTGGCCGTGCTCCAAAGCGATCCAGGGCCGGCAGGAATGGGTGGAAATCCACACAGGGACATTCCTCACATTCCGGGGCACGTGCTGCTCCCTGGAAAAAAAAATAAAATAAATAAAAATAACCCAAAACTTTCCACTGCAAAAAACTTTCCCTCCCCGGCTGTCCCAGTGCCACCAGAACTGCTGGAATTGGGGATATTGAGGTGCCAGGCCCTATGAGCAGCAGGAGGAGTTGGGTTTCTCTCACCTGGTGGGAATACGTGAAATTTAGAAATTAATAATTAATTACTTAATTATTGATAGTCATAATCAAAGTAATCAAGGTAATGCATGGATTAATTCACTGTGTGGGGTCAGTGGGACAGCCCTGCTGGTGGAGAGGAGGAAATAAATGCACAGACAATTGGGTGACCTCTCACCAGGCCCTTCACAAAGGTGGAGAAAGGTAGAAATTAATTCCTGTCCTTTGTGTTCATGCCCTGAATTGTTCCCTGTGCTGTCACACCAAGGCTCACCCACCCAGAGCCCTTTTCCAGAGGGATCCCAACCCAGGGCTCAGCCACGGGAGTGATGGACAGATCCAGGTCCATTTCCCCCAGAAATTTTGGGGTCAGTTGCCTGCCAGAGCCACTGCCAATACTGATTTATTTTAGATATTGATTTATTTAAAATATTTTTTTTTTTATTTTAAACAAAAAAATCAATATAATTTAAATAGGCTGTGTTTCTGCAGAGCTGTTTATCCACAGCCAGTGAAGGGGAGCACCAGGAGGGTTGAGCAGAGGAAAATTTGGCTCCTCTGGAGGGGTTTGTGTTTTAATTGCTGGGCTTTAATTCCCTCTTCAGCTGCTTCAAGGGGCGGCAGAGAAGCAGAGCTGGACTCTCTGTTGTGAAGGAGAAAGGGAAATTCCAATTGGATCCAGGGAAAAATTCACCATAAATGTGTGAAACCCTCATTGATAAAGACATTAAAAATTCAATCAGCTGAGACCCTGAGCATCATGGGCTGGCTTTGAAGCTCCTTCTGCTTTTTACTCTCTCCCAACCAAAATTTACCTGATGAATTAACTTTTCATATTAATTATAATATGAAAATAACCTGTGCTTTTACCTGATGAATCCCCACCACGACCTGTGAATTTACAAAGCCATAACCTCCCTATGTTCAGAATTCTTTCCCTGACTCCAGAGGAACTTTCCAACATGCCGTGGCAGCTTTAAAAACAGCATTTCATTGTGTATCAGTCCCTGCACCCTGAATGAAAGCACTGCCCACGTTATTATCGATCTCTTCTGTGATTCCAATCCCTGCTGGCCCCATTTAATTGAACAATTTTGTGGTCACCTGGCACCAGAACATGTCAGCAATACTTCCCTGTAAATTTTATTCATGGAGCAGGGTCCTTTCCCTGTCCCTCCTCATCCCTGGGTTAACCAGATGACATTTATTAAATTCCACATTTGGCTCGTTCTCAGTGTGTACCTGCAGGTGCAGAAAGAGTTGTCAAAACACTTTTTTTATTTTTTTAAATTTAATCAATGAAAACAGAGAATCAAGGTCACGTTTCCTCATGTGACCACAAATTCATTCATTGTTTTGGAGGGGATGGAAAGAGGTTGTGACAGGAAAAACATTTTTTTAATCAGCAATTCCTGTAAAAAGGTTCCATAGAGGCTGATCTTATCTCTTCTCTGTCATCCTAAATAACCAAACAAATAATTTCTGTCTGAATTTCAGCAGCACCCCTGAGTCCCCTCTGCCACATTTCACCAAACTGCCCAGGGGTGCTGAAACACTGGGGTGTCTCAACCAAAACTTTGGGTTTAGAGTTGTATGTAGAAGTGGGAATTGATCAGGATGAGATCCGTGTTGGTTTGGTTGGGATCAGGATTCGTCTGTGCTGGTGTGATTGGGATCAGAATTGATCTTTGCTGCTTTGGTTGAGACCAGAATTATCTGTGTTGATTTGGTTGGGATCAGAATGGATCTGTGTTGGTTTGGTTCAGACCAGAATTGATCTGTGTTGGTTTGGTTGGGATCAGGATTGATTTTTGTTTGTTTGGTACAGGCCAGAACTGGTCTGTGGTGGTTTGGTTGGGATCAGAACTGGTCTGGGTTGGTTTGGTTGGGATCAGAACTGGTCTGTGCTGGTTTGGTTGGGATCAGAACTGGTCTGTGCTGGTTTGATGGGATCAGAACTGGTCTGGGTTGGTTTGGTTGGGATCAGAACTGGTCTAGTTTGGTTGGGATCAGAACTGGTCTAGTTTGGTTGGGATCAGAACTGGTCTGTGGTGGTTTGGTTGGGATCAGAACTGGTCTATGCTGGTTTGGCAGCCAGAGTGGGGCAGGCACAGCAGGAAAAACCTTGGGAAAGGCTTCCAGCAGGTGCCTCACCTCTCTGAAGAGATCACATCCCTCACCTTTTGACATAAACCCCCCCCAAACCCCCCATTTTAACTCCATCCCAACCTCATGCCCCGTTTGCAGCTTCCCCTGCACTCCCAGAGCCCCTGTGTGAGAGGAGTTTCTGCTGCACAGACGGAGAATGGGGACGTGGAGGGCTGGATTTTCAAACCCTGGAGGCACCACGAGGGACAGCTCTCTCTCAGAGAGGCAGCCAGCTTTCTTCTCCTCCTTCCTCTGCTCCAGTCCTCCTCCTGTTTGTTGGGTTCTCAGCACTGGCATCTTCCAGCTGCTTCCACGGGCCTCAGAACGTTTATTTTAAGCGAAATAAAAGTGCCTTGCCCCAACTCACCCAGGGCGTCTGTGGCAGAGCCAGAAGCTGAGCCCAGATCTTCAAAATCTCAGGCCAGGCTTAACCACAAGGCCATTCTTCCTCTCACAAAGATGATTCCCCATCCCATAGGAAAAAAATATCCTAACTGGATCTGGAAAAAAAATAAAAAAAAAGAAGAAAAAAAAATCCTATAAAAATACTTAAACCTGAACAAAAATGTAATAATTGCTATTCAGGATCCATGCAGGGGCTAATGAAAGCCATACTCCGTAACCTTAATTTAAAACAAGCCCAATATTATTTTTAGGGTTTGGATTGGGGATTTATTGCTTCTATCAGCAGCGTGTCTGGCACCCAGTGCCACACAAAACTCTGCTATTTCATCAAAACCCTGGCAAAACAAAAAAACAAACAAAAACAAACAAAAAAAACCTTTGATTTTTGAACAGCTGCTTCATTTCCCTGATTAAAAATGTCCCCCTGGAGCTCCTGTTCCTGTCCCCTTGGAAAACAGGGGGGCTGTGACACCCAGAGTGGGAGGCCAGTCCTTGCTGAGCTGAGCTCCCAGGCACAGTCTGGGATTAAGCCTTAATTCCGGAGATAGGAGTTATGCAATAAAGCACAATGTGAGTCCCCAGGGCTGACCTTCCCTTCCAGCCCAGGGGTGCAGAAACCCAACCTGAGCAAACCTTTTCCCTCCCTTCAGGGATAATTTCATTTTGCCTCCCAATTTCTGGCTCCAGGTGTGCGCTGTGCAGGAGCTGAGTCAAGCTGGGGGTGTTGTTTTCACACGTGAGACAGTAAATGATGTTCTTCTCTCCAGAGGAATTGAAAATAAAGGCACGTGGCAGCACAGCTCATCAGTTGAGTTTTTTTTTTCCTCTCCCCCCCTTTTTTTTTATATTGTTTCTGCTACTCTAATTCCAGGATCTAGGAGAGGAACTAACCACAATAATACCGGGTTTTTTTTTACAAGATTTTAACTTAATTTTGGCTGGGGACAAGAAACTCGAATATTTCTGGTAAACAAGAACAATGCAGGCTCTTGTGAGCTGAACTCAAAAGGCTGAGCCTTGAAGCATCTTTTTGTCCTTGCATCCTAAAACCTCTTCCTTTACAGAAAAGGGTTAAAAAGCAGCAAAAGAAAACAATGAAGGCATCAAAAATAGCTCAGGCCAAGTGCAAAGCCGCATATTTCTGGTGTTTTCACCCCTTGTCTCAGCACCTGCCAGCCCAGTGTCTCCTCTTTCATTACCCCAGCAATAACAAACCCTGCAGCCCTCAATCCCTGCCCTGGCCCCGAGCCTCGGAGCAGATGTGGTGGGAGGCTTCGTAAAAATAGAGAATAAACAGCCATGGCACAGGGCAGGCTGGGCAGGGAAGAGCAAGAACCTGGGTTTGTCCTGCCCTGAAAACGGCAATTCCTCCTTAGCTTTGATGCTTTGTCGTTTGGTCTGTGAGTGCAAATCACCCAAACTTCCCCCATGTCTCCTCTTAGAGAACTCTTCAGCCTCTTGCAGACTCGAGAATCCAGCCTGGGACAGAAATTCTGAAGAGAAATTAAGAATTCAAGAACTTCTGGTCTCAGGTTGGGTTTTTCACCCGAGATTCAGGTGGTTAAAAGTCCTTGGCCCTCTAAAAGCCCCGAGTCGCGTCGCAAGAAGAAAGCAAAGTCCTCAAGGTCTTGTTTTCAGGTTTCCCGTGTTGTTTATTATTTGATGTCTCACAGTTTTCTCCGCTCCCAGCCGAGCTCTGAACAGCGGCGAGGACACGAGGGGACGGCCCCCGATGGGGCGTTGCTTTGCTCTGATACAGAGAACTCTGTGTCTGGTATTGACAACTCCAGACCAATGCCCAGGGCCTGCACTGGAAGGGTCATTTCTGCTCTGACCCAACCCCCTCAAACTACTTTGTGCCATCACCACATCAGGAGATGGAGGAGGAGGAAGAAGAGAAGAACACGAGGTACTACCTGAATTCCACCATTTTGTCCTCCATTTACCTCTATTCTATGAACCCCAAAACTACTGAATTTTTCATCCTGTGCTGTGCTAAACGACTGTTTTCACCCCTTTGTGGTTTGCAATTCCTCTCTCAGTGTCGGAAGCCTCTCCCACAGACTAAAATCAAACCCAGTGTCTTCCTGGGCTCCGTGCCAAGGTCTCCAACCCCCCTGGACCAGCTCCACACCCCCTGTCCAGGGCTCAAACTCCCTCCTCGGGTCTCAGGTCATCCAAAGGGATGCCAACATCCTGTGACCAAAAAAAACCCTCAAAAAAACTAAAAAAAACCCCAACAAAAACAAACAAAACAAAAAAACTCCATACCAAACAAACAAAAAATGCCACCAAAAAAAAAATCCCAAACACTTTTGCTGCTGGATTAATGCAATGTATAAACGTGTCCTGCTTTTTCAGCAGCGCTTTCCCTCCTGTTCGCTGATGTTCTGGAGGGTAAAAATGCTCAGATAAAATACCTGTGACTCAAACCCACTTGTGTTGGGCTCAGTATTGATCACCTCCAGCCCACACAGTGCTGGGGATGAGCAGAGCCTGACCCTAAACTCCAAAGCCCAAAGCCCAAAGCAGCTCTTGGGGCAGAGGATCAAAGTTCCACACGTGCCTTCAGGGCGCACTGAAAACAAATCAACGCCAGCACATCCACCTGAAACCGGGCACTCCCTGGAGAATTTGTACTTTGCCACCGAGAATTAGTCAGAGGAAGGAGAAATAAGCCCTGGAAAAGCAGAAGCTGCCGCCTGTCTCTGCCTCTTTATCTTGTTATGATATTCGTGTCCAGCCGTGCTTCCCTCTGCAAACCGCCCGTCATCCTATCGCTTCACTTGGATTAATTATGCTCAATCAAAATGTTTCAAAAGAGGACAGAAATGTCTGCAGCAGTTAATCCCGACCATTGGGGTTGTCAGGACATTGGCATTTTACACTTCAGTTCAATTACAAGACAAATCTGCTAATGGGACGTAATCTTCCAGAGTAAACAAGGAAGCGGGGCGCTGATATTCTGACAATTGATTTGTGCAGGGTAAATGGTGCAGAGTAAAAGCTTCGGGAAGCCACATGAATGAGAGCAGCCCTGAGCTGGTCTCCTCCTGATTTCCCTTCCCTTCTTCCATGGAAAGAAAAAAAAATTGTTATGTGATGTTTGTTTTTAGTTGTTCTGCACCCAGGAGTCAGTGCCAGGCCAGAGGGACACTCCATCCCCAGTGGGATCATCTCCCCTTCCTTTTCCCTTTTCCCCTTTCCCTTTTCCCTTCTCCCTTCTCCCTTCTCTCTTTTCCCTTTTCCCTTTTTCCCTTCTCCCTTCTCTCTTTTCCCTTTTCCCTTTTTCCCTTCTCCCTTGTCCCTTCTCCCTTCCCCCTTCTCGTTTTCCCCTTCCCTTTTTTCCCTTCTCCTTTTTCCCTTCTCTCCTTGTCCCTTCTCCCTCCTCCCTCCTCCCAGCCACGGGAAGCAGGACAGGAGAGGGAAACAATTCAAACATAAAACCCTTTGCTGCAAAGGCTGAGGCTGCAGAGTCCCTGCAATGCACAGGGGGAGGCTGGAGACACCTGGGGCAGCTCAGCAGGAACCGGGGCTGGGGATGGTGATGGGAGATCCCAGTGGGGCTGGGGATGTTTGTGAGAGACCCCACTGGGGCTGGGGATATTCATGAGACCATCATCAGACTGGGAATTCTCATGAGGGTCCCCCATGGGGTGGGGGATGCTGAGGAGAGACCCCAAGGGGACTGGAGATAGTGACAAGAGTCCTCCATGGGGCAGGGGATGCTCAGGAGAGTCTCCCACAGGGCTGGGGATGCTGATGAGGGACCCCAACAAGGCTTGGGATGCTGATGAAAGTCCCCAGTGAGGTTGGGGATGCTGATGAGAAACCCCAACAGGGCCGGGGGTGCTGACAAGGGTCTCCCCATGGGGCTGGGGATGGTCATGAGAGACCCCCATGGGGCTGGGGATGGTGATGGATGACCCCAATGGGGATGTTTATGAGACCATCATCAGACTGGGAATTCTCATGAGGGTCTCTCATGGGGCTGGGGGTGCTGACAAGGGTCCCCCATGGGGCTGGGGGTGCTGATGGGAGACCCCAGTGGGGCTGGAGATGGTCATGAGAGACCCCAGTGGGGCTAGGCATGTTCATGAGAGACCCCAATGGGGCTAGGGGTGCTGATAAGGGTCCCCCATGGGGCTGGGGGTGCTGATGGGAGACCCCAGTGGGGCTAGGCATGTTCATGAGAGACCCCAATGGGGCTAGGGGTGCTGATAAGGGTCCCCCATGGGGCTGGGGGTGCTGATAAGAGCCCTCACCTCCCCTGAGCAATCCTGCCCCCCAAGCCCAGCTCTCCCCCAGCCCCCAGCAGGGCCAGCAGGCTCAGAGTGCTGTGTGAGCTGTGAGCCCTGAGCCTTCCCTTGACTAAAACAACCTTTAAAGGTTTAATTAAAGCCACGGGGAGTGATGCAATCTCCTTCCCACCCCCGCTGCCATTCCCCGGGCGGGCTGATGGGAGCCTGGCTGTGTAATTCCTGCACACTCATCACACTCACATCACACTCACATCAAACACTTGTCACACCCAGCACACCCCCTGTGGCCCTGCCAGCCCATTTCTGACGCTGTTTTACACCACAGCAACACAGACTTTGAGATTTAGAAGGCTAAAAATAATTTTTTTATTATTTTTGAAATGTGTCTTTTTTGTATTATTTTACACAGACCAATTTCATTGGTGAAACAAAAGCAAACTTCTACAATCACGTTGGTCATACCAGAGGGACATCAAGAAGTCTCTCCTAAAAAATAAATAAATAAATAAATAACAAAGTTATAGTTACAAAAACATTTCTTCTGTTCACAGAAAATTCTTTGAGAAAAGAATTTCAGAAAATTCAGAAAATAAAGCACCTCAAGCACAAAACTACAGCTACACATTTCCACAGCAGACGCAGGAGGAATAAACGTGGATCCTTGGTGATTGCTGCCCAGGGAGGTTATTTACAGCCTTGTAACCTGCCTGGTCACCAAAAACCTCCAACAGCCACTTGGACATGGTGTTTTCATTAAGCATTTATGGCAAAGCAACTGCAATTAAAGATTGATAAATCCTATTGCATTACAGCACTACCCAGAGCAGGAATTGACCTTGGGTCAACTTTCCTTTCTCTTGTCTTGTGTTCTGAGGACAATAACGAGCTGGAAGCAGCTATCAGTTAAAAGTGCTGCTTGTTCAGGGGGTTGTCCAAGTGATTTTGGTGTTGATGGAGACATTTTGTTTGGGACGTGGTGTTTATTGAAGGAGGAAGGGCCTGAAAATGAAACCACAAGCTGCAAGTTGGTTTGGGGTGAGCTCCCAGGGTCGTGTCCACCCTGACTCAGCTCTTTTGGGTGGAAATGGACTTCAGACAGCTCAGCTGAGAGAGGCTGGTGGGTGCTGAACCCTGGTTTCCCAAAATTCCTCCTCCCCAAAATACAGCACCCACCCAGAGATGCCAGGCTGTGCTGCTGGGCTGTCCACAAACACTCAGCTGAAAGGATTTCAGGGTTTGTTCTGTTCTGGAGGGACATCACACCCCAACCCAGGAATTGCTGAGCTCGTTCATCCATCTCCAGTTGGGAAATTTCACTGGGAAAAGGCGTTGAAAGCAAGGAGTGAGTTTGGAGATCCAAAATTATCCGGTAAAATGATGGAATTGGAAGTCTCAAAAAGAACTTGCCAGGATTGGGAACATCCAGATTTTACAGAGCGTTTGGGAATGGAGCCGTGTACAAATCCCCTTTCTCAGAGTTCCCCTGGGATTGGGTTTTTTCCCAAGACTTTGCAAGCACTTTAAGGAAAAGAGAATTTGCCCTTTCTGCAACAAACTGGTCCGAGCCACTCAGGCCCAGCCCAGCCTGAACTCTGCCCTTTGGGGAGGAGGAGGAGGGAGGGATTGACCCCTTTGTCTGCTACAACTTTCATTGTGACCTGGAAACTCCCATTTACTCACCGAGGGAGTGAACCATTCAAACCATTTCAGCACAGTGTTCCAGCATAACCATGTTTTGGCTCAGAGAAAAAAAACCCTCATCAATCCACGGACGTATTTTTCCTCCTGATTTTTCAGCCCTGGAGTATTTTTCCCCCTCTCTGGGAGGTGTGAGGATGCTCAG
The DNA here is from genome assembly GCA_013397095.1 of Sterrhoptilus dennistouni. Taxonomy (NCBI): domain Eukaryota; kingdom Metazoa; phylum Chordata; class Aves; order Passeriformes; family Zosteropidae; genus Sterrhoptilus; species Sterrhoptilus dennistouni. The sequence continues at coordinate 123,536 of VWZU01004605.1, forward strand.
GCTGTTGCAGCACACCCACCAATGCTCCTTTTCAGGGGGTGGTTGATGATTTCCGGAGCGGTGACAGAAGTGCGTGGGTCACAGATGAGCTTTGATGTGTTTGATGAACTTCAGCACAGCTGGCACCAAGTTCTGCCTCTCCGAGGCTTGGGGAGAGCAGGTTTTGCTGGAGCTGGGACAAAGTTTGGGATTTAAATTTCAGGTAGAAATTATTTGGGATTTGTGTGAAAAAGCTCTTGTGAATCTCATGTAAAAACTGTCCCATCCTCATGAATATTAAAAAACCCTCCTCCTTCTTTCCACACTTGGATTTCCCAGGTTTTCAGGGCTCAGGGAGGTGAATTGCTCAGACCCAGCTCTGTCACACCCTCCCCAGACTGCAGCACCCACGTTTTGCCCACCAAATTCCAGCACTGAGCATTTCCCTGCTCTTTGTGCCCAGACTGGCTCTCCCCGGGGAGCAGCGATAACATTTTGGCTTGTGACAGATGCTTCCTTCACAAGGATATTTTCCAGGCTGACTTTTCCCCTGCCACCTCATAAAAATAAAGTTAAATTTATTTATTTATTTTTTTCATTTGAAACTAGTTGTTTGAATTGGTGGGGGCTGCTGGAGGCAGCGGCTGGGGCATCCTTTAAAATATGTCTTGTGATTAAAAATGAAAAATAGAATTCCAAAGTAATTAACATGTGTGTTATTGGATGTACACTGATGATTACATTATAGAACTGGTTATCAAAGGATTACAGTTAAGAGGTTTAATATTCTCCAGCTGATCCTGGAGCAAATTAATCTGCTCTGACCTTTACTGTTCTTTGTTATGTCACCAGAGTATCATTGGAGCTGCATCATCCCTTACCCCGCTCAGGAAAGCCAAAAAGGGAAGGAATTTCAGAAATTTGGCTTTTAGGGGAAAGATTATCAGAGCAAAGCTTTGCTGGTTCATCGTAACTGATTGGCTGAGAGAAACAGACCTGGATGGCAACTCTGGGATCTCTGCAAAGATTGGTGTGAGAACAAAAAGAAAAGTGAAGAAATCCATTCCCTGCATGAGGATTGGGATAAGAACAGGATAAAATGGGAACTGTGGGTGCCATGTTTTGTTTGAAGTGTCCAGTCCCTCCAAACAAACCCAAATCTGAGGCCAGCCCTTGGAATCCACCAGGTTTAATCCCACAAAGTCCAGATGAAACCCCTCCAAATGAGGAATTTCTGCATCCCAGGGCAACCTCCCAGCCATGAGGTCACTCCCAGCAAAGCCACGCTCCTCCAATCCCACAGATTCCAGCTCCACAGATAAGGAGAGCTGCACCACCACGGATTTCTGAGCTTTTTGTCTGACTCAGCAGACAACAAAAGGCTGAGCCAATTACACCACTGACATCTGCTTTTTTCTGTGTCCATGTAAAGGAATTTTCACAGCTTTCCCCTACTGCTGTCAGAAGAGCAAATTTGTCGTGGATCGGGGCTGGAAGGATGGATTTTCCTGCTGGAAGTGTGAAAAGGCACCAGCCAAACACAGGATTAAACACCCCCTGACCAGGACAGGCACCCCAGGGATCTGTAAAATCATGGAAACATACAGGAAAATCTCCTGGAAACGGGGCCTGAACCAGCTCTGAGAAATCCAAACTCTTTGTGGAGAAGCCACAGGTGCACAAACCCCAACCAGTTCCAAGGAGATGCAGGAGGAGGGAATTTTCTGCTTCATTCCCTCCATGGGATGTTGTATTTCCTTCTGTTCCTTCCTGGGTGCTCCATCTCCTGATTAGGAAATTTTTGAGGGTGGAAAAGCTGATTTTTGCAGAGGTTTTTGCACCTTCAGTCACTCAATTTAGGAACAGTGCCATTCCAGCTGTTCCCTGGAAAAGGAAGGTCTTTAAAGAAAAATCCTTGTCCATCTGACACCATTTCCACATTCCCATTTAGATTTTTCCACCAGAGCAGCTCCCACTTTTCCCTGCACCCCATTCCAGTGCTTCAGTTTTCCTCCTTGCTCTGGATTTGGGTTTCATTAGCTAAAAGGACACAGCCTTTCCATCTCAGAACAAACTGCTCCTCTGAATTTCTCGTTCCTGAGGAAGGTAATATTCATGTTTCCTTGGAAACTTAGAGCACAGCTCACTGCAAACATCATCTTGGCATATTTGAGGAATTAAGGCTTCTCCTCCATCACAGGAAAAAAAAATAAATAATAATGACATTTGTCAAGTCTTTTTCTCTTCATGATCTTTCCAGAAAGGGAATTAGACTCTCATTGTTGCCTTGGATCTGCTGAGCCCTCAATTTGAAATTGTTGCAGATATTGTAATTTGAAATTTTTGCAGATATTTTGATTTGAAATGATTGCAAATGTTTGAATTTGAACTTGTTGCAGATACCGTAATTCGAAATTATTGCAGGTACTCGAATTTGAAATTATTGCTGATATTTCAATTTTAAATTATTGAAGATATTTGAATTTTAAATTATCGCAGATACAGTAATTCAAAATTATTGCAGGTATTTGAATTTGAAATTTTTGCAGATATTGTAATTCAAAATTATTGCAGATATTTCAATTCAAAATTATTGCAGATGTTGTAATTTGAAACTATTGCAGGTATTGGAATTTGAAACTCTTGCAGATATTTTGATTTGAAATTATTGTAGATATTTGAATTTGAAATTATTGCAGATATTGTAACTCGAAATTATTCCCTGCTGCAGAAAGCACCTTCCTGGTGGCACTGGGGATTTGTGTCACCCTCAAGGCTCAGGAGGAATTTTTGCTGACGTGGGGAAGGCAAAATGTTGGTATAATCCATATCCTGATGAATATCCTTCCAAGGAAAAGCTGAGCCTGGAATTCCAGGCAACTCTCCTCAGCCTTTACCTTCCCAGCTGGAGGTTGGGTTTGGATGATCCAGGGAGCTCCTTTGGCCACTTGAGAGCTAAAAAAGCCTCTTCGGAGGGTGATTTATCCCCTCAACCTGAATGAAACATCCCTTTCTCTCCCAACTCACTCCAGACAGAGGGTGGAACGACCTTGGATACAACATCCAACTCTTGAATATTTAATATTTAATAAAACCTTCATGGATGCCCTCGAAGGGAGGCCACACGTAGGAGCTCAGCTCTCACAGGCACGGATTTGTAACCCAGAAATCCTGTTCATTTTCCCTTTTCTCTCTTTCTCTGCTTCCATGGGAGTTGTCAGTCCTGTTAAATCCAAGTGTTTCCATTTCCAAACAGAGAATTCCCAGTGTTTATTCCAGCAGGGGCATGGAATGGACATGGAGTGAGGTGTGCACAACTCCAACAGGGAGGTGAAAATCGTGGGATTTGGGGGAATACCCCACTGCAGGATCCTCCAGTGGTGCAACTGGAGAAGAAATTAGGATTTTCTGCAGATTCCACTCTTGGTTTGTCCAAAAGGAATAAATTCCCAAGTTCCACCACATTCCCATTCCCAAATTCCACCATGTTCCCATTCCCAAGTTCCGCCATGTTCCCATTCCCAGGTTCCACCATGTTCCCATTCCCAAATTCCACCATATTCCATTCCCAAATTCCGCCATATTCCCATTCCCAAATTCCATCACATTCCCATTCCCAAGTTCCACCATGCTCCCATTTACAAGTTCCGCCATATTCCCATTCCCAGGTTCCACCATATTCCCATTTACAAGTTCCACCACGTTCCCATTCCCAAATTCCGCCATATACCCATTCCTAAATTCCACCATATTCCCATTCCTAAGTTCCCATTCCCAGATTCCACCATATTCCCATTCCCAAATTCCATCACGTTCCCATTCCCACGTTCCACCACGTTCCCGTTCCCAGGTTCCACCATGTTCCCATTCCTCTTTGTGGAACAAAGGGGATAAAACTCCCCAGGCTGTCCTGAGGGATTCAGGGAGATTCAGGATGTGGGAGAACCTTCAGGTCTTTGCTGGCTCCCCCAGCCACAAAATCCTTGGAGTTCCTAAGGCACAAAATGGAATTTTCCACATTTTCTGCACCCATTTCCCGTTTAGTTCATCCATTCGTGGCTCTTTCCCCAAAATACTGCTGGAATTTCTGGAAGTGCTGATGCTTCACTCACATCCTACTCTTTTGTGGGAGCAGAACCGTGGCTACTCAAAAATTTTAACAAGGGGGGAAAAAAACCCTTTTAATAATTTTATCAAAAAAAAAAAGAAGAGAAGAAAAAATTTGCTTTTTCTGGGATTTTCCTGCTCCTGCTGAACACCAGAGCCGGCAGAGCACTGATCCCCAGTGCTCCCAGTGCCAGGCTCCAACTGGGAGCTGGGCTTTGCTCCTTTGGGTGCTGCCCACGCTCAGCAGAGTTAATTAATGACAACAGAATCTCCTGCAGACAATGGGGGCCCTGTTCCTGCAGATCCCGGGATAAATTCTTTATTCCTGAAACCAGAGCTCCCAAAGTGATTTGCCTTACGGGAGTAACTTTCCCTTATAATTAATTGATTGATTACTTAGTTAATTACTCGGTGATGTGACCGCTCAGGTGTTTTATGGTATCGGTGGGGTTGATAAGGATCTCATGGAGGGTTTGGAGCTGCTGGAATCCCTGCTCCAAACAGGGAATGTTCATTTATTTGGATGGAATTTCCCCCCCATCTTGGTCTGATCCTTCTTTTAGTCAGGAATTTTGCATTTTGTAATTTTTTGGTGATGATTAACAAAAAAAATCCCAGAAAATATTGTTTAAACCAGGTGAGTTTTCCAGGTTTTTCCAGCATTTCCTTCCTTCCTTGTGGCTCCACCAGGATGGCTCTGGCTCCTCCTCCAGAGAAATTTAAGGTCTGAAAAATCTGTGAATTAATTAATTAATTGATGCTTGAAAGTTTTCATGAATAACTGTGCTCCGTCTAGATGTTTGTTAGTGCTGTCTAAATAAAAAAAAAAGTTCATTATAGCACCTAATTAACTCAAATTCTAGTGCAACATTTCTTAGAAAAATCATCCTAAAAAAATGATTTGGGTTTGTTTTGCTTCTCGCTACCATTTCCATAGGAAAAATATCATTATAATAAACATTTAGCTCATTAAAGTTTCAGCTTGTATTTTGAATGGGTTTCATTCCCTCTGAGTTTTTAACGATTCATTTCAGAGTAGCAACAGAACCTGCCCATTTGGAAGACAAAATTCACAAAAACTGTGGTTTGAGTTAAGTGTTTAACCTTCTCTAATCAAATAAAAGCGGTTTTTGTCATGAATATCAATGACAGCACTCCCAAAATTAATTCATAGGCCCAAATTTAAATGGCCATCCTCACAAATATTTTTTTTAAATTTCCATTAAAAGCAAGAATGGACTCAGCTCATTTCATAGGAGCCAAACTAAATGAAGGCTTTTCTTCTTTTGCCCTGTGAGCTTCAATTAACTGTCACCTTTGGTTTTTTTTCCATGTCTGGCCCACAATTAAAACCAATAATGAATAAATCCCACAAAATCCATTTCCCAAATTTTGATCTCGGAGCGAATTTTTAAGGAATTGTACGAAAATCCGGGAACTTTCAGGAATTTGAGCGTCAAATTTTTCAGGGCTTCCCTCTAGGTTTTAACAGAACATTTCAGTTTTAAATAATCTCAACGCAGGAGGACATGGAAAAAAGGAGCTGCTGGAAGAGCCAGGAAGGCAGGTTGGTTTCATGGATGAGCAGCTCTCATTTTCATCTCCAAAATGAAATCCAAACTTCTTGTATCTCTTTTCTCCCCTGCATTCACCTGGCCACTCAATACCTTCGGTTTCACCTTTCCAACACAAAAGTCTTTTTTTTTTTTTTTTTTATTCCTCTCCTCTTTTCTCTTCCTTCTCCTCCTATTCAAACTCCAGTGGCGTTTGGGGAGAGTGGAAAAATTAATTGATTTTCCCTAATGGTGTCCCAGTGAGAGGATCAGGTGAACTGTGGGCAGCAGCTGCACTTGAATTTGGGAGGGTGCAATTGAAAATTGGGCTTTCATTGGGTTGCTGCACCTGGAGATTGGCCCCTGCCTGAGGTGCTTTAGAAAGAGAAGACTCATTAAAAAATATATAAAAAAAATCCAGAGAAATTCTAATATCCATGTGGATGTGAACGAAAGGAGAACTGAGATCATCCTGATTTGTTTGGAAAAAGAATACAGAAGTTACGACTTAAGGAAACCCAGAAAAGTTGGGTTTAGAGATAATGGAATGTCTTTTTTTTTTTTTTTTTTTTTTTTTTGCAGCTTTTAAACCCGACCTCAGTGTTCTGGAATTGTCTCAAGAACCAGAAAGTGAAACAGAAACATGGAGGTAAAAAGCATAAATTTTCAATTATTGCAGAGCAATTGATCATCCAAAGTACCAGGGAAGTATCAAAGTATTAAAAATGAAGAGCACTTGGAACCACATTTTTAATTTAAAAAGGCAATTTCACCCCAATGAGAACCTTGATTTTATTTTCACCTTAAAGCTGACAGTGTGTGTGAATATTTTTGTTTTGTTTTGTTTTGTTTTGTTTTGTTTGTTTCTTCTCATACTCCACGTTAAACTTGGGTCATTTCACTTCCAGGATCTGCTCAGATCCTCTTAGAAAACAACAAAAACCACATTTTAGGTGTTCCTAAAATAGAAAAGTGGAACCAGCGTTTGGCCCATTGGATTTTTCCATTTGAAATCATCGATATTTTGCAATCTGGATGAAGCTGGGGATGTTTGTACTCTGAAATGTCAGCCAGCATCTCCCAATTTCACATACTTGTCATCATTTTACAGCCCCAGGTTCACATTACAAACTGGCAGCAAAGCTTTTCAGGTCATCTAAATATTCCTTGTTTTGTTTTGGTTTTTTTTTTCTCTCCTTCTCCTTTTACCTAAATTCTTAAATTTCAAAGGAAATCCAGAGGGAAATTGGGATTTCAGGGAAATCTTTCACCTTGGTGTTGCTGCTGGGATTTTAAGTCAGGTACAGCTCAGGGAGGAAAAAAAAAGTACAAAAATGATCTGAAAATCATGGAATGGTTTGGGTTGGAAGGGACCTTAAAGCCCATCCTTAAATCCATGAGCAGGGACACCTTCAACTATCCCAAGGTGCTCCAACCTGGCCTGGGACACTCCAGGATTGGGGCAGCCAAAGCTTCTCTGGGAATCTGCAATTCCCCATGGATTCCCCTGAAGGGAAGGACACAGAACCTGAGCTGTGATTTAAACTCTGGAGTGAGGAGTAGCCAATAAATCAGTTTGGAAAAGGTGGGAGAAAAATCCTGCACGTGGTTCTCACTTGATCCTGTGTCCAAAGAAAAATCTCCGAGAACTGGGAATTGCCTTCAATGGCAAGATTTTCTCTGTGTTTTGTGGATGTCAGAGGGAGCCCTGTGCTCTGCCACAATTTCAGCACCTCCCAGTGCAGGAGGAACTTCCCTGACACTTGTGGAGCCCAAAGGCACAAAAAACCTGCACCCAAACCCTCAAAACGTTTCAAAAGGGTTTTCTCTGCTGGAAAACACAGCCATGGGTTGGATTCCTGTGTGAAAATGCCTAAATTCAAACAGCACCACAACCTAGAGCCCTACAAACCACTAATTCCATTTATTCCTCTCCTCCTGGAGCCTTCCTGGGAGAGCTGGAGGGGGAAAAAAGAGGGAAAATTCCCCATGTCCCAAATCCCCACGAGAGCAGAGAGGGAAAAGCCACTGCAGGTCACCTCTCCTCTTCCTCTGGCAGAGCAAATCCATTCCCCTTTCCCTATTTATCACCTGATATAAAAGCTTTCCCTGACCAAATCTTGAAGCTTTTGCTGCTCGGTGCTCCGAAAGTGAGAGGATTTATCACTTGTGCTGCCCTGGATGAGCAGGAAGAGCCACTCTGGACATCCCTGGCGTGGATGTTTTCCCATCCATGAGCCAGGAGCAGAAAGAAGCAGCTTTTGTGAGCTTGGTTTGGGACAGCTCAGCTGTGCAGGGCTGGGGAAATCAGGTGGAATTTCTGCTTTTCCGAGTGGAAGGGCTCACTCCTTGCTTTGAGTTTGGCTTCTGGAGGAATTTTTGGGCTCCAGCGACGAGCTGGCATTTCAATAATGCCAATTCTGCCCCTTGGGCAGAGCTGCAGAATCCTCATTGCTGTTCTTCAATTTTTGTGGCCTGATTTCTCGGGGCAAGGAGTCGCCCCCAAAAACTCAGCCAGGCTTGGCTCATTCCAGGTGAGGAGTTCTCCTGGCAGGAGGGAGGAAAAGGAGTGACAAAATCCCCCTCTGTCCTCATCTCTGAGCAGCAACTCCCAGCTCATCCCTCCCTCTGCCTGCCCAGGGAATACTCAGCCTTTGAGCAGAAGAACTCCACAGAAGGAATATTTTCAAAGGATTTCACAGCCAGGAATTCGGGATTAAACACAACGTTTTCCTGCTTTTGCCAGAAAAGTTCAGCCAGTGCCAGACAGAATTCCAGGAGAGACAGGAACAACACAGGGATGGGTTTTTACCTCAGAGGGACAATCAGAGCAGTGGGAGTTAGACTAAGACTAATCAGACTAAAACACTGGATTTAGGGTCTCCCTTAGGTTAAAAAAAAAAATAAAAAAAAAAATTCCATACTTCAAAGGAGGAGTAGGAACCTTCATCCTCTTAAAAATGGGATCAAGAAGATCCAGCCTCATCCAAGGTCAGAATTTGCTACACCTTCAATTATTTTTAGGTTTCATGAGAACCACTTGCCACCTCCTGTACATAATAAAAGTTCAGCTTAGGTATTAATATCAAGATAAAATAAGGTATAAAACAGGTGGTTTTTTTTTCTTTCAGAGACTCTTTCTGTGATGCCAGGAGTCTGATGTAAGAGGAAATGTAACTCAGGTGGTGCCACCAGGGCAGTCAGTGCCATCCCAAGGGATCCAGGTGTGTTTGTATCGCTCCTCTCAGGCTGCAGATCCGCCCTGGAAGGAGTAAAAAGACAAATATTCCCAGAGAGGGAGAGGGACGAGGCTCAGTGTGGCTGAGAAAACTCTTTGCTGAGGGCCAGGGGCAGCAAGGAAAGGGGTGTAAGGAGGTTAAAGATGTTGGGGGAAAGCCATTCAAAAAATGGTTGAAATCCCACAAAAACGCGGATCTTTGCCGTTGGGAATTATGCACAAACTCGATTCTTCCTCAAAGTACAAATACTATACAAATTAATGGATGATGGGAATGCAAGGATAAACTCTTGGTAATGGCCAGTTATTGCAAGAAAATTGATGAGTGTCTTAGGTTGCCATGCAAGATGTAACCAAAAGTTTGTGTTCTATTACCAGCTGTTAAACCAGCTGGGGCTGGGTTCTTTATCCCTTCCAGGCCCCATCCTCCCTCCAGGGGATCTCTGCTGTCCATGGCCCATCCAGGCTCACTGCAGGGCTGATCCAAGTCCATCAGCCCATGGGGAGATGCTCCACCCAGGGGGAGGAGCCCAGCATTCCCACCTGGATCAAACCTGGCATTGAGAACAGCAGCACAGCCTGTTTGCACTGGATTCCCAGAGGGAGACCAGACCCAGCTCAGCACCACTGGACCCTTCTACAGGATCATCTCTGCTCCACCAGAACCACATCTGGCACTGCAGGAGGGCTGGNTTTTAATTTTCCTAGTAAAGAACTGTTATTCCTCTTCCCATATCTTTGCCTGAAAGCCCCTTAATTTCAAAATTATAATAATTTGGAGGGAGGGGTTTACATTCTCCATTCCAAGGGAAGCTCCAGCTTTCCCTGGCAGACACCTGTCTTTCCAAACCAGTAAGTTTAGAGAGTGAGTGAGTGAGTGAGTGAACAGTTTGAGACAGTGAGTGAACCAGGAAAAGACGTCCTGGCCTGGGGGATCCCTGTGTTCCAAATTTTTCAGTGGAAAGGGTCTTTGTGCTTTCCTGTCCCTACAGCCTGGAAGGGCCCCTTTTCTCCAGCTGCCTGAACTTTGGAGAGCAACTTTCCAAGCCTTGTGATTCCTGCAAACCCTTCCCAGCCATTCCAGCTGGTCCTGCATGGACTGGGACAGCTCCAGAGGAGTTTGCAGCCACAGGGAGCAGAGTTTGGTGACTCCACCACTGCCAGGATCTCCAGGGTGGGCGATAAAACACAAAATCCAGCCCTGAGCTCCAGAGCAGGGTCTGCCTTCTCACCCTCTGAACTGCTATTGGGAGCCCTGCCCTGCCCAGAGTGAGGGGAATTATCCCAATTAGACACTTGGAAAGAGTCCCCAGTGAGCTGCTGGACCCTGATCCTTCCCCAGGTCACTGCAAAACAATTTCACACGTAATTCAGACTGCACAAAGCTCACAGAAATTCTGACACAGTCTAGGTCACGTTTGGGGCTGGATAAAAGGCAGATGAGGGATCTCCTGTTATTTTTAAAGTCACCCTTGCAGGTTTTATATTCCCCTTCAGCTCACACCTGCAGCCTCTGAACAAACAGAAGTAGATCTGCTCTTTTCTTTATTCCACTTTCAGACGATGATGAATTGAGCAGGTTCTGCCTGTCAGCTCTGTTTATTGAGATGGACCAAACCCAGAACCCAAACAAACCCAAACCACAGGAAGTTCAGAGTTGCAGCCAGAACCTTTTACCTGTTTTCCCTTTGGAATGACCCAAACCCACAATTTTAGGAAAATTTCCATCAGGTTATGATCTATTTTTAATTACTAAGACTCCCAGCCTCGAGCTCAGGAGGAGATAAAATACAGATATAAAGATCTGGCTGCTCCTCCACAATCTTTTTTTTTCCAGAGTTGTGCAACCCAGGCAGTTTTTATGACCACAGTGGTATAAATTAGCCAGAAACAGGCACAGGAAGGGGAATACAGCACCAGGAGGATGGATTTAGCACCAAGAAAAATGGATTTAGCACCAAGAAAACGGATTTAGCACCAGGAAGATGGATATGACACCTTCACCCATCATTTTCTGTCTCTGACCCATCCTGTGAGTCTTTCCCAGTAACTTTGCCCCAATCTCCAGGAGCAGAAATAGGGGGAAATGTTTTTCCCTCATGGGCTGTGACTTTTTTGCAGCCCTCAACATGTATTTAGAATTCCAATTCAGCACGACTGAAGTCCCAAAATTAGAGAGCAAATGGGGATTGGTGGTGGTGGTGATCCCTCACTGAGGGCAACGGGGACAAAATGTGCAACTTCTGCCAGATATTTTTCCAGGGTCGTTCATGATTTTTGTGTCTTGAAGGTTGAATTTTCATCAAAGTCTCCAAAAAAATATAATCTCAAAAAACCTCAAAAAACCTCAAAAAACCCTCAAAAACCCAGAAAAAAAAAATAGAAAAAAATTAGAAAAAAATAGAAAACATTAGAAAAAATAGAAAAAAAAAATAGAAAAAAAATAGAAAAAATTAGAAAAATAGAAAAATTCAACATTTATTTATTCCTTTGCTTTCTTGCAGCTAATGGCTGGTTTATTTTGCAGAAAACATGTCTAGCTTTGCTCTTAACGACACTTTCATTAAAAATCTCTTAAAAAGGAGAAAAAAAGCCTTGTTCAACCTCTAAATTTGAGCCTTATCTCAGATTTAATCTGGATTTGAAATGAATGTGGACAGCTTTGGGCTTGGGGAGGTTTGGAGTGCCCATCCCTGGAGTGAGGCATAGATTTAAGAAATTACAACTGATCCTTTATAGTAGATTGAAGAACATATACACTATATTAAAATATATTCCAAGTAGTATTTTAAAATATATAAAATGGCATTTATTAACACTATGCCTATTACCCTTTTGCATACATTTAAACATTACAAGTATAAAACCTTCAGCATAATCAAAAAACGAACTAAAAGAACTAGCCTAAACAACAGAATAACAACGTTAAAAGCACAGATAAAGAGAAAAAACATGAACTCTAAAATAATATATTCTCTTAAAATTGTGCCAAAAAAGCCAAAGCACACATAAATAAAAATAAAAATGAAAAAAGTAAATGAAAAAAGACCACCACCACAGCCTGGAGACCACCACCACTAAAGACTGAGCATGCCCAGAAGAGCATGGAGTAATTACCATACCAAGCGAAGACAGGCAAAGTCAAGAAATAAATATGTATAAAAAAAGTCTGTAAAATGTCATTCATATGTAAAACCTCAGAAAATAATTAAAAAAAGCAAAGCCCCTAAAAAGTATGCATGTCTTTAGTAAAATTATTCCCCACGCATCTCAACGTCGATAAATACAAACCGCTCTAACAAATAATATTAGTTGTAAAATTCTTTCCGCGTCGTTTCATGGAGGAGTCCAGGGAAGGGCTGGAGGTGACACTCAGCGCCCTGGGCTGGGGACAAGGTGGGGATTGGGCACAGCTGGGACTCGATGGCTTTGGAGGGATTTTCCAGCCTCAGGAATTCTGGAATTTTGTGGTTCCCGCCCCAGAGAATCCCCAGACTGGATCCATGGCCTGGAGTTGTGGTCTGATATTGATCTTACAGGACCCAGCTCCGCACTGGTTATCAGTGGCATCAAAACATGAGGTGAGGAAGAACAAAACCCAGAAAAGAACTGGGGATTCCTTCTCTCCCCTCTCCCAATTCCAAGCTTGGAATTTTTCCAAGATTCAAACCCAAAGGGTGTGCTGGGGTGCTGTGATGATCTCACCTGCACAGGAAAATCCATTTATCCAGCACTGCCTTTCACCTGGTTTTTTTCCCTCCCAATAATTTAATCCATAAGGAAAAACAGCCATGCTCCAATGGGATGGGAGTGGGGAAACATGGAAAAAAAATCACCTTTTAGTCAGGTAGTGACTCTGATCAGCCAACAAACCAACCCAAATTCTGCCAGAAGGTTACAGCTGCACACAAATTCAGGGTTTGTGTTTTTATGGTCGTGTTCCAGCTTTGTTATTTCCTTCTTTTTGCTTAATATTTTGGGTTTCGAGGGAAATTTTTTGATTCCAAGGGGTTAATAGGACTAAAAAGATAAATAAACTTAGCTCAGGGAGACACTTTTTACTCTCTGAAGGATGTTCTGGCTCCCAGTTTTGGGCAGGCTCTGTCCCAGACCAGGCTGCTCCAACACCAGGGCCCTGCTGCCCTTTTGGGAAGTTTCTCTTGGTAACTGATTCTTGGTCTTGGGTTTCCTCACCCGTGATTTAAGTTGTTTAAAGTCCTTGGCCCTTAAAAGCCCCGAGTCTCATCACAAGAAAGAAGTGGAGTCCTCAAGGTTTTGTTTTCGGGTTTCCCGTGTTGTTTATTATTTGATCTCTCAGTTTTCTCCGCTCCCAGCCGAGCTCTGAACAGCGGCGAGGACACGAGGGGACGGCCCCCGATGGGGCGTTGCTTTGCTCTGATACAGAGAACTCCGTGTCTGGTATTGACAACTCCAGACCAATGCCCAGGGCCTGCACTGGAAGGGTCATTTCTGCTCTGACCCAACCCCCTCACACTACTTTGTGCCATCACCACATCAGGAGATGGAGGATGAGGAAGAAGAGAAGAACACGAGGCACCACCCGAATTCCACCATCTTGTCCTCCATTTACCTCTATTCTATGAACCCCAAAACTACTGAATTTTTCATCTTCTACTGTGATAAACGATTGTTTTCACCCCTTTGTGGTTTGTAATTCCTCTCTCAGTGTTGGAAGCCTCTCCCATGGGCTAAAATCAAACCCAGTGTCTTCCTGGGCTCTGTGCCAAGGTCTCCAACCCCCTGGACCAGCTCCACACCCCCTGTCCAGGGCTCAAACTCCCTTCCTGGGGTCCCAGCTCATCCAAGAGGATGTCCTGGACTCCAACACCTGATTTGAGGAAAATCCTCTCTGCTCCCTCATTTTCCAACAGCATCACAAAGAGTTTGGGGACAATGGGACATGTTGGGGACAATGACATCTTGCCTCTTTGAGAAAAAAAAGGAGTTCCATGCTCAGAGGGAGCACTTTTGGATCTTCTGGAGAAGAATTCCACTCGAAACCAGATCTGGGTCACAACATCCACAATCACAGCAGTGACACAGAGAGCCCAAAACCTCTCCCAAAAAATCCCCTGAATCCAACCCACTCCACCTCAGAGCTGAGAGCAGAGCTGGACAGGAGAGGCTTTTATTCTAAATTCATCCCGGCCTGGATGTTTTGGTGAGCTTGTCTGTTTTATAATAAATATTTTCCCCCTAAAATTATGGAATTGTCTGTTTCATTTCAAGCTCTTTCTTCGCCCCAGGCTCCAGAAAGAGCAATGATTTTTTAATGTGGAAATTTCTCGCACAGGTTCCTTCGTCCCACAAGCCAAATCCCATTTTTCTGTTTCTTAAAGATTTATTTATTGATCCTTTCTTGGCCCACCTGATGAGTTACACAACCACATATCACAGAGGGGATGTAAGCAGCAGTTTTAAAAACCTTACAAAAAGGGCCTGGAAGCAGCCAAAGCAGCTTTATCAGCATCACTCTGATTTATTTAGCACAGCCAATGATTTACTGCAGCCTTTGGTTTATGCTCGAAGCATTTTTTCATTCTTTTTGTTCAGCTTTTTGCCTTTTTTTTTGGGTCTCTTCTGAGAAGTCGACACACGCAGCCACTATTGTTTTCTATTCTCATCTTTTCAAACTTTCAGGGTTTAAATCATCTCTAATAAATAAAAAAAAAAAAACAAAACTTGCAGCTGAAACACCGGAAGGAAAGTTTTTTTTTTTCTTTTCAGCTACTCCTGACCATAAGGCACGTTAAAGGCTGGAGTTTTGTGGGGGGATTTTTCTGCTTTCTGCTTCTGTTTGGTTTGTAATTAAGAAACTACTTGAATGAGAGGAAAAAATATAAATATATAAATGTAAATATATAAATGCAAATAGAAATATAGATATAGAAATACAAATATAGAAATGTGAATATAAATATATAATTATAATTATAAATATAAATGTAGGTAAATATATACATGTACATATAAATATAAATATAGTGTATTTATTTTATTTTATTTATTATTTTATT